>WUAM01000299.1:1712908-1759909 GCA_024336885.1 Actenoides hombroni
CATGATGGTAGCAAAGCAGAATTCAATCCGCCTTTCTCATGTGCAGTTTGGACTGGTAAAAAAGGATTTACCAGGGTGTTTGCCCTTAATCAATCAGCCCTTTCAGTCTGGCTCAGGGAAGCAGAGGGTGGAACACACTCAGTAGCATTTTCTGGAGGGTGGGAAAGGCAATTTGCAGGGCAAAGAAGTTCCAAATATTATTTTCCCGAGCTTAATGTTGGTTGCAAATGTTTGAATCTTAAAGGGTAGGGAGAATAATATGCAATATGCACCCAGGGCTGTGTTTCTGATCCTGTGTGTATCTATTGTTCACCAGTGTTAACAATGGGATTCCCATCATCTAATTTTGAATTGGCTTCTAACTCTGGAGCGATTCAAGTAATTTTTTTCAAAACCCTGGCCATGGCAGGAGACAGTGGCCATTGCTTAAGGGATGATTATGAGGCACAGCTGGCATGGAGTTTGGGTGTGCTGCTACAGCACGTGGAAAGAGGCTGACAGCTCTGGATGGCAGTGCATCCTTTCTGTCATAGAGAGTGTTCTCATACCCTTCAGCAGAGTGGAATCCTAAATGGCCAGCTAAGACTAGATGTTACATTTTTAAATAGAGAAAGGGCAGTGTGATGAATCCCATCTGAATAGAATATGATCATTAACACATCATTAAAAATGCCTAGCATCTTAAAAATGCAAACAATAAAATCCTTTTGGGACTGTCAATCTCTCCTTTCTTTTTAAATGCAACTCTTTTTTTTTTTTAGTACATGGTAACTTTTCAATACTCAGCCTGCTTCTCTTCTTTTCCTTTGTAGCTGCTGCTATTCCCTAGGTGTCTAAGAGCAAGAGGTTTACTCTCTGTGCTCTACAAACAGTGGCATGTCCTTACCTTGTCCTCCACAAGGTTTTACCTTCTTCATACTCTGGCTCTTCTTTGGTGGATCAGAGAGGACTACAGCTTATGGCCTCACAAGGGATAATGTCATCTGAGAGAAAGATGGGTGCCTCACCATTTTGTGCCACTGGCCATGAGACACACCTAACAAGGAAGCCAGGAAAATAGGATTTGACCTCAGAATAGGTCTCTGGGAAGCATGCAGAGGCCGAGGGTAGCAGGTTCATACTGGCTGCAATGTTTGTAGGACAGCTGATCTGCCTTGGTAAAGTGGGATGCTGTCAGCCAGTTTGAAGTCAGGGGTCTGGGCAAACCATATGGAAAAGTATCAAGACAGGATTAAGGAAATAAATTGGTTAATAGCCTTGATTATCTATACAGACTATTGAACCACACTGCAAACCACTGGACTGTGACAACAGTAACACCTCTTCTATATATAGCCAGGTCTACTACTAGAAAATGCTGTTATGATAGTGTTCCTTTTCCCACCAATTCCCATTTCTCTTTGCATCCAGCTTCAAGTGCATAACTTTCCCTCAGACAGTATTTTCTGCGAAGAAAATCCTGGCAGACCTGCAATAACTTCATCAGTGTTAAAGAAAGGAGGGGTCCTGCAACAGCCCAGAGAAGAGTGCACTCATGTTGCAGATGACTGGAAGAGCTCACTTTGTTGAATTTAGTGAAATGAAGGCTGAAGAGGGTAGGACTGGCTGCCACAGATACATCAGGGGCCTAAATATTGGGGAGGAAAGAGCTATTTAACTCAAGTACAATGTTGGCACAAGAAAGCTGGGTACAGGCTGCCCATAAATGCATCTAGACAATGGGAATAGATGGAAAACAGCAATACAAAAGTGAAAAAAAATTAAAAAGAAACCAAGTAATTTTCAAATTATAAAGTCATAGAAATGGAACTGAGAAAGGCCTCAGGAGACCTGCTCATTTTGGGCTTTTTAACCTTTGGTAATACGACAAACGCTCCTAGAAGAGAAAAGCCAAAGACCATTTGGTTAGTGTGACCACAGTAGTTTTCATTCACAGCTTATTAAAATAAGACTGTTCCCTGCATGTTCCTCCTAGTGTTTTCCCCATTTCAGCTGCATATTTGCATATGAGAAGATGGAATATTAAGAGTAATAAATCACAATAATTTTGCAGCCTTTCAGTCTGACAATGGTTCATGCATAATTTGGTGAGAAATACTGCTCTGCTGCAATCCCCTGTTCTGAAGCCCTGTCACAAGCAACTAAAGCATCACTCGTTCTTGATACACTCATTAGAGAGGTGGGGATGTGGTTGCTGCTAGCAGTAGGACTCAGACTTTATAATTTCTCCTAACACCGGCCCAGGAGGGAGATTTGAAGGAATGTGAGGCCTATGAATGTGATGGTAGTAGTGATCGAGACCTTTCAGCTGGCCTCACCACCAAGCAAAAAGGATGTGAGATGATGGACAGGGAGGACAGGGAATTTTCCCTGGAGCAGTCTCAGCCGGCTGTTAGAAGGCATGGAAGACCCATGCCAGACCCTCAGGAAGGTGGCAGCTGACCCCAAAGGGCCATCAGCATCTGTGGGGCAGTGGGTAAGGCTGAGGGAAAAGTAACCTCCATCCCCTCTCACCTTCAAGCAACAGAAAATGCAGCTAAGCCCTGTCTCCCAGTCCCAGCTCTGCTGCTCCCTGTGTCCATGCTCCTGCCTCAGGACAGAGACAGCAACAACTAATTTCCTCATGCTGCTGTGAAGCCTTGAACTGCATCTGGGCTTCTCTTGCTCTGTACAATTTCACTGTGTCCCTTTCCTCCTTCCATCTGCTTATCTGTTTAGAAGTCATCTTCTTCTGGAGTTGGGACTGGTTTTGGCAGTGGGTAAAAAGAGTGCCCAATAACAACCAAGTCCTCCATTCATTTGGAGACTAGAGATTTTACTTTCCTACAAGTAAATATCACAAGGAGCTTCTTTTGGCTTCATATCTCTGCCTCTGCACAGGAACCTGTGTCACCAGTGTCTCTGCAGACTGGGGTGAGCTAAAGTGTCAAGTCCTTATATTTCAAATATCCTCATATGCATTCTTTCCACAGGCTGTGTGAAAATACCCCTGAAAAGCTCTTCTGGGGCTTAGAGCATTACTGTTCCAGTTTACACTGTCATTTAGTTCCCTGGGTAGTAGAGAAATCGGGAGTGGAGAATGCCAGATCTGGCTTTACTTTGGCCATACAAATGTATTACTGAGTAGTGAAAAGTCAGGGAAAAGCATAAATCTCTGCTGCACTCCAGCACTCTGGGAGTTCTTCAAGTCCCTCTGGAATCCACAGGCAGTTTTCAGTTTGGAAATCTAAATGTACTTTACTGATGAGGCCAAATCCAGTCTTAACACAAGGCCATGGAAGTCCAGGGAGTTTCATTAGGAATGCATTAGGAATTGCATCTCTGCTTTAGAGGCTATATATTAGGGGAGTTTCTGAGCCAGCCTGCCATTATAAAATGTCAGAAGCAATAAAGAACAAGCCTTGTATCAGTATGTTTTCACTCCTCACCCTGAGATTATCAGATCAGAGCAGACACCAAATCACTCCTGCAAGACAGCAGTAAAAATGTTTTGCTCTGCTCTGCTGTCTGTTACAGAGTATCTCAAAACTCCTGCATATTGTTCCTGTAACTTTATCACTTTCACTTCCTAATTAGCAAAGTGGCATTTTCTCCATTTCACTAAACAACAATCAGAGCCCAGGACTACGCTATATGCATTCACAACAGTGCACCCCCAGAGTCCTCTCACTTCTGCACAATGTGAGGGTCTGAATATCCCACAGAAACCTCTCAAGAGGAAAATTAAAACTCCAGGCAGAAAAATGTACTGGGATTTGTACTGCTGCATCCTGTCAACTTCTGCATGCACTGAGTGGGTGTGTGTACTTTATAATATATGCCTACACGATTTACTCATTCAAGGTCATACTGACAGCTCTTGAAAAGCCTGAAAGGTGGAGAATGAAAGTGTCCTAATACATCACCCTCTACTAAGAAAGCAGAAAGCCAGGATGGGCATCCTCTGGGATTTGTGAGTGTTTTCCTGTTCAAGTGGAGCTGCGCTGCTAGTGGACAAGTAGCAGCTGCGCCGGTTGCACTCTTCTTCCTTGCTCCTGGCCCTGCAGAGGTTGGGACCCTGTTGAACTGCAGCAGAGACATCAAACGCAACTTAAGGCTCCTCAGACATCCCGACTATTTTAAATTTAAAACACAACTTTGGAAGGCATGTCTCTGTTGCAACATTCTTCCCATTGCACCCATGTGCGCAGGCTTGGCTTTACAAACAACGGCTCTACTGAGGAGCTAGCTTTATTATTAATAAGATGGCTGTGTTTTGTAGTTTAAGTGATGTTAAAATTAAAGCAAAGTTATGATTCAGCTGACTTCAAGCTTTCTCAGCTCCTTTCCTTTGCACACACAGTTTGCCCTGCACTTGTTTGCCTTGGCAGGGCCTGGACTTGATAGTAACAATTTCATCTTCCATTTATAGACATCTGCACACCATGTTATTCTCTTAAAGCAGAACACTTCTCAGAGCTGATCAAGGGAGACATGTAAAGTCATGCATGCAAAACCAAAAATCTTTTCAGGATCTCAGCTTCTTCACATAAGGAATAGCTTTACCTCTGCCCTTTAGGAAAAATAAGTAGAACAGAAAAAAAGCCCCATCTCTGACTTTGGATCTTGAAAAAGAAAGGAGAACAGTTACAAGCCTGCAGTGTTTTACATTTAGTGTACACTACTTGGCAAAGTTCCAGGGCAAGTGTAGGAAAACTGTAAACTGGTGGAGTTAGTTATATCATCAGAGATATTTTCTGCATGGAGAGATGTATTCATTTTTTTCCTAGATATTTAGACTTCAAGCAACTTCTGTACCAGTAACTATCTCTTCCAAGAGCTGGGGCTTAAGTTCCTACCCATACTTCCTAGCACCTGAATACTGTGCAGCCCATGGAGAATTGTCTCCTTCCTGTTAATCACTAGCCAGTCTTTCTTCCAGGTTTGTCCTTTGAATCAGTGTTTGTGCTGGAGATTCGAGATGATTACTTTTTTAAAAAACTGTAATTTAATTTTTTTTAAAAACTGCAACATTTAAAGTAGGGTTGTAACATGGATTTGACATTTTGGAAACTAAGATAGAGAGATCTTTCAGCTTTGCTTTAAAGTTCCATAGAAAAAGAAAGAAACATGAATGAGAACCTGGCTGCAGCAAGGCCAAGGGGAACTGCAGCCACAACATCACCTGGTGAAAGCAGTTTGACACTCAAAAGAATGAGATTTGTCACCCCTCAGTGACACTCAGTTCCCTCTGCTTCATCTCAGCACAAATGGAAAACTGAGCCTAACATGATAAGTCTGGAGTTTATAATCAAACTGATAAAATGAGGTGGAAGGGGAACGATGAAGTCCTTAGTGTCAGGGGGAGGTAGTTTTTCTTCAGCTAAAACCTAATTTCCTTTGCACTGCGAGCATCCCTTCTTTTCAGCAAGCAGCCTTCCTCACCAGCCTCCTGCCTACCCACAGGGCCCCAAATGCTGCCAGCTCCTTGGTTTGGAGTTTGTTGAGATGGGGCTTCTGGCTCCCCAGCATGACTTCACTGGGAGTCCCTTGTCTTCAGGAGCTCCCAGGCAAGGCCTGCTCAGAAAGCACCCCTCTTGTAGGACCTCAGCCTGTGTGGGTGCTATGAGTGACTCTCATCAAGGCTCATCACAGACAGTTTTCACCATGAGGGACAGCCAAAGTGGCAATCACCTGCTTGATCTGGCACAGCCTCCAACTTCTGATGTCCCTGTGGTCAATTCTGTACTCCAAACTCATGATAACAGCACATTTGACTTGCTAAGACTCCAGATCCTTGGCAAAGAAAATATGGGTTCATTCTTTCTCTTTTCACTCAAGAACAAGGATCAGTGCTGCTCCTCTGAGCTGCTGGGGTAGACAGCAAAAGCCAACAGTGAGCTCCCAGTGACACGTCCATCCTTAGAGTGCCTTCCTTGCTAGATGCCTTTTGACTCCTGTGCCTGTATGTTGTGTGACTCCACATGCGTGTCATGTCCCTGTTCCAAATGTGCTTCCCATTTGCCAGGAACCAGATTCCCTGCTGTTTCTGGGGGACTTTCTCTGAGCTGCTCAGTCATGACCCGAGCCTGAGGCATATTGGATGGCAGCTTGTGAATCTCACTCTGCAACAACTGACCACAAACTGAAAACCTCCCAGTGGGAGACTGCTCTTTAGGAGTGTGTAATGCTCCCTTCCCAAAATTATTGGTTATTCAGTCACTTCTGCATAAACAGGAACTTTGTCCCGATCTCCTTTCCAAGTGCTGCAAGGCCAGAGCTGTTGTGCTATCCTATTATCTTTAAGGCAGCATCATCTCCTGAAAAATCAGAAATGTATTGTGTCCTGGCTTTCCAGTAACCAGATTTACTTCCACTTTCATTAGTGTTACAGTCCGTGGAGTAAAACCACTTACATTTTGCACAAATTCGGCAAGCTGGGACTATAACTCTTCTCAGTTCACCCCTAGCAGATGATCAGCCTGACTCCAGCTAGAAAGTCCATGTGGCAGAGGCAATAAGAATTGTGTAGTGATGAAGTCACATAGGGCCTGTTTTAATTAAAGATACTGCTTTCCTTACAGACTTTGTCCCCTCCTTAGTGTTGCTTGTCAAGGGACTGGCTCGGAGACAGCCTGTGTCACTGCTTCAGAGACCTTCAGCAGTAGGTGCCCAGTTGCTCCCTAGATCTGTGATGATACTGGGGATGGTAGGTCCTTAATCTGGTTCCCTGGAGCTGCAGCTTATTGTGAGTCCTGAATGCACAGTGTTCTTCTGTTTGCCTAAAAGCTGTGCCTGAAGGTTGAGGATTGATCTCTACATCCAGGGTAGGCCCTGGGGACTCCTCACTGTGGTCTGTCAGCAACATGCCTGACTGAAGCACGTTTTGCAAAGCACACACTATCACCCTGAACAGCTGCCTCTTGCTTTCACTGGGAGGCTGTTACCTCTTAGGTATTTGGGGAGTGGAAAAAAAAACCCTGATCCAGTCTGGAAATTACTTTCTGGGGATATTTGGGGTTTTCTGAGCAAGTATTGAGTTCTCTACAAGTGTTTAAATGAATTTTGTCTGATGTTTTTATGGGTCTGGAGTAGGGACACACTCAGTGTCCTGTTCATTTTTTCTGAGGCAAGGGCATGGGGCAGGCAGGTGGGTGAATTTATAATTCCTAACCTGTGTGCATCTAGCAGTAGGGTAGTCCTTTTACCCTCCCATGGCCCCTTCACCTTCTTTCTTCCTCTTCAGCCAGCATTTTTCACCTGAACATTTCCCCTCCTTCCATCACCCCTAACCTAATCTGCCTTCACCCTCTCCTTTAAATGTCCTGCCTCTTTTTTCTTCCACCCATAATACTTTTCTGCCTTCTAGTTTTGCCTCCAGTGTGCTCTCTGTGCCAAGCCACTGTCTCCTTGCTCAGAAGCAGCCTCTGAAGCTGCTTTGGCTTTCTCCACTTTCTTTACTTTTGGCCTCTCTCTGAACACCTGTAGGTGGCAAACCTCAGAAAGATCCCCCAGCAGAAAGCTTTTGGACTCACTGTTTCCTCAAAGGAAGAAGTTCAGGTTCTCTTAGGGAGATTTGGGGGTTATTCTGTCAGCAGAGGAGATGTGGACGTATGCAGCACTGCCTTAGGAATTCATTAGCTCCCCATCTGAATGAGGCAAGATGCTGTGAAGAAAGCCTGTAGGCACGATGCTCTTTATGATATGCCTTGCAGAGGATGATGGGATTTGCAGGGGGAAGAGAAATGGACTAGAGAGGAGAGACAAATTCAGGAAGAGCTAAACATCCAGGAGAGAAATAAATAAACTCAAAGAGGGGTAGAGGCCTGATGAGACCTGTAATGGAAAGATTTGGGGATCCAAAAGAAAAGCAAAGAGGTCTGTAGTGCTGATTACAATATACCTGCAATAAGTGGTAGGAGAGAGTTTGAGTGTCTAGAAGAACAGATGGATGGTGCCCCTTCATCCCCAATTTGCGGCAGGCTGCTCTATTTAGAAGGCATTAACAGGAAGCAAACAAAAAAGTGGTTTGTTTTATTTTCTTCAGGGGGTATGTTTTGGTGAGGAGCTCAGCTTGGTTTGAAAGACATACTTTAGTTCCACTGCAAGTTGGAAAAAAGATTGCTCTTGTTCTTTGACAGTTGGACCTGAGACACCAGATATACTCTATAGTTGCCCAAAGCCTGACAGTGAGACTGTGGGAGACCAGGGAACTGAACAATATGGAGCTCAGAAATCCTGAACAACAGCTCCTGTCCTTGGGAGAGAAGATCTTTTTCTATCCAGTGTGTTGTGAAAACATGGCAAGGAGACAGCTTAGTTTCAGGCCACTGCCAGGAAGAGAGAGACAAAGTGGAGGCAGTTCAGCTGAAGGATGACCAAAATGACCAGACGTGGCTGAGCTAGCTTGGTTTCTGAGCTGCAATCAAGAAAGTGAAATCTGCCTGGCTTGGCCAAATGTCAGCAAAGAGCTCAGCCTCTCTATCAAGTTGCCACGGCTTCATGAGTAACTGAAAATCGGTTGAGAGAGGCAGCGGCAGTCTTGATAAACCTCCAGGTTGTTGAAGGGCATAAATACCAAGGATAGAGAGAAAATGATCTTGGCCCTGGACCAGGTCCTGGCTCAGACTCATGGTTGTCTTTTGACTTTACCACTACAGACGGCCATACTGAAAATGAGCGCCCTGCACCAGGCTCGCCATTACCCCATCACCATTGGAGCCACACGAAACATGAGAGCTCTTGTCCAGTGTCATTTCCTCTTCTTTGGGTTCTGAACTGTAATCATCATGTGTTGGAATTGCCTGTGAACGAGAAGCTTGAATGCAAACCCCTGAATGAACAGCAAAATGCTGTTTTTGCAAAATGATATAACAGCACTGTGATTGAATGTTGACCAGGGAATGGATAGTCTTAGTACCCCATATGATAGAGGAACAGGCTTACCCATATTGAGTAGCTTTTTATTCCCAATGGGTCAACTTAGGGGATAAACAAAATCTTTCTGGATTTAAATAAAAGCATCTGGTCCTATATAAGCTCTCCATGAGTGATGCTGGTGAAGCCTCATAAGTGAGCCTTGGAGTTAACATTGTCTTGATAAACTTGGAACAAATTGCTCTATGTGAAATTTTATTTCCGGTTATGTGGAGGCTCAGGCAGGCGTCACAGTGATTCCTACTGCTACATCTCCAGCAAATTCCTCTCTGTAGACTCATCAGCGTGATTTTCCTAGAGGGAAGCCTAGCTCCAGTCCCTTCTACTGAAGTGTCCCTGAGTGGGGAAAGATGATGTACATTACCTGCCACTACCTTCTCTCCCACCCAGAAACTTGCAGGACTGCCTTTTCTCTTACAAGAAGCTCTCTCTTTCTTCCTGGAATCCGGCACTGCTTTCTCAGCCCAGCTGCCTTCCATCAGTGCAGGAGTGTGGGCCAGAACAGACCTTGTAAACAAGGGGGTGATGGACTACAGGAGAAGGCTGACCTTAGAAACATTTGGATTTCCAGTGTCTGATCTGATGGGCTGAGCTAGTTGGGGCTATAAGGCAGACAGCAGCATCACTGAGCTCAGCTATCTTGCAAGCATCCTGCAGCCTACCTTCTCAGGGGGAGGGGAGAAATCAGCAAACAGACACCACCAAAAAAATGAAAAAATGTGTCTTGTCTTGCATCAGTGTAATTTATGGGAATAAATAGAATGATGCTGCTCCACAGATGGTGGGTCAATAAAATGGGCCATACGTGGCCTCAAATCTTTGGTATTTTAATATATTTCCTGATTCTGTAAATTACAGCTGCCCTGTTGCATACACATGAACATAGCATTTAATGATGCACAGGAGAGACAGAACAGTGTTTATCCCCCCATTGCCAATGCCCCCTTTATCTTTGTTTCAAAGGCTTGATTCAGCCCTGAGAAATCTCCTGCCTCTGATCTTGCTACAAGTCAAACTAAAAGCATACCCTGAAAGAAGAGGCCATTTGTATTTATTTTACTTAATTGCTTGTTTGCATAATTATTCATTCCTAAATCCAATTTACAATAAAATCTTTCCTCCCATCAATACAGCTGTTGTTACAGCTTCCAGCATGTCTGTCCTAACAGTCCTTTGCTGGAGCTGGGAAGGCTGTTTTGTAAAGGTGAGCTTTACAGCCTAGCTTTGAAAAGTCAGTATGTCTGATCTATAAAAACCAGGTCCGATATCTTCCAAGTCGGCTCCAAGACTCAATTGTCTTCCAAGTCCTTCACTGTAATCACTGTAATAAAGAAAGGGGAAAGGGAATGATGAGGAGGATTTGAGGTTGGTGAGTGTAAAAAAAGGAGGACTTTTAGAGGTTAGCATCTGTTTTTTGACTTTGGCATCTCTAGCATAGGTGCATGGCAATGTGTGTCCCTGCCTATCAGAAAATAAACCAAACCAGAACACTGACTGTGGGTGAGCTGTCACATGAAAGATGTTCTTCACTGTACAGCAGAAAGTGCTCAGATGAAACTGGGATCAGGGCAGGTGATGTGTCTTTATAAACTGGAGTTTTTTAAAAGGTGAAAAAAATAATCCCTTGCAGAACCTCCTTAAACAAGAAAGTTTATTTTCCCAAGCTAATTTCCCCCCATCTTTTTTTTTTTTTTTTTTTTTTTTTAAATATGTACAAACAGGAGAAGAACGTTGTAAAAACCTGCTTGGACCTGTGGAGCTTTGGAAGCCGTTGGCAACACTTACAGTGCACCTCAGTGCTTCAGGACTGATAAATTTCTTCCTTGCACTGAAGAAAAACATGAGTCTTTGTTTTGAATGTCCACTCCAAGTCAGTGATGAAATGGTTATCCTGTTAGAGACCCTGCTGACAGCAGAGGGCAGGGAGTGCAGCCTGCAAAAGTTGAAATGAAAGAAAACAAAAGGCTTGCCAAGCTGCCTTGAACATCATCTTAGCCTTTCACCCATTCCCAGCTATTAGGAGTGACCATGCCTGAATTGGTGGCATCTGCCTAAGGATCAGGTTCTGACTGTGCTTATTTTGGCTGTGGCTAGCATAAAACCAGGGGCAGAGCTGGAAGTCCACTCTCACCCAAAGTGCTCTTTGGGATACACCCTCCCTCAGTCCAAGCTGAGTCAGAATGTCAGCAGATGGCATTTATGGATGCATGCAGATCTGAAGACCTAGCACAGGGACAGCCCAAACTCTGCTTGCTTTCTAAACATCACCAGTGGGTGTCTTAGAAAGCCAGGAGGGTCCCCTACCTTGATGAGATGAAGGTCAGTGCAAGCAGGACATAGTCAAGTCACTGACCTGCTGGAGTTGGCCTTCAGATGAGGAGGGGGAACTTACTGAAGTATCTGAGAATTTTAATTGGTGATATCTGTAGCTGCTCTGGTCTCACAGACTACTCTATTTTGCCCTGGGGCCTGTGCCTTTCATTGCTGGCAATATGCATCACTCTGGTGGCCTCCAGCTTTCCTCTGTCAAAGACACTTGTCTGAGAGGAAACCTGGATGGGATGACAATATGGTTTGCTTTGGAATCAGCCCTAGTGTGTTCCTGGACTGGGAATTCGACATGGCAAATGCATTGTCCAAAAAGAAAAGGAAAGGACACTGCCTAGGTGACTGATTGGATGTCTCTCAGCATGTTCCTGGAGTTTTACAGGATAAGCCTGGTGGTTGTCTCCTAGCTGGCAGAAATGGCTGGTATCTCCTAGGTGTTTTCAGACTCCGTGTTTCTCAGCATCTCTTCCAAATGTGTGGGTATTCCAAGGAGGATCCAGAGCCTGTGGGAGGGGGAGGAGGGAGAGGGGAACAAGCCTTGTGTCCTTGTAAGCATAACAGTTTAGTCTTTGCGCTCAGGGACACAAGCTGGCAGTTGGCTTTGTAGTAACCCACATGACAACAGGAATAATGTCAGGCATAATTAGACAAAATGATGGTATAAGTTCAACTCTTTCCCCCCAAAGCACCCAGCCCCCTCAACCCATTTTGAAACAATGCACCTTTTGTGGACTTCAAGTAGCTTTTAAAAACACAATCGATTTCTTTCTTCCCCATCATAGAAAAGAGTTTGCTGCTTGGGTAACGAATGTTGAAATGTCTCAGGGAGTATGGATGCTGGGGCAGGACAGGGACAAGACACCTCATCTCCTCCCCCCCAGCTTCTTCTGATGTCTTCTGCCAGACCACCCCTACTTCCCACCACCCCTCCAGATAGTAATTGATTCTTGTTACTACAACTTTAAATTCTCTTGCTTTCCACCCCTGCAGCCCACAACAGTATCCCCTATTGTCCCGGTGTTGGAGGTGTACGTGATGTAGTCATGATTCTGCCTCTTTCAAGGCTTTGTCAGGTTATGGGTGATTGGTCATGCTTCATCCATCTGATAAAGCCCATCAAAGAATAGCACAAAATTTTCCCCTGCTGCCTCCCTCCCCTAAGTGTGACTTGGCTGAGAGAACTACTGTGTTGGATTTGAATGGAAATTATCTAAGTATGTGGCTCCAGCTCCCCCCTCTAGCTTCCCTCTCTTTAATAAAATGAGACTGAAATGTAATCAGATTTACTTTAATGAGAGGGGACTGAGAAAATGCATCCCATGAAAAAGAATTTTGTGGGCAATCCAGGTCCCACACTATAAACAAAATCAAGTCACTCTATATTAGCATAAGGAAAGCTTCAACACAGGAGAAACTCTGTCTATACCCCCTCCTTATTACAGCTTTCTAGCCAGCCCATTAAACTGCCTTGTATCCATTCCTGTGTCATACATGTGTACGTGACTTTACAAGGTAAGAAAATTGGATGTGGAAAGGCAGCACTAGGTCAAAAATGGACCAGATTCTGAGTGCTATGATTTCAGTTTGAGGTGGTTTGGGGTACTTTGATGAAATATGAGCCATTTTAAAACTACTAAGCTAGGAACTGTGGGGCTTTTATTGTTTTCACTCTTTGGTTTTGTGCATCTTTAAGGCATTTAGACATGAAGTGTGATGCCAACCGCTGCAGTATTATTAACATTTTAAGTGTTTGAAGACTGCAAGTGACTGTGTAATGCTAAATAATATACCTATATATGTGTGTGCATGTGTGTATCACTGGCAACTTTGAAATTGGTTTATAATTTTAACAAGTTTATTCAAACCTAGCTTCTTTTTAAGATCCCAGTGAGATTCCCAAGCAGTCAAGTTTGAAGGCTTGCAGTGCAGTCATGTAAATAAAACTTAACAGTGGAGTCTGACAAAGCAGTCTTGAGAACTATTTGTCTAGATAATGGGCATAGGAAAATTTCTTCCAGAAATGACCCAATAGTTGTACATGTAAGAAAAAAAAGAATAAGAAATTGTATTCTCAGCATTATTTCTTTTTAGTGCTCCTGATTTTGGTATAGACATAACATGTTCTTTCCTCAAGCAGAACAGTCATGTAGTTCTGGAAAAATCACCTGCCCTGGCAAACTATAACCCCAAATCAGTGCGTTTTTCTTTTAGCACTGGCTTGAAAATACTGAAGCAGAATTTTTGGGAAGCAATATTCTTCCCCTGCCCATGTGCAATCTGATTTTGCCACCCTAAAATTTCTAGGAAGTTTCAGGCCAACAAGTGAACATTCCAGAACTTATAAGGCTGTGGCAGCAGAGGATTGATTATAAACTCTTTTCCAAACATAACTACTAGGTTAACTGTTGACCGGATATTACCCAGAGAGTATATTTTATTGACTGTGAATTCATTAATAGTTAACTGGTGTGCAGACATTGAAACAATGTGCTGATTCTTCATATTGAATACTATCTCAGACAAATACAATAAGATTCCACGGTCTGTTGCTTTCTCAGCTCAACATTGCTGAGTGTTGATGTCAGGGAAAAGTCTTACTCGGTTAACAACATTCCTAGAGCACTCTGTGGGACTGAAGGAGCTACAGAAAACTCAGAGGCTTGAGATACAAAAGCTGAACCTGTAAAACAGCACCAAAAAAATAAAATAAAAAAAAGGAGCTGTAGAATTAGTGGTGTTGCCAAGTCAGCAACATGCACCTTGAGGAAAGATGTGGGCAAACGAAGGACCAAATCTGCCTTCTATGTTCCATCACAAAGCAAAGATTTCCTGCTATGAAGTGTTGCCTCTCTCAGAAAGTTTCCAAGGTTCCTTGGACACCTTTTAAATGGTGACCTGTTTATGTGTTTGGCTACCTGTTTTTATGACTAGTTTTTGCTCCTGCAACCTGGAGCTTTTAATTTCCTTGCTTTCCTCCCCAGAACTGTGGAGAGGCATTTGTAAACTTTATTGCCTTGCAAGGCAGAGCGATCACGAATTCATGTGTCTGCAGAGACTTGAAAATGCTGACTGCTGGATGTGACTGCTACTCATAAAGGAGTTTGGTTTCTGAATGCTGATGTACCCAGAAACACGTGAAAAAGTGTTTATGTTTTAGAGCCCTGTTGAACACCAGGAGGACAAACATTCTATATCTATTGAAGGCCAGGATCATTGCCGTAAGATTAACTAGAAAGGAACAACACATGGCAGCCATCCAGGAAACACCGCTATCGGAAGGTAAACAGGCATAATCAACCAGGGACTCCAAAAAGTTGCCCTACCAACAAAATAAAAGATATGACACCCCCTGAAGGCCCTGTTTCCTAGAAGCGTGCATCTAAGTAGAAAACAAATGGAAATATTTAGGGCTAAGAAATAGCTCTAAGGCCATGGATGAAGCCAAGAAATAGGACCAGCCCTGGTTGAAGTTTGAGAGCATGGTACACTAAGTGTGGTACTTTTGAAAGACCAAAGAGTGCATTTCTGCATGTGCTAACCTCTACAGAGAGACATATGGACTCTACCTGTCCTTTTATGCAAGAAGTAATTGTTTTTTCTGGAAAGAGGTATATAATAGTGAGGACAGTAGGACTTTTCTACCCCTGCTTCTGTCTTTGTCGGCTTTGCTGTGTTCCGATGCCAATCATACCCCACTGGCCAGAGTACCTGGGCAGAAATAGTATCTCTGCATTTTTGATAGATTTTGTCCTAGGGTTCATCAAATTGTCTTATGCATGCATGTACCTGTTAGAATCCCCAGTGACTACAACTGAAAATACTTGACTTAATTTTCTTTCACAGTGTATACTTATCTCCTATCCATTTTGAGACTGTCATCTGCAAACAACAAGGAAGTATTTCCAATTTATGGATTTCTACTGCTTTACCTCCTCAGTCAACATCAGGCTTTTTGGGTAGCCTTGAAAATGAAATGGGAGTATGAAAGTCAATGAGAAACCACTTTTTACCTACAAAAATGTAAACCTCTGTCCTTGTTTTTATGTACTTGCTCTTTCTATAAAAGATCAAGTGCAGTTTTTTTCATGAGGAGTCCTCCTTAACAATAAAATAGAGCACACTAAAGAAATAATAAACTGGTTATTTTAAAAGAATGACACTTATACTGTAGACAAAGGAGATCTTTGCCTAGAGCCACTCTGAAAAAAATGTGCAAGGGCTTGCATTGCTTTATTTCACTGAAGCGTAAAAAGCCTGTAAGCATTATTAAATTTCTCTTATGACGGCACTTATGACTGTAAACTGAATAAAAAAAAAAGAGAAACAAAAATCGGGATGGTAATGAGGAACAAACTTATTCCTTATGTCTTTCTTTTGCTTAGAGGGGGAAAAGGCCACAAAAGAGCCACAAAGATGATTAAGGGAGTGGAGCATCTCCCTTATGATGAAAGGCTGAGGGAGCTGGGTCTGTTTAGCTTGGAGAAGAGGAGACTGAGGGGTGACCTCATTAATGTTTATAAATACATAAAGAGTGAGTGTCAGGAGGATGGAGCCACGCTCTTCTCTGTTATATCCAATGATACGACAAGGGACAACGGGTGTAAGTTGGAGCATAAGAGGTTCCACAGAAACATAAGGAAAAATTTTTTCACTGTGAGGGTCATGGAGCTCTGGAACAGGCTGCCCAGAGAGGTTGTGGAGTCTCCTTCTTTGGAGACATTTAAAAGCTGCCTGGACACGTTCCTATGTGACCTGCTCTAGGTGGTCCTGCTCTGGCAGGGGGGGGTTGAACTAGATGATCTTTCGAGGTCCCTTCCAACCCTTAACATTCTGTGATTCTGTGAAGGCAAAAGAAGAGTTCACCTATTGGATAAATCATACAAACTAGGTGGCTTAATGTCACAAATCAAAAAGGTTAAGAAAGCCAAAGAATTCAGATGCTAGTGGGTTACATGTGATCTCATGTCTGTTTTGCCATCTATTGATGTCAAGAAACTGGCTTTTGATTTACAAGCATGTTAGCAGAGAACTGACTTGCTTTGTGTGGATAGAGACCTCCAGTTTCACTCCGCACATTTAATAGCCATAGGACACCTCAGCAACAGTTTTAAGGACAAAATACTACAAGACTTGGTGTAGTGTCTGCTCTGATCAGTCATCTGTTTCTTCTTCACTGGCAGTCTTTCAAATTTGCAATAATGAACAAAGGAAGAATTTGTGAAGAATCTGCAGTTATACCATTGCTTTATTCTTCCAAACAAGTCTGTCTCAGGATGATTTGTGGAGCAGTTAGACTCTCATTCCTCTTTAATCTTTCATTTTCTTTGGAAGAGCTGACAGGTGGAATGGATCGATGTATCACAGACCTTCAGCATAAAAGGGTGGCAGTGGCAAACTGAGGTGCGGTGGTCTAAGTCTGTGAATGTTCACATGCTATGGGACTGTCTAGTAGGTTGGGCACAATGCAGTATTGTAGATGTAATAACACAAAATTGCACCTTATATTGGCTACATTATTGAAACCTGTATCAATCACACCGTGTATTTGACCTGCAATTAATAAAACCATATATTCATTAAGCAACTGTGCTTTTCTGATTTTCTGGCTATGAGAGTCTTTTTCTTTATGTACAGTTGTTATAAAGTCATTTCTATGGCATTCATACCCTGGTGTAGGACTTTGGGTTGTAACAGAATATTCCTGCTACACCTTTGACTTTAAATACCAGATGATTAGGGCTGTTTGAAAATGTTGTGTTTGTTTTTTGTAGTTATTTTGATATTTCCTAGCCAGATTGAGACCTATGTACAAGACAGACGATGTTTACTACACAAAACAGTGTGACTGCATTATATTTGTATTCTATGTATAAAGCCCAACTAATATGACTAATAATGGAAGCTCTGTGTGGGGCTCAAGGTTTTTATGCACCCAGTTTTGGAAATCAGACCAGTGGTGCATGCCTGGGAGCAGCTCCAGCTCTGGGCCACATCCTTCTGCCTACCTAGCTCCATATCCGTAGTCTGAATTTTTTGCCATGGACTTTGCCCAAACATCCTTTTGGAAGTGACACATCCTGATGCTGAAAGACCTTCCCAGGGAAGTTTGAGCTGGGAGGAAATGTGAGAACATAACATCTCATAAACTCCCTATGACTCCAGAACAAGGCCCAAAGGCTATCATTACTGAGATGCATACTGCTAGCGTCATTTCCAAAAGAAGATCTCAATTTATTGTGTGTTGGGAGTGTCTAGGGTCAGCTCCATCCTGCTACGTGGTATAACAATGCATCAGTTGCACAATAGAAGTAACCTCACAGTATTCATATGTCACTTCAACAAGAGAGCAGAAAAAAATACTCTTATAGTTACAGGGTGGTTTGTTTTCTTCTGACACTTCATTCTTATATGGCAGGCATCAGTGCTTTAATGGGAGAGATTTTTGGACTGAAAATGAAATAATTAATAGAAACCAATTATGAGTCTGTGTTTCCTATCCTTGACAAACTTCCCTGGCTCTTTCTTTTTTCCTTTTCATTGTCATGTCATGTCGGAGCTGATTATAAGGGATGGGCCTTGTAGAAAACAGCATTACATGGGTGGGCTCTGAACTACTGAGCTTCAGTTCTATTCTGGAGATCACAGACCTCAGTTTCACCATCTTTGCCCCCCCCCTCCCCAACACAATGAAAATCCTGAAGTTAAAACCCAGAGGTAAATGCTTTATCCTTCCTAGGGTACAGTTCATAGATTTTGAGATGGAAGAAAAAGCTCTTTTTTTCACATTTAAAGACCAATCATGAAGCCGTTTCTGTTGTGATAGAAAGCCAAATGGCCAAATATGGCTATTCTCATATATGGCAGAAGTGACTTTCTTGCATCACAAATACCCAATATATCATTGTGGCTGTCCTCTAAAGAAAGACCAGATATGTGTCTACTCACTGATAGAAAGCAAGACCATCCATCAGAGAAACAGGCAGCTCTGCCAGATGGCTGCCATCCTGTTACAGAGATCTTGAAAGCTGGTGAGAGGTAGGCAGTATTGGAAGCAACACAAGTGGGCACACTTCTGGCAGAGGTGAAGAGACAAAGGCAGGATGCGAGCAATCAGACAAGCGCTAACAAAGAGAAGGACAAATGGTAGACTCTTGCAGGCTAAGTGGTGGAAAGGCTGCCATGAAATGAGATTTTCTGAAAAGTCCTGGTGTAACAACAATGCTGCAGGGACCATCTTGCAATCAGACATAGAGACCTCTTTCTGGCTCAAGGATAATGCATCTTTGAGGGAAAATGGATTTAAGAGCTTGATTGTAGAGTTAATATGAAAGTTGGAATGGTCACACTGGCTGCAACCATAATGGTGTGTATGACATTTGAGGTGGCTGCAGGCTCATAGGCTTTCATATATAAATACTTTATGATAACTACTCAGTGTGGGGTAGGGAATTCAGTGAAAGAAGAAATAGTACCACAAAATCACAAGTGCCCCTAGTCACTAACCGCCAACTCATACCAGGTGGTTAGCATAAAAATACCTCTGACTGGACAGGACCTGTCAGGAGACACTCATGTGTTCTCCTACAATTCAGTATAGCATAACAGGCAGAGAAGCAGATGCTTACAGGGCTTGGTAGGTACTTGGCTGGATTTGTAGACAAGTATCTAAGGTATACCAAGATAAATAAAATAGATCATTTTCTGAAAATACATGTGTGTCTGTTGCCTAAAGAAGCAATCTTGATCACCCAGTTAAATTATTAGCTTTTCATATTTAGGCAAACAAACCCATAGTGACACCTTCCCCTGTGTCTATCAGCACCTGCCTCTCTACAACATCCTTTCAGATAGGTGTAGATAGTGATAAGGTCTCCCCTCAGCCTCCTTTTCTTCAGACTAAATAGCCCCAGTTTCCTCAGCTGCTCATTATAAGACTTGTTCTCCAGGCCCTTCACCAGCTTAGTTGCTCTTCTCTGGACCCACTCTAGCACCTCGATGTTGAGGTGGACAAAACTGAACACAGTACTCGAGGTGCAGCCTCACCAATACTGAGTACAGAGGGAATGGAAACCACAGCTGAGGGAGGCTGGATGCCAGAAGGGGTGGTGAAACTGATCATACAAAATCAAGTCAGAATATAAATTTCTTCCTTTCCTCAGGCCTTTCCCATGTGGAAACTTGAGGGAACTTGAGCAGCCATTGTCCTCTCCATTTCACAGAACTGCCACTAGACGTCTCTTATCTCTCCAAGGGACACAATTTGGAGCCTTGTAAATCATGAGATCACTGGAGTAGGACAATCAAAGCAGGTATTTCCAATTCCTCCTGATAACAAGGAATGAACTTAATAAAATGCTAATTTAAATTACAGAGAACAGCAACTAAGTCATCATGAGCAAGAAAGTACTCTATCACTTCCTTCTATCACCTGTGATCTATCAACCTCAAGAGGTTCAGAAGTTCATTCATAATCTGAGAGAGAGCAGGACTGCAGGCCCAGATGCATGGGATGGTACACCAGTGCGGAGCTTGTTCTCTGTATCCTGGGCCAGCAAGACTCAATACACAGACAAAGGTCTCCAGGGAGTGACAAGGCAAGGATCTGGCCCAAGTTAGTGACCATGCCACACTGAGCAGCATATCTTGGCATGAATCTGTAAGCTGTTGCTCTTGGTTGCCTGTGGGACTTCTCTGATGAGCAGGACAGGTTTGTGTTGGGTGTGTAGGGAAGGCATTGTGCCCGCAGTAACTCATTGAAGGCATATTTTCGTCAGAAGTGACACTAGTCCATGTTCTTTCAAACAATTTCAACAGGAAAGCCCTGTTTGTCATCTCTTACTTTATTTCCTTTTTCTTCCCTCTACCTAGATTGAGCACTGCTGCCCCAGAGCAGTGGGGACATACCAGTGAGGATATCCTGTTGGGAGAGGAGAGTCCTTATAATGCCCTGCTGAGGTCAGAGGGAGACCTCAGTCACTCCACAAACCTTTTGCACCACTGGTGGAGCCCCTGAAGGTCAGGCAGGGTCAGAACACAGGTGGGACTTCTATCCCATTCTTATTCAGGCACCCAGGGGGTGAATTTGTTGGTTTTCAGTGTCAGTATTTTGGCTACTCCCTCCGTGTGTATGTAGGGAGGGAGTATATGTATCCTTGTGTATATGTAGGGAGGGATTCATACTCATGTTTTTTGGAACTATTCAGCTTTTTTCCTTGTTGTTTTTTTTTTTCACTTTTCATAGCATTATTACTCCATTAATATTCCTGAAAGCAAAGCCTTACTCTAGTGGGCTCTCACGATTAAAGATTAAATGCTGCAGAGGAGACGACAGTCCTCATATGTGCCAATGAGTCAGTAAATTCCTTTGTGAAACCTAAGTCCATCCAGATGTTGACCTCAGCTCTGATGTTATGTTCTTTCCCTATTTTCCTCTAGTATTGCTCTGTCTACTTAAGATGGGTATGACGTGACCATCAATGAGGAAACACAGGGTCTCTGAAAGGGTAAAGTGCTTTGCTTCTTTCTACAATAGGATTGTGAAGCTCTTTCCATTGCTGTAATCCTTGGCTGTTGCCTTATGAATGCTTGTGTTACAAATATTATTGCTCATTTGTTACTATTTCCATTGCACAGGCGTAAGAGTCTAAAGGCAATCTGAGACAGTCACTTTGTATGGGTCTAATTTGGATTTTCAGGATTTTCTATGGAGCTAAAGAGCTACATGGGACTATACTGACAGTCAGAGAGAATAAAAAGGCAAGGCCGTATCTGCATGTAGCTGCTAGAAATGTTCTGTTTTCACAGTCTAAACCCAGTAATTTTATTAAATATAAAGGGAGGAAGTAGTATTTTGCCTAGCTAGATTCTCCCAGCAACTTTGCTGTTTCTTTACTTTTCTTTGCAAGCCATTTCTTAGAAACAGGACTCTGAATTACATTTTTTAGAAGTTGCTGGGCTGGATCTTTACTTGCTGTGAATCAGGGCAGCTCCATCATCTTCCACTACAAGCTTCATTGCAGCGGGCCGAGAAGCATTCTGCTCCTGAGGGTCATGCATGGCAGAGGACCAGGGGCAGGCATAAAACCCTGACTGATGCTCAGGTTTTAGTGGGGCTTCAACAGAGGAAATTAGGATAGTGTCAAATGAATCATGCTCTAGTCTCTTCCTTTGCCTTCCCCACCCCTCTGGGTGACACAAGCCACCTTTTTCATTATGCAGATTACCAGACCTGGATATTTTTCCAGGTCTCCACTTTAACCAGATTTCTGAAAACTGACCTTTGGAAACATTTACTCTGCCAAGTCGCCTCCCAGATCTGGGACGTTTTCTTAAGTGGTCCCTTGCTTTCCTGTTGTGGGATTCATCGTGGGGATTCAGAGACTATAAATGGGGATTCCCTCATTGCAGTCTGTCCAGCTATGTCCAGCGAAATGTCTTAACTCACTCAGGAAGTTCCTCTCCAGCTGTCATAACAAACCCACACTGTGCTGACCTGCCACAGTGTCGTTTCCTGCTACAATATATGCTACAATATAACTGGTCAGCTGGTGAAGGGACTCTAGCAATGGGAACAGCATGAGCAGAGCCACACAGTGCTACAGCTTTGACAATGCTTAGTCTGGATACCCGTGTTCCTTTGGTACTGGGATTTGCCTGTTGCTACTTAGGGCATTAGGCATGTAGTTACAGATGCTTAACACCTGGTTGCCCACGTATACATGAAACCTGGACCTGCTGCTCTGCTCTCTAGGCTCCTGATCCCTTTTCTATGTCCCAACGGCTTTCACTACCTACTCAAAGACTTTGCACTTCCGTGCTGGCACCAGACACTTTCTCCCTGATGTTCAGCATCAGAGGCATAGCCTATTCTGGGCATGCAGCTTTCTGGTCTTGGAGACAGCTTTGGCACCTTCCTCAAATTGCCCCAAATATTGCCCTTTATTCAATGGAGGTAGAAGTTCCAAAGGCAGGGACAGCTGGAGAGAGAGTGGCAAGTCTGAGCCAGATGCAAAAACAGGATTCAAGTCTCTAAAGCCTCTGTGCCCCTTCCACCTGGTTGTACTGAATACATCAGAAAGCAGCTGTCAATAGACTGGAGCACCAGTGACTTGAAAACTGTGATACACTTAACACAAACTGGCATATCTCTGTTTATTTTCCTCTATAAAATTCCATTTCTACTCTTCTCTCCTCCTCTCTCTTCTTTTTTTTTTTTTTTCCTTTGGTTCCATCTCTACTTGTAACAAATCATGCCAGGATCAGAACAGCTATATCTAAATTTATGGTCTCATTTTCAGAGTCATTTCCTGCTATTTTGCCTCCCTCCTGAGTCAGAAGAGTATATTTCTACATAGTGCCAGACATGGGCAATTCTTATTTAGAGATGAAGCCATTCCAAACCAGAGCCAGCATGCCTTTCAAAGGCCAAATCTTTTAGTTCTTACTGCGGGTTTTAACTATAATGATCGAGACATGTGTTTTCTCATGGGCTGTGTATTGCAGCTCTCATGATGCTCTTAATTGCATTTCAGATATGCAGAAAGAGTGGTGGAGGCTACTTTGCAGTGCTTTTCAGAGGTGTTGTTGGGGTGAGTTTGAATTATTTGTTTATGAGATTAGTTTATATTGAGCTGCTCCAGAGCTGGTAACAATTTTCATTATGTGTTAGCTAGATGTAGAGCATCCTGCACAGGGTATCTGCTCCGTCTCATGACAGAAAGCAGCACAGGTATGAAAGGAACTCCAAATACTTAAAAAGGCAGCACACAAATAGACTTTGTCCCTTTTCCTCAACATCCTACCTTGACAGCACTGGTTTGAGAATCAGCAGCTTCTATGAGTTAAGCCAGCCCCATCTGGCTTAGTGACTCATGGATACAAGGAAGGAGGGAGGGCTTGTTGCAGCCAACACTCTGGCTATTTATTTTCAGTCTCAGAGGCCCATATCATATCTGGAGCTTGCCCAGTCCTGGGTTTTTGTTTTGGATTCACAGTGTGTGAGTATAGGAAGGGCTATTTTACCATCCCAAATTTCCATTGGTGGACTGTGGCATTCAAAATGAAAACAAGCAAACAAACAAACAAAATTGTCATCCTTCCTGCAAAGGGTTTTCTCCTCTTTAGGGTACAAGAAAAAAAACCCACAACAAAACAAAAAAAACAATAATCAAACAAAAAGTAGTATAAAAATATCAGAATTAATATAGAAAAAAATCTGCAGGAACAGGCAGTACAACTGCTTAATGTTCTAGGTCAGCATGAAGTAATGTAGCCTTGCAGACGCACACAGTAAGACCCTGAGCTCCTCATTCAATGAGAACCCTGAAATCCTCTGGGACAATAAGCCCCAGTCTCTTCATTAAAAGAAAACACATTAAGGGGCACTTACAATTTACTGTGCTCAGTGCAAATGCCAGATCAAACTGTGGTGTCCTGTGTAATCCCTGCTGAAAGGTAAAGCAAAGAGCTAGCTGAAAGACCTCCAAGGCATCATCTTGCATCATGATAAGAGGCATCATCTCAAACAAAGGTCAGACAAGGTTGAGGGTAGGTCTCAAATCTATGTCAAGTGATTAGATGGGAAGGAAGGAAAGAAATAGTTTTCTCTAGAGGTCCTTCTGAAGCAAGAGTAGAAGAAATGGGTTAAGATGTGGAGAAACCCAGCCTGGTTATACTCTTTCCTCAAGCAGAGAAAAAAGTGACCCCCTCACTATCTTTTACATTACTCGGGTCTTTTTTGAAGGCTTCCAAGTGTTTCTGCATCTCTTTCCTCACTCTTTCCTTTCTAGGAATGGTAATCCACAACTCTCAGGGAAAGTTTTGCACCCTTTTGGGTGTCATTGGCCCCTGATGACAGGCTGGCACTGAACCTTTTGATTTTTCACAGACCTCATTTTTCAAGGCTGCACTTTCCAGCTCTGATGGTTTCAGGCTTGATCTTAAAATAACTGCACCTTGAAGTGATCCACCCACACCTAAGGATTTTGTGTCTTGGCCTCTTCTGAGTCAGGATGTGTTTTGGTTGCTCCTCACTGACCACTACTCAGTTTGCCCCCAGGAGGGCCTTATGGCCATGCTCTGATCAGGTTTTTTTCTACCTAGTCAAATTGAAATGTCTTTCACACCCAATACCTGTCATCAATGGGAGAGAACTGAGGTTACTATGGGAGGCTTTGACTTGGAAAGGTTTAGTTGTAGGTGCTTATACATTTTCCAAAACTGGTACAGGTCTGCATTGCCATGGTGACAGAGCCCTTCTTAATTCTCTTCAACAACAGAAAACAGGGAACATAGAGGCCAGAGAAAGGAAGTATGGACCCAGGGTCTCTGAAGATGACACATACTTCTTCATGACCTTGGAGGCCTATCTAATACAGGGAGGGAAAGCATCATTCAAAAATTGCTAGCCACTGACAGTCAAGAGCAGAATTTAGATTCACAAAAGAAATACGGGTTGTAATCAACAGAATCAGAACAAATAATCCTATGTGTCTGGTTGGGTTGGGGTTTGTTTCTTTTTTTTGTGTGTGTGTGTTTTGTGTTTTGTTTTGTGTTTTTTTTATTTGTTTTGGTTTTGGTTTGGGGTTTTTTTGTTGTTGTTGGTGTGTGTGTGTGTGTCTTTGTTCCTTTCTCACACATGTTCTGGTTTCTAAGCAAGAAAGGAGGACCTGTCTCTTCTTTACAACATGTATGTACAGAACAAGGTTAAAATTCAATAATCAGTGAATTTAACTCACAAAAGAAAATGCCCATGCATTGCAGGCAGCCAAGAGCCTGAGCCTATTTTATTTTTTCCTGCACCTTGACACTGGATAATTCAGGTTTAGATATCACATCACAGAGGTCCTGAATGTTGACTTGGGTCCAGGGACATCCCATGAAGCTTGCAAAGGGTAGACAATGCCCATGATTTTACCATAGAGTTGCATCTGCAAAGGTCCCCCTTGTGCTGAGATCTGGGAAGGGAGTAGGTGAGAAGGGAAAAGAAAGGAGGATATCTAAAGCAGATGGCAAAGGTGAGAGAACATGGGAGAACGGGGACATGGGAGAAGGATGAGGAGAAGTGAAGCCTTTCAGCCCATCACCAACAGCGGCACCTGTTTCAATCTTGGACTTGCTTGTGTTTCAGTGGCTTGTCTTATTGCCAAAACTTTGGGAACAGCAGCCTGTTTACAGGAAACAAGCTGGCTGTGCCTCCCGTAGCCTCGCTGGGCCAGGGTGGAGGCAAAGGCGGGCTCTTTCTGCTGCTGAGAAAGACTTAGCTTGCTTGGGGGGTGTGAGTGCTGCAATTCACTTTTTCTCACTCTTACCTCTTTCCCTTGGCACTGGCCCTCCCCCACCCCACATGCGTCAGCTGCCTGGGCATTTGAGAGTGGTTTATGGTTTGCAGAAAGGTTGCAGGATCCCTGGAATCTGTTTGGGCCATGTTGTGGCTAAATCCCTGAGGACCAACCCCCAGCCAATGTTATCCTTCCTTGCATCCTTAGGCTGAACAGAAGATGTTTCATGAACATAAACAGACTTCTTGTAAAAGATGATAGCAATGACAAGAAAAATAAATCTTTCCACCACATCTTGGAAAAAGTGGCTTAGAAGGACAATTTAGGTGGCCATCTGTCCCCCCCAGCCCTCTGTCTCTGTGTTCCCGTGCATTTTTGCCTCTGGGTCATGCTGAGGTCTGAAGAAAAACCTGTGCACTGTCTTCTTAATAGCAGGCACAGCGGTTATCATTCCAGTCTTGAAAACCAGGGCTACAAAGAGGGGAAGGGGGAGGGGACATGTTTTAGCAGAAATTAGTATTTAAAATACATCATATTTGTTCTATTGGCCTCTTCCTTACCTCCCTTGCAGCTTGTATAACTTCCGCTGCCTCCCTTCCTTTTCAGACAAATGTTTGGCTTGTTATTTCTCCCAGGACACAGCATTCCCGTCACCCTGTCCCTGCGGCTACTAACCCACCTCCTGAGGCTTAAAGAGGAGCTTGTGGGCCAGCTTCTGGCCTAGTCCTCACTGTGACTGTTACTTGACTTGCACACAGCAGTATGTGTTGGATGGAGCTCCTACTCCTGATGCACAGAGGGTGCCAAACCGCATGAATCTGGGGTTTGGCAAAGCCCAGCTGCTTCCAGTCGGAGAGTCAGAGAATGCTGGAGGCAGCAGCTCCAGCACAGTGAATTCATCACTCATGAGGAGGGATTGATCCTGGAAAAAGGGAGATGGTTCATTTAGTCATCACCCTCCCGCTGGTAGCTGGGAGGCCCTCTTGTAGTGTCTGCCACTTGACAAGACACAGCTGAGGTCAAGAGCAGTGAGGATTATTCCTCAAAGAGCAAAGGGCCACTGCTCAAGCTCACCTACATGTTCTCCACTACCGATGAATCCATGGGGCTGGTGCCAGGAGTCAGTAGTCCGTAAGTTTAACTCCGTAATGGATGTTTATTCAGTGCACATCTAAAGCCATTGGGCATAACAATAGCACAGCTAATATGTGGGCCCAGATATACATTTCAGTATGTGGTTGTGCAACTGGTGTGGGCCACTGACAGGAGGAAAAGGTTGTCTGGGATGTCCATCCATAGCTGCTATTTACACAGCTTGCCATATGTCCACATTCCAGTTACTTCCAAGACTTTCATTTAATAATAAAGACATTGAAAGCACATTTGATTTACTGAGTAATACAGAAAATGGTGAGTTTCTTCCTTCCCAAGAGTGAAGGACAACAAAAAGGGATCAAAAGCTTCTCAGATATTATAGAAGCATATCCCATAGGCAAGAGGTACATGAAAAGCATGTTGTTGTGTTCCTTACTTGTACCTCTCAACTGCATTTTGGAAACATCTGTCTGAGGAAATGCAATATCAAGAAAGCTTTGAGAGGAGAGTTCATAGGTAAGAAAAAAATTAGTTCTGCAGGAGTTTTCCTTCAGTAGGGACTGTTCTAAACTGACCCAGGAAACCAGCTGCCTGTCTGGGATTTCTGGGACACTTCTGCTTCAGCTGCCTATAGATGAGGTCTCCAGAGCAGAGATAGCACTGTGATAACTGCAATGATATCAACAACAGACAACAATTAGCTAACTGGAAGTTCATATGGCAGCCTACAAAACAGCTATACAAGTTTTGATCTCATTTCACATGTTTACCCTTGATGGGAAAAATATGAAAACTAAAGGTCATGAAATAAAAGGAGTGGGGACCACATCATCAGAGCCAGGCACTCGCAACTTGCTTTGGGATTGCATTTGTGCACTGAACCATACAGGTTGCAGATTCCTGCCAATGTCTGTCTCTGCTTTCCCTCCACCTCCACTTCACAAAAAAAAAAAGAAAAAGGTCTGCAGTACCCTCTGTTATTAAAAGGCCTTAAAAATCACACAGAATACTTCATGGCTGCAGACCTAACCCATCCTTCCCTTGGGAAAGTGCTAGATACCTTGTATGTAACCCTGGCAAGATACATTGTACTACAGTCTCATAACTTTGACCCTTTCATATATCCTTTTATCGCCCCTAAGAAAAACAGACTCATAAAATGCAACTCATTAAATGCCCAAGCATTGTGAGACACTACTGCTAAGCCTCTGCTGCTAAGGTTTTCAAATTTCACATGGTATTAAAAAGTTTACTGGACACTTGTTCCTCTTTAAGTTTGCAAAACAACCTTTTGGGTCCCAGTGTTATAAACTATTAGTGAAAGTGAACTAAAGAAACTCAGATTTTACTGTAATCCATGTTACTAGGAGTTGTGCTTTAACAGTTTAAGACTTGGCCTAAAGGTAAAGAAGCAGTAGCTTTTACAGTTGGGTTTTTTTTCCAGCTGTGAGAGAGACTGGCAAGGTACAGAACTAAATAATCCAAAGAATTCCACCCCAAAATGCACTGGATCCCATGGAGAATTTGAGGTAGGTTGCTTAGATTACTTTTTCCCTAAAGATCAGGAAAAGTGAGGGAAAGGTCTTTCCAATCTAGTCCTACGGATTCAATTTTGACGCAATTTAACAATATCAAAAGGAGTAACATTTTCCTTTACAGCTCTCAAAGTGATGAGACAGGTGCTACAAATCCCCTTTCCACACATCAGAAAAAATCTTGGATACCACAGATTTCTTTGCACCTCATACAGTCTGTAGCTTTTCTGCAAAGACTGTTCAAAAACGATATTTGTACAAACAAGAACATCTAATAATCATCATCTCCTCTCAGCAGAGAACTTCAGAAAAGAAGCAATCTAGTAGTGTCATCAGAAAAACATGGTCTGTTTGTTTCCCTTCATCAGCCAGTTTCAATGCTTACCCCACTTGATCCGTGTGGACAAGAAAATGGTAAAATCAGTAACAAGTCATTTGTGAGGGACTTGGCCTGTGTGAGAGTGAGTGAAATTTAAAAAATGTCCTGAGAGTCATCATTAGAACCCTTCAGGGAAGGAGTTACTATCTACCTGCTAGCTCTTACATACAAAGTCTTGCAATCATAGGTAGGGTTAGTCCAGGAAGTTAGCCAGAAGCGTTGGTTAGACATGGGGCAAAAAGTGAGTATTGCAAGAACAACAGTTTTTGAATCAGTACCTGGTGCTGAAGATCTGAAATCTATTCAAGGTGACTGTGTGTGGACTCCTTCTTTGTTAGTTCATTCTCCGTCCCGGGAAAGTGGGGCATTACTTGCTGACTTGTGTCAAAACAGGTGTTGAGCATCTTGATGCATCAAATGTCATAAGATCCTCAGAGACTAGGTGCAGAAAGACTACTGAGAAATATATGTCCAAGGCTTTGGAGGTGTCTCAGCTCTCTGTCTTGCTCATGACAGAGGCTTTACAGCAGAAGGTACACATAACATCATGGTTCCTGGATGTGGTCCTGTGTTGATTTGGGACCAGCTTGGGGTGTTACCAGTCTGGGGTGTTAATGCTGTACATCTGAGCCTGTGGAAGACAGGCTGTAGTATAAATGATTGTGTATATGGCTCCAGTTGTCCAAGCTTATGTCTTAAGACGAATAAGGCAATACAGCACTGTGGAGATGTTATTCATAAGTTTGAGGAACCTGGTGACATGAGTCAACAGTCTGTCTGGGTGAACATACAAGCCATTCATATTCCATCTTGGACATATCTAATGAAACTATATAACTCTGAAATAAGCAAAACCTTAAGTTATTCTATTTCATAAGTAAAAAAAAAAAATCCTGTTTTTAGAGTTTTACAAATATTTATTGTATCATGTTGCTGAACAAATCAGAAAGTGAGATATTCTAGTGTCCTCATGCCCAAAGAGTTCAAGGCTGCCTAATTAATCAGGTTGCTGATTTTTATTAGTATTTGTTAAGCATGTGCAATATGATCCAAAAGACACGATGCTTAAGGCAGTCTGTGACCTTAGTTTCCAGTTCAAAAATTGGACAGCAGATGACAAGATACTCAGAGAAGTTCAGATGCATTTAGTCCTGGTTTAGGAATGGAAGGTTTTATGCTGTAGACTGGTATTGTCTGTATTGGGCTGAGCTGGGAGTTTGTCATTGGTTTGTGTTGGTGTTAGGAGGTTTTTGCAAATGCCACAAAGCTTGTGTTGGTGCCAGAAAGATTTTGATAGGGAAACATATGGGAACTTGACACTCTGGGACAAGGAGGCTCATCCTTGCCTGTAGACCAGGGAAGGAATGAGGGACTGGAGAGGAAAAGGAAATTGTCAAGTGGGAAATCTTTGGTTAGGGTTTCAGTGATCCCCAGACATGGAGCAAAGGATGGTAGTTTTTCACTAATTTCCACCAGCAGAGGCTCTGAAGGGTTTTTTATTTTTGGCATTAGGTGTAGGTCTCAAGCAGAGTCATTATATAATAGCCTGCTTCATCTATGCACATCACAGAGCTGCACACTGTGGACAAACTTTTGGGCTGTGTTTTCTTCCTAGAGCACCCATTATTTTTAACATGTGAAACAGTTGACCTAACCAAAATATTTGGACTGTATTTAAGAAATTCTTGTGAGATGTACTGGTTGGTGATATAAAGGAGACAGATTTTTGATGATCTGTCAGGGTTAAATCAATGCACTTGTTGATATTGTCACATATTACAGGCAAAGGGACAAGATAATTTAAGATTTCAAAGACTGAAAGGCAGATGTAAAGCAAAAATCAGTATCCTAAAATCTTTACTCCCAGTTCTGCTTTTTCAGCACAAAACTAGCTTTTAGAAAAGGCTCTAAAGATAGAAGTTTTAGTTATCCTGTTGAAGTACCTGAGCATTAGCACCCACTCTTTGTGCTTCAGATAAGATAGATACTTCCATGCTCAGCTCTAGTCTGAGCTTTATGTGCCACCATCTATGCCCCATAGAAGGTCATGGTTCACACTCACACATTTTGTGCCTTTCTCTTTGTATTCTGAAAACAGTAAAAAAGCATCCTGAAAAAAATGCATTAAAAATCAGTCATGGTTCAATGGAGTAATTCAGCAACAGCGCAGGTGACATCCATGCATCATGGATTACCAAACTTGAGAGTACAGGCTTACTTCAGATTGAACCTAAAATATCCAAACGAATGTGGGGTCACAGCATGGAGACAGTTTTTCTGCTGGAAAGTATGAGAACCCTTCCCTGAGGAACCCCTATCCCAGGTCCACTTGAGGACAAAGGAGAAAATCAGGCCTGGAGGTGTTGCCAGAAGGGTGACATACCTCATCTAAAGCATATTACAAAGGCTAATGTTGAGCTAGAGGCAACCTCTCTCTAGTAGCAGTGAGAACCCCCTCCTGCTTTATTTTGTAGAGTACCTTTCATATCTTCTGCCAAAGACTTGAGGCAACAGCAAGTTTTGCAAAGAGGTGAGTAATAATAGAGCGAAATCTTGTTTCAGAGACTGCCAATAAAGAGTGACTGTAGCCTGTAACAGTAAAAGTTTATCCACAAAGACATTATGAACACTCCTTTTTTACCCCAAATTCTGGACAAAATGTTCTGAGGAAGAAGCAGACTGGGCTGGGTCCAACGGATAGGGAGAACTTGTAATTAATCTTTTTGTAATTCTTTTCCCATTCTAAAACTTACACATTTCCTGCCTCACTTAGCTCTTTCCAAAGTCTCCTTCTACAGTGTCACAGTTTCTGAGGTTTGATGCTGAGCAGAAACTACTAGCAGGAGTCTTCTGTAAGAGACAGATGGCCTCCTGAATGCCACCCTTGGGCAACTATTATGGGTGACTGGTTTTGGTGTCACAACTTTCTAAGACTGCTCTAGATGCTTGGTCTGAAACATTCATCTTGCCTTTGGGCTTCAGTAATTGCTTAACAGTGTCTTTATTCACCTTTACTTGACAGTTAGAATAGCAACCTCATATGCAGATGAGGTTTTAGAAACAGGTTCAAGATGGTGCAGTAAGGTTCACTAGTGCACAGCTCTACACATAAACCTGTCTTTAAGAGTATGTAGCAGGTATGCAAATCACAGAGTGTTTTGAATTAGAAAAACTGCATTTCCAATTTTAAAATTTTATCACTGCCTGTTTTCCTTTGCAGAAATGAAGTTGGAGTTTTTATTAATTTTCTCACTTTCTGCATGCCTTTAGAGCAGGGAAACACTCTAGTGGGGACATTAGAAGACACAGCACTATAGCATGGGTGACTGTTCCTCGATCTTGAGGTTGTAGGTTCTGTTAGTGCTTTAAAAGTACAGGAAAGAAGGAAAGAAAAAAACAAAAAACAAAAAACAAACAAAAAAAAAAAAAAAAAACCAAAAAGCCTGTCCTGGTTTGAACTGCTCCCCCTCTGGCTCTCACAAGGCTGCAAGCCAAACAGCCAGGGATGCAGCAAGCTCATCTCTTAGTTTGTCCCTTTCTGTGGTTTTGAAGCACCTCAAGCTGATCTGTTCACAAAGGAAAATAGGTTATGATGCTACGGTGGAGACTGGAAATGTGACCTTGTGATCATTGCTGGTCTATATTTATGACTTACATGAATGTAACAGCAACTGTGAAACCAAAAGGACAGAAATAACAGCAGGAGGGCACTGAGCAAGGCTGCACCAGAGGAAAGTGATCCCATGAGAAGCAAATAAAAGGTGTTTTAAGCCCTGAGTGGTTGTGTCTTGTTCCAGAATAGTCAGATGCAGAGCACATCCCAATTCATTGGCCGTTCTCATGGGCTGAGCCTGCTACATATTGCATTTATGTCCTGCTAACAATGACTAGTTAGTGATAACAGCAGAGGTGCTGCTTGAAGGCTGCTGTGAAGAAGCTCAGAAGATCATGTTGCCTATCTCCTTCTCTTTTCTGCATCTTTCTGATTCAGGAAACTGTTTTCAATACCATGGTTCCCTAGTTACAGATGGGCCTGGAGTATCCTGTGGATCTGTTGTTCTCAGTAAGCAGATGCCCAAGCCTTTCTCAAAACCAGTAGAAAAAAAGCCCAACAACTTGCAGTGCAGGGGCTGGAAAACTCAGCAGACACTGAATGACACACCATGGCTATGTTCACCAGACTTATGACCAGCTGCCTGTATAGCTCCACAGAGCTGAGTTCTTTCCTGATAACTATGAACAGGGAGAAGTGACCAGTTCCTGTGTTACAGGAGTAATTGTCACCTGGTGCCTCCTCAACAGCAGTGCAAAGAAGGGAATACATTGTCTACTCTCTAGATACCTTCACTTCTCCCAGTTCCACAGCTCTTTGAGAGCAAACTAACTGTAAACTGTAGGTTTTGCTGGTTGTTTTTGAATGTGTATATGTCAGTTTCTAAAGCATCTATCACTACTTTGCACCCATTTAGATTAACATCTGGACTAAAAAGCTAGGTGCAAGAGGTCAAGGGTTTCTTGGCCAAGTAGTCCTACTTCTGTGCAAAGTGATGCTGTTTGTTGGGAGCAGATGCTGTCTCCGCTCTAAAGGAGATAAAGTGGACCTTGATACAGTTGGGTGGTTCCTGGGGTGTACTTCAGTCTGAGGTACTATGGCAAGTCAGATGCATGCTTTAAATATGCTCTTGGAAGAACCAAGGCCCTCCAGACTACTGCAGGAGTACATGCCACTGGAATAGAAGAGGAAGGGCTAAGCAGAAAGAACTGTATGTTTTCCCGTCTCTGAAAGGAAGCATTTTTCTTTGGAATGAGAAAGTAATCAATGAAAGGCAAAGTTTTACCCTGCTAAATAAAACAGAGATAAGATGGAACCAGTGCAATGAGATCATTGAAGGCACCTTGTGAAACTGTCTTCAATATTCAGCCTTTTCAGGAAAGGTCAAAGGCTTGATCTTTTCTGCTACCTATATTTCTATTTGTCAAAGCTCATCTCAGTGACAGATTCTACTATATGAGAGAAGGATCTAAAGTGTTGGAGAATATTCCCACTACCTCCTAAAAGCCAGGGAAGAGGTTCCAAAGAGAAAAATATGGCAGTTTCTTTAAGAGTGAAAAGAATTTAGTTTCTAAATTTCCATCCACTCCTTCTGGGGGATTTAGCCTGGGTTTTGTTGTTGTTGGTTGGGGTTCTTTTTCTTGCACCCAGTAACGTATTTTGAGTGAACCTGATGTACAGTTAAAGTTGTGTAGTCAAGAGCTGGGCAAGTTTCCCAAAGACACCACTCCAAAAGTACCTTTGCTCTGCTTCTCAGATATGCTGTGCAAGCTTTGTAAGGGGCAGCTTGGCCTCATACGTGCTTTCCTTGTGGGTTTGTTATCTTGCTCACACACCTGCTATCCTGGATCTCATACTGCTCCACAGATGTAGTGAAACAATATTTGCAGTGTCCCCTGTCTCTATGAGAAACTGTAATTATGATGAATATTTACTAGCAGGCAAAGTAGCAATTTTTAGAGAAGAGCAGGATCTCTGCATGGCTCTCTCTACCAAGCTGAACACAGAACTACCGCTTAGAAGACCAGATCAGATGTCACGGTTCACAATCTGAAGACATTTTACATTGACTTGAATCCAGGCAGCTATGAGATACATCCCCACACCTACATGCCACTCTGGTGACACTCTCCAGTCCCGTCACACCCACCCTGAATCCAGCCCTGAGTTATGACATTGGCCCCTTCTCTTCTAAAACAAACAAGGTTCTGTCAAGGGAAGGGAGGAACATAACACTGTATTTTAAGGTTAGCGACTAAAGCACATTTTCAATAGAGAAGTGCTGTGTGAAGAGATGGGTACAGGCCGTGCACAGTGCGACTTGCAGATGTGGAGGATAATGAGTGAAATGTCTATTCCTCTCTAACCGTTACTGCTCATCTCTGTTGTTTATTTTTGTGCGATGGAATGAGCACTCTTTCAGTTGATGGTTCTTAGAAAAATGTTAAACCTTGTGGTATTTTGTGCATCTGAGGAAGTTAGAATTTCACCTTGGGTCCACACTCATGTGCAGTTGTTTATCTGCAAATAAATAACAAACAAGGTTCAAATCCACCTGAACTATTCTTCATAATGCTTCTTCCACCTTTGGTAATTTCTTTTTCACCATTACCACTCTTCAGATTGGCTACTCTTTCTTTGTCTTTTTGCTACTCTGGATTGGGCTGCTGAAATGTTTGACACATTGTATCTTGTTCCCTGAGTATCCTCCCACATGCCTCTGCAGTAAGGTTGGTGTTGGACTAAGACCCAAACAGGAGCCTGAGTTGTTGTTTAGACATGTGCAGGTCAGAAAGAGGGACTGGGATGGAGTCAGGATGAGAACATCAAATGTTGAACTTCTCTTTGTAATGAAACCAAACAAATCTAAAGCCTGCTGATCTTCAGAGGAGTTCAAGTTCAAGCCAAAAACTGATCCAAATTCTGTAAAGATCACCCGCCATTACTGTGTGGGACAAACTCAGGTACTGAGTGAGGGTTTGGAGCATGTCTCTTATGAGGAGAGGCTGAGGGGTCTGGGGCTATTTAGAGTTGAGAAGAGAAGGCTGAGGGGAGACCTTATTGCCCTCTAAAACTACCTGAAGGGAAGTTGTAGTGAGGTGGGAGTTAGTCTGTTCTCCCTGGTGACAAGCAATAGAACAAGATGAAATGGCCTGAAGTTGAACCAGGGGAGGTTCAAGCTGGATATTAGGAAGCCTTTCTCTACAGAAAGGGTTGTCAGACATTGAAATGGCCTGCCCAGGGAGGTGGTGGAGTCACCATCCGTGGAAGTGTTTAAGAAGTGGTTAGATGATGTGCTTAGGGACATGGTTTAGTGGGTTTTGATATGGCTAGGAATAAGGTTGGACTTGATGATCTTGAAGGTCTCTTCCAGCTCAAACTATTCTATGATTCTATGATCTTGAAAGGCCCTTTCCCACCCAAACCATTCTATGATTCTTTAAAAAAACCCATAGTTGTTCAACTTCAGGGCAAATGAAAGACACCGGCAAAAAAGCATTTTTACCTTTTCTCCCACAAATTCCTCAAATGTCTTCAGTATGGTCACCTGAAATTGCTTTTGCTTATTGTTTGTTTGGTTTGGGTTTTTTTAGCTAATCCAACCAAACACTGCAACTATCTACTTCAACCTTTCTTTAATCTGCATTTCTTCTTTGGAAAAGCTGACTGGTCCTCACAGAATCACAGAATGTTAGGGTTGGAAGGGACCTCTGAAAATCATCGAGTCCAACTCCCCTGCCAGAGTGGGACCAAAACTAGGGTAACTCACACACATTTCCTTACCACCTACTACAGGGACATATTGCCACGCTCTCCAGCTCAGCAGACTGAATCCTCAGTATTAATAAGATTTGTCAGACACTATCTGCTTTTGTTAGATACTACTCTCATCCCTGAGGGACTCTTCCCTTTCTTTGAATCTGGCAGAACAAGTCCTACTGCCTGTAGATTTATATGGAGGTACATCAAGTCCTCCTTCCATGGAGGGCTCTAGCACACAGGAATCTCTAATTAACTCTGCATGAAGATCTCTGAAAAAAAAAACCAACAACAAAAAAACCAAACAAACAAACAAACAAAAAACAAAACCAAAAAAAAACAAAACCAAAACCAACCCAAAATCTATTCTCCAACAGAACTCTCCATGGCAAGATTTTTAAAGTGCTTCCAAGTTGCTATTGAAAAGAAAAAATCATCTATGAAAATAATGAAGTGTTAACAGCTTTTGCGATATTTGGTGGTTTTCCCAAAGCCATGGCTCACATGGGTTAACACAAGAATCCAGGCAATTTTGTGTGCTCCCGAGCCTTGTTTTTCCAAAAAAAAGAACATTTCAACAGTGCCAGAAACAGGTTAAACAAACATTTATAAAGAATCACACAGGTATCACTGAGCTTGTTTTGGAATGAGAGGAATCTGCCAGATGGGGTCTCTGATGCCTGTTCCAGGACTATTTTCTCCCATCCTTTTTGAAGTCTGTGTTTCCAAGAGTTAAAAGCACACTGGTTTTAGCTAAAGTCTTGTTTTATTTAAGCCACAAAGGGAACAATATATATCATTCAAACAAAGGGGACAATTCTCTTCCCACCCTAGTCCCATTTTTGTCTTCAGCCTCTAGATGAGAGCATCCCTTTCCTGTGCAAGTTAATAGATGAATAAAGGCTCAACTTGAGGTTGAGAGTTTTATAGAAAAATTAATTACATATCCTGACTTGACAATTACCAGTCGAGCTGTTCACATTGTGTGCCACAGGATCCCTCAGGCCTTCCCTGTCTAGAAAGCTTAAAATGCCCTGTGAGATGACTTTGAAGGCTGAAGTGAAAGCTAAGCTCTAGAGAAAGTGTAAGAGCATGGGAAGGGCCACCAAAGATCTCCATAACGATGATGCATAGGTGGAGGACATCAACAGGTCAGGAGGAGTGAGAAACAACACGTCACGTCCATCATGATGTACTTGGCAAAATTTAAGAGAATGGAGACCAAGACCCTGAAAAGATCTACTGCACGGACAGTGTGACATTCAGCATCTGCTGAGGTCGCTGGGTTGCTATACTTCTATGAAATAGGCTGAGACTGAGAGTGATGGGAAGAAGGTGCGGGATCACAGCAGAGAGAATGTTCTTCTTAGACCAGACATCTGAAAATGCCAATATACAAACTGTCCTGCATGTTCTCAGCTCGGCCTTTGGACCCAGCAATACAGAGCAGTTTAAGAATATCAAGACCACTTGTGTACTTACATCTCCAACCTGCAAACGCTTACATACAGGCTTTGGTATTTGCTGAGCTGGTGCCTCCTGCTCCCCATTCCATAAATCCTCTTTCCTTTCATGCTCAAGTGATGGAAAATGTTCTCTGAGCACACAAAATACTTGCTGAAGTTAAAGGGGAACTTTAGCTAGAGAAGTACAGCAGAATGTCACAGCCTGGGGAATACAAAGGACTCCTCACTTATAAAACCAAACTTTAATAACCAGAAGACCTAGACAGAAACATCATCTTGGAACTGCACAGCGGGATTACCAAGAATGATCTGTGTGGGTTTCACCAGCACCCTGGGAGCTCACACGGCCAGTTGCTGCGGGCTGGGACATCCTCGCACTGTGTGTTTATACAGCCCATGACATGTCTGGTGTCATGGTGCGGGTTAGACAGGACCTCCAGAGATCACCTCGTCCAATCCCCCTGTTCCAGCAGGGTCGCTGAGGGCAGGGTGCCCAGGATCACGTTCTTCAGGTGGGTTTGGAATCCCTCCAGAGAAGGAGACTCCACAACCTCTCTGGGCAGCCTGGGCCAATCTCTGGCACACCCCCAGGAAAGAATTTTTTCCTTGTGTTCAAATGGAATCTCCTGGGTTCCAGTTTATAACTGCTGCCCCTTGTCTTGTCTCTGGTCACCACTGAAAATTGCCTGGCCCTATCCTCTTGATCCCTGCCCTTGAGATACTGATAAGCATTGATAAGATCCATTCTCTATAGGCAACTTTGGGCACACATGCAACTTAGAAATACCGATACGGGTTTATACAGCAGAACAAACACTACAGTTCACCACCTGGTAGTAATTCTCCTCCGTGCCAAAGGTGCTCAGATCAGTTGGGAGCACATCTCCCAGCTTTAGAAAGAACCAATCATTAAGGATGAGTCAGCCCATTGTAGAAAGGGCTGCATTTCTCAATGTATGCAAGGCTTTGCCAGCCAATTCTGTAAATCATCTTGTTGGCAAAATTACCCCCAAAAAAGGCAGTTAAGTAATTAAGTGTCATGTCAGCAACGTATCAATGCAAATGGGAATTCTTCCCACCATATACTCCCAAGTCATTTTTATCATCCTGAGAGGCACTGTTTTGCTGGAGATAAATCCTTTAAAATGGTCTTTCAAAAACCCAAGGAGATAAAGAAAAAGTTCCCAAGTGACTGTCACAGGGAAACAAAGCAAGAAAAGAAGAGGAAACAGCGAGCTGTGGACCACCGTTGGTGGGCACTTGAATAGGAGCCCTGTGCTTGACACCACCGCCACTTCGAACAAAACCGAAGTCAAATGGCTATTTGTCAAGGGGTTCGAATGCGCACAAGTGGTGAGAACCTGGCTCTGCTGTACAAACGTGTCAGAGACTTTTCTGTAGGGCTGTGCTGAGCCCCCTGATGGATCGTTGTACTCGGAGGACAGCATTGTGAGCGGCAATAATAAGACATCTGGTCCGTTCTCTTTCTGAAAGAATATTTTGGCTCGACCGAAATCACGTGAGCAGCTCCTCGTACAATGCACAGACGCCGGCGTCTCATGGCCGCCGATCCGCAGCACCGGGTCTGTCCATCCTCCCCCGCACCCAGCAGGGTCCCACCGATCTCAGCCCCACCAGTGCTGCTCTGTGACGTGCAGCCGGCCTCTGGCGTGCTCACCACAACACTCTGTCTAGACAGTCATGAAAGCGCCGACATTGCATCATCCACCACAGCCTTGATCACCCCGCTGCATCCCTCCCTGCAGGTCTTACCACAGAAACATAGAACACTTTGTTGGGAAGGAACCTTCAAAAACCATTTAGTCCAACCCCCTTGCAGCGAGAAGGGACATCTGCAAATAGAGCGAGTTGCTCAGAGCCCCATCCGACCTCACCTGGAATGTTTCCAAGAATGGGGCTGCTACCACCTCTCTGGGCAACCTGGGCCAATGTCTCACCACCCTCATTGTCTTGCCTGCTCCTCTTACAACAGGTCTCCACACAACAATGAACTGGAAGAAGAGTGAGGCACTAGTACCAGCTATTCCCATACACAGACTTGTCCCTGCAAAGGGGACAACCTCTCAAGGAGTTTCTCAGACACGATGCTCAAGGACACCACATCCAAGCCGACACCCACATGATCTTACCCAGCACAGCCCCTCTGTGATAAATCCACCTCGCGGGTGCAGGACCACGGCACACAACAGAGAGGTGAGGAAGGATGTACAGCAGGACATGAGGATTTGGGGAATCTGACAGTGCAGCCAGGCTCCCCAGCCACAGGTAAACCAGTAGCTCCTCGGAAGCCATCTACTCTCTTTCCCATGCATGGGCAGAAGCCAAGGCAGCCAGCTCACAGGCACAGCCCCAGGAAAGCAGGCATAAATTATCAAGCCTAATTTAAGTAAAAAGGACAAAGTTTCTATAGAGGGTTTCAGTTCTGAGCACTTTTTACAAAAAAAAACAACCCACAAACAATCAAAATCCTGGAAAAACAGGAGTTTAATGCGCTTAAGCAGACTGCTCGTGACACCCTGTACCCTACGAGTGACAAGAAGAGCTGGGAGCTGGCTGAGGACAGACTCGAGACATAAAGAAAATAAGGGAAATAGAAGTAAAGAAAGGAACAGCAAAGCAGAGGAAGTAAAAAGAAGGATGCATCCATGCTTCAAGTATTTCAAAACAGAGGCCCCATTTTCCAAATAATGATTCGCTGGGAGGGAAGGGAGGGGGAGGAAGTGGGTAGCCTGGTTTTCATTTAATTTTCTCTTTGAAAACACCATTTTTCCACACATCCACCGAAGCACAAATTTCCACCAAAGCCATTTAAAAAGAGAGTGTGTCTCGGAGCTGAAGTTTCCAAGCCCACATCTGTTTGAATTTATAAAGCTGTGGTTGAGAAAGCCCCCCAAAGGAGGTACATTTCCCAGTGCAGCACCTAAAAACACCCCAGCACCCAGGCACAGCACGGGGGCACCAGCACCCAGACAGAGCAGAGCAGGACCCGCCAGCTGAGAAGGTGGCTGCGGAGATGACGCAGAGACCAATTTTTCCTGCTCCAGCCTTTGGCACAGCCCACGCCAGTGCTGGGAAGAGAGATAAGGAGCCGTGGCTGCTGGGTGTGTATGAGGGTGATAAATGGGGTGCTTGGTCACACAGCTCCCGGCGCTGACCCCCAACACCTCCACAGCTGCTGGCTCGTCTGGAAAGCGTGAGGCCGCCCATCTTTTCATCCTTTTGTAAGGAGCTGAGTAGCGCAGGCAGCCATGGGCAGGACTTGTGTTTAATATTAAGGGGGATGTCACCCATCGCTGTGTCTTTCCAGCTGCGCCATGGCTGCGCTGCTTCCCAGGTCAGTACCCAGGGCAGGCAGATGGCTTTGTACAAATGACTCATGGGGTTTGGAAACCTCTCCAAACTCCCCGCCGGTGCTGCAGCAGCCTTCCCCCTGCCCGGCTGGCAGTTGGCACCAATAACGCTGAGTACCCCGAGATGCTGCAGGCACGGAGATCCTTTTCCTGCAGCTGCAAAGGGGCAGGGAGGGGGAGGCACATGGGCCTGGGGACAGTCCCCGCGCTGGCAGCTGGTGACAGGCATGGCTGGGGGGAAGCAGGTGCTCCTTTCCCAACGGCTGGGTGGGAAACACTGGCACCCAGGGCCGACGATGTCTTTGCAGAGACATGATCCGTTGGCTGTGTGCCTGCTGCCTATGTCTGATGGCCGAACAAAGGAGCTGTGCATCCTCAACACCACCGGCCAAGAGGGCTCAGCTCCACTGCACCCCACAAACCTCCTTCACCCCCTGAGAACAGCTAACAGGAGGGACATAAACCATCATCCACATGGTGATCAGCTTCACCATCCTAAAAAGCCCTTCACACATTGCTCAAGTAGGTGACTCCTATGGAATTTCTTCTTTGGGGCCTTCTCCCCTAGTCCCCCTCACAGCAATGCAGCTGGCACTCAAGGGCCGTGTTTTTTGGCATCCCTGACTCTGCCCCTTCCCAGTGTGCTGTGGTGACAGATCTGGCCAGCTCACCAGCACCCCAAATCTGTTCCCAGAGGAGGAGAACATGCCAGGCACCATGTTGTCCCCTGCCACTGCATGGTCCTCCCCATGACCCGCGCTTCCCCTTTCTGAAGACTCTCCCAGTCTGTCTGCAATGGGACAAGGACATGCAGACCCTCCCAATTCCCACCAACCCCAATACAGCTTACCTTCTGGGTCTGCAGCGTCCTCGTCACCAGTTGTAGAGATGACTGTCCCAGAGTCATCCCAGATGGTATATGCACGCACAGCCATCAGACCCCAACTAGGTGCCATTAAAACACAGTAGCTGCTCAATGTGCTGCTCCTTTCCTGAACATTTTATGGTCCATGGGTTTTGCATTGCAAAAGAGTCCCTTGGCATTCAGTTGAATATATCAAATCCAATCTGTGGAGAAACCACACCATAGTCTTTCAATTAATCCAGAATAGAATCATAGACTGGGTTGGGTTGGAAGGGTCCTTTAAAGCTCATCTAGTCCAACCCCCCTGCAGAGACCAGGCACAGCTTCAACTAGAGTAGGTTGCTCAGAGCCCCATCCAACCTTACCTGGAATGTTTCCAGGGATGGGGCATCGACCACCTCTCTGGGCAACCTGGGCCAGGGTCTCACCAACCTCAGCATAAACACTTTCTTCCTTCTCTCTCGTTTAAATCTCCCCTCTTAGTTTAAAACCATCATCCCTTGTCCTGTCACAACAGACCCTGCTAAAAAGCTGTCCTCATCTTTCTGACAGGCCCCTTTAAGTGCTGGAAGGCTGCAATAAGATGTCCCCAGAGCCTTCTCTTCTTCAGGCTGAACAATCAGCCTGGCCTCACAGGAGAGGGGTGCCAGCTTTCAGATCAGTTATGAGGATGGCTCACAACTTTCTACTGGAAATATCAAAGAGGACAGTAATGCAACCCAGTCCACTCCGCTGTGGGTTTCCGAAGGCCCTGTAAGTGCAACACCACATTCATTTTGTAGAGCTGAATAAAGGCCAGGGGTCTGAGGCACTTCTGGTGAACGGCTACCAAGGAGAGACATGCCACTGCCTTTCTGCAGAGAGAAGGTCTCTGTGGAAACATTATGTTGCTATCCCTTCGGTGCCAGTGACTTCCAGCACTGAGCTGTGTGTAGAGAAGGGGACAGCACAGACCTCCCTCCCAAGGGAGCAGAGGAGGAAAGCTGGGGAGGTGGGGTTGGAGCAGGATCCTAACTTCTGGTTAGAGGCACCCCAAAGCTTTGGATGTTATTTAACTCATGACTATTTCTCTTCCAGAAGAATGAATGGGAGTCAGAGAGTAAGCTGACACACGAATTGCCTGCTCCATTCACTTCCTAATGCTCCCCAGTTCAGTTCAGATCATAAAACCACCTTCTTTACAAGTATTTGTGTAGTCTATGAATCCATTTTTTTCAGTTATGTGACTCCCATACCGTGCTGTTTTCCCTGCGTGTGTTCCCGCTGTTTCAAGGAGGAGATCTTCCCACTTTCCTTCTCACCAACACCCCGGTCTCCCCCTGTGCTCTTTGCCAGGTGCCAAGATGGGCCCCAAAAGCCCTTTTTTTCCCCCACACAAAGTTTTCTGCAGCCACTGCGCAGCAAGTTCAATGTGCTGGGCTGAGCAACCTACAATTTCCCTGAGCCGTGCCCTGGAAACCAGATGGTGAGGCAAAGTTTGTTCTGACAAGCAAAGGAATCAGAACTGACACAACTGAAAAAAACAAGCCCAATTCCTCTTGGCAGGGTATTAATTTAGAAATCTCTGGTGTCGTCGCCCCAATTCACAATGAATTTGGATCCCAGCTTTCCCAGTGCCAGATGACACGGAGGTTTGACAGAGAAGGTAATTGGAGGAAATGGCTTTGTAATCTAGCTATTGTGCTGGCAAGATCCAGCTCTCCTGCAGAACAAGGTTTGCTTCCTGGCACGGCTGATTCATCAGCCTTTATTTGTCCCCAGTGCCTCTTGACTTTCCCCTGCCTAGCAGGGATAGCACAGACCCTTCAAAGCAGCATCAAAGGGCTGCTGGGCGTGCAGTCTTTCTCCCAGCTTGGCGAGCAGCAGCAGCAGTGGGGTGTTGAGTCCTGCAAAGTCAATGACACCAAGTGTCCAAGGGGTAAGGTTTGAGTAAGTCTCATGGTCTACATACCCCATGGGAAGCACTTACACTAAGCAGATGGAGCCATGCTCCATCAGGAACAAGGATGGAGGACATGCAGGTGGCAGCAATCCCACCCGGAGAGCCCCAGGGCCTCCGTCCACTCCATATAAATAACTGGGAGCGTGGGGAAAGCTGAACTGAAGCAGAGTTTTGACTGAAGCTTGTAAACTCATCCTCAGTGACATCCTAAAGTGGCACAAACCCCAGAAAAAAAGAATCCTCTCTGTGGGGTTACCTGCCAGATACTGGTCCTGATTGTTGGATTATCCATTCTTACCCTTCTTCTGAAAAAGATACCATAGACACAAGCTGCACTAGGGGTGGAAAAATAAGTACTGAAGGACAAAAGAGTCTGCCCTGGTCCCACCAAGAACGAGTGAAAAAGAAGAGGGGGAGACAGGATGGACAGGTTCCAAAATGCATTCTTCCCTGAGCTGAGCAGCACTCACTTGAAGATGTTCATGTATGCAGGTCCCAGACCCTCACATGCAGCATTTTTCCACTGCTCTTAATAACAACAACCATTTTATCAACCTCTGTGTTCATACCGTTCCACCAACCACTTTGTTTTAATAACTGCCATTATCTAGATGGGATGGTGAGCTGCTCTGGATACATGTCAGATCCACTCCCCAGCTGCACCTCCGAGACCTGATCATTTGGCAGCTGGGGCAGCATGAAACCCAATATCTGCCAGCTCTGCAGATCCCACCGACAGCCCAAAGTCCCCGTTGGGAGCCCTGTTCAAATAAGCTCTTGCCCTTCAGAAGGTTGCTCACTATTTAAATAAACATCTTGGAGGATGGAGCACAGCACCAGCCCAACAGACCCTGCAATCTGAATATATCTTTTAGCATCATGACCCGATTCCCAGATGGAACTAGCACAGCACATACAAAACCAGTGATTTTGCAGAGGAGGGGAAGAGCTCAATTACTTTTCTTCATCTGCTAGCAGAAAAATATTAGGATAGTAAACAGCTAGCAACCACCTAGGAAAGTACGGGAGATCTCTCACCTATCCACATGCAGACGTCTCATCTGGAATTCATTTATTCATGTTCACTAGAGATTCTATTAAACTGCAGAGGTGGTTGGGGAAGGACCTATTCAAAAGACACCTGAAGTTATTGAAGAGGTCACTGCCAATGTCACCTCTGGAAAGAATGTAAATGAATCAGCAGACCAGTATTTCAGGACAAGAAATGTCATTTTAAGCAGCATAACCAGCGTTGTCAAACAGATGTGTTTCCTATCACCCTGGAAGGCAGGGTACTTCCACCTCCTGTCTCCAAATTCATTAGTGTTACCAAAAATAGAAGACACCTCTATTACACCACAAGTCACAAAGTTCCAAATTCATCCATACAATTGTTTTCAGTGGAAGAGACCTTTAAGATCATCATTGATAAAGGTATTAAACAGAACCCTTGGTAGGATCACCCACGATGAGATGGTGATGTGATGACAGGTCCCACAGCTGGTAGCTGCCTGTAGCGCCTGGCATTACCTCTGAACAGCTTATGTGGGATGAATACTGGGGGTCTTAATCTCTTAGAGGAAATACTGAACAGAAGAAGGGTATATTTGCCTGGTCAGTTTTACTCTACATCCCATTTTACTTCCAATTCCCTCAGAAAGCATTCCTACTCCAGAGGGTCACCTGCATCTCATATAATTACATTCAGTAACTTAAACTGCCAGAGAAAACCCACTTTAGCTATAATCGTTCTGAGCTCTGAAGAAATCCCATAGCCTGGTGGAAAATGTAGATCTAATTTGCATATTCCCCTTCAGCAGTGTGTTATATCTCTTGTGACGTAGCTTAAACACTGAGACATGTTTACTTTAGCCTAAACGTGGTTCCTCCAGGGTCTGAAAAGCAGAAGACACACTGCCTGCCTCTGCTTTTGGGGGTGTTAAGTGGAAGGTCCATCAGGAAAGCGGATGCCTCCTGGGAGCCCTACACCGCTCTCCACTGCAAGTTTCTACAGGCAGCTCCAGGGTTCTAGGAAGGACCACACATACTCAGGGTGAAGGGGAAAAAAAAAAACATACACAAAGATCATGGAAGTCTCAGGGCAAGTAAATTACAGTTAATTGTGAGATATTTGATTGCAAGAAGCACCAGATGGCCAGCCATCTGTTTTTTATTATAAAATTAAACAAGATTAGCCAAAACAGGATTTCCTCAGCATTCTTCTCTGACTGGCTCACAAACACATCTTTAACACCTACACTACAGATACAACACAATCAGAAGCTCTTCCTGCCTTTCCTTAATGTACTTGGGCTAAATCCGCTGCTGAGTAATACCCTCACACATAAAGATTTCCAGGGAATGGATCAATTAAGAGATGAGGGGAAGGTCAGTTCAAACAGAAGCAAAGTAACCCCAATAGAACACCTTCCTTTTACTCTGCTACACCAACAAACTGGTTTGAGGGGCAGAAGTGTACAGGAAGGAAAGAATGTCGCCAAGGGGAATGGGTTGCTAGAAACAACCACAGCTGGGGTACCAATCTCTCCTGCCAGCATCAGCACCCAGTTGGTCACTGCTATGATGAAAAGGGATAGAATAGCAAAAGCTGGGGAGATCAGTCAAAGCCCCCATCCTCTGTCCATCTTCTCTCAAAGGCAGCATGACCCTTCGACCTTCTAGTGAGGGAGCCCTCGACCAGGCTGCCCAGAAACGTTGTGGAGTCTCTGGAGAGATACAAACCCACCTGGACAATGTGCTTCTGGGCATCCTGCTCTGAGTGACCCTGCTTCAGCAGAGGGGTTGGATGAGATGATCTCCAGAGGTCCCTTCCGACCCCCTCTATTCTGGGGTTCTGTGACCTCTGCTCATCCTTCCTCCTCAGCTTGGTCCCCTCATTGCCATCCCTACGTCAGGAAAGGCCAAACCTCTCATCCTAAGGCTAATACAACACCCCCACCCTGTGAGGCACTGTGGGTAGCACAGCGCACAAATTTATCCCACCAAAGGCAAGTGCAGAACAATGAGCAGTGGCAGCATCCTCCTGGGCTGGCGAGGACATGCACACATCCCAGTTTAAGCTCAGGCGCTACATACACAGCACCACATCACCGCTTAAAAAATGCCTCTCACTACAATGCCTCTACAAGCTCAGGCATTTTCTTTGCCTTTCTACACATCTGCCTGCAAACCTCAGGAATTTCCTCCTCACCCTGGCACCCTCTGCATTCCCAAACACCGCTCCTGCCTTTGTCCCAGGAAGAGCAGCATCACAGAAGCTCGGTTTTGCTTTGTATGATTAGTGATAATCATGACAGGCTTCATCCACTCTTTGTGTCAAACCCTGCAGAAAGCACCTCAGACAAATTTTGCCTAAGAAGTCACAGAATCACAGAACTGGGGGGGGGGGGGGGGGGGGGGGGGGGGGGGGGAAAACCACCCGGGGATCCCTCTGCCCCACCCCCCGGAGAAAAAGGGACCCCCCCGGAACGGGGTCCCCAGACGCCGGTCAGG
>WUAM01000299.1:1768142-1808861 GCA_024336885.1 Actenoides hombroni
TAGCCAGAAGGATGCTGTGGGAGACAGTGTCAAATGCCTTACTGAAATCAAGATAAACCACATCCACTGCTCTACCACCATCTATCCATCTGGTTATGTCCTCAATGACAGGAGTTTAACACATGCAAGCTCTCCAACACCATGGGTATGACCTCCATGTTGTGGACATCTGGAAATCAGCATGTTCAATTAACCCCATGTTTTTGGACCATGTTGTTGTTGTGTGTAGAGCAGTTCCAATGCAGAGGCTAGAAGGCCCTGAAGCAGTTGCTGTCTTTCAAGGAGTACATACAAGTCTCTTCGAAAATACTCATTGGGGAACAATTTCTTCAGATACTGTCCTCCAACACAAATTGCATTTCAACACAGGCCTGGAACAGTGTAGGGAAGAAAGGACTCTTTATTATATTGGTCTCAGATTGATGTCTTAAAAGCCAAGCCTATGTTTTGGTCCAGTAGGGAATATCCCTGCTCATCATGAGGAGGAACAGATGGGCAATAAATGGAGTAACTGCCTAATAATGTTCCGCTTTTCTTAAAAGTGATGATTTGGGAAAAAGGCCACTGAGTGAGGAGGCAACATCAGAATAGGAAATTCCTGGCTTGCCCTTGTGTTCAACCACCACTAGCAGCAGAGACAGCCACCCACCCCATCAGTCTAACTTGGAGTGTGTCTGTGTCTTGTAACCTTCTTTCTCAATGACAGTTCCAGGGTGAAAGTCCGTAAGATTTCAGTGGATCACAGCAGCATCTTCATCAATGCCTAAATGCCTTCAAAGGGAGCTAAGTAATGCCCCAGGCATAAAAAAAGGTGGTGAAACATGTTTGCAGTGATACAAGTTCTTTGGGTGTAGAGGAAGACTGAGGCTCGTGTGCCTCAGTAGCTGATGCCCACGCAGGAGACAAGTAGTTTGCTGCAGAATTCTAAACCTATGCAGTTGTAATACCACCGTGTTTCACTGGAAGTGAAACACATCTGATAGTAGAAGCAGTTGTAGGAAATACTTTCTGGGGAGAAGGTGGCCTGAAGAGCACATTAAACTTCTGTAAGGGAGGAACAAGAAGCATCACATCTAATCAATACAATAAATTACACTTTGTGTTATAAATTACACTATGGCTATCCCAGACCAGCCAAATCATCACAGAATCTGTAACAACAGTTTATTCCCCTCTTAAGGTCATGTTACTTTGCAGTTGGTAAAGTGAAGGCCCTTTCTTACAGCTTTGGTTCCCAGATACAGTGTCTGCCTTACTAACACTAGCTTGTTTTCTACAAAATACATTGAAAATATTGAGGCTGCTCAGTCAGAATGTGCTAATTAGAAACTGAAGGGGGATTTTGCAAGGTGTGATTCACTATGCTTGGACAGTGAGTGATAGTTTGCGTTGGCAGAATGTATGCAATTTGACAGCAAAAAGGAATTTGCGCCTACGATATCTTCCTCCAAATATTCTCAAATTCAGGAAGGTCAGAATTGACAGAAATAGAGAGCTCTCTTTCTGATGATACATCATTAAAAAAAGTGATATGGTCCGACACTGCAGTACACTTTCAGGAGGACCAGGTAATCTGCTAACTTGGGGGCTGCTGAGGCTGCTGTTCATCTTCTAGACCTAGTGCTGGTAACAATGACTCTTGTACATAAGCAAATACTGGCACAAAGCACAACAATAGCAGTTAAAAAAAGAAAGACAAACTAATATATGTGAAGTTTTGCAGGTGAAGTGCAGGTTGGAGCACAGGAGAAAAGATATTGCAATGGTAACAAAAGAGTCAATCTGTGAAGAGCTGTCTCAAATGGCAGCTTTACCTCTGATACCACCAAGTTGCATTTTTTTAATAAACCATCACTTAATTCTTGACAATAGAGGAACCCTCTTGTGTTATTTTCTCAGAACATGGTGCATAAAGCCCATCCTCTAGCCTTCACAGACAGAAATCTTGACATTGAGGTCAAGAGTTTCAACAAGATAGACAATACTTCTCTGGGATGAGCTGGTTCTGCAAAAGGTTAGCACTGAATCCCCAGCTGGTAGGTAAATCAGTAGGCGAGAGTGAGAACATGTCTTTCATTAGATTAATTTATTTTTTTTTTCCATAGACAAGGAAAGACCAAAAATAATGCTCAACCCTCTGAGATTAGCTGGAGCTTTGCCATAGACTTCTTAGGTGCAAGATTTTCAGTCTTGCTGTTGATCTGGACTTTGCTCCAGGCAGTCCCTCCTGGTCTCCAGCTCAAAGTTCTTCCATTCAAACCATTACACCAATCTTTTTTTTTTATATCACTGAAGGCAACTAAGCAGAAGACCAAGCCATGTAATCTATGGCTTCTTTCCTATAGGGACACCTTCATTATCCTGGCTCAGGTACCCATGCATATCTATTTCCCCTTCCTTCAGTGAGTCTCAGCGACTGATGAATGTTCCCTGAACATATCTGTCAAAACCTTCTCTGAACTGATTCTCTAGATATATAGGGCCAGGTTAATCCAAGTCCAGACAATGAAGGAAACAGGTAGGGCCTCCAGATACAACATAGTGCCGTGACACTTGGGCTGGAGTGGTGTGCTACACTGAACAGTGTTGGCAAGAGGAGATGAGGGGAACAGTCTTAGTCTTTTCCAGTATATAGAGACATGTCTTGCTGACAGAGCAATTTGTGCAGTGCCAGACAGAATAAAAGCCTCATCAAGGCTGGGACAAACCCCTTCACCCGCAGCCATCTTGGAACTGTTCTTTCCCTTTCTATAGCCTCACATACCACTGGCAACAAAGAGATGATCAGGAGCACAATGTCTTCATTTAGAGATTGATGGTTCCCCCTTATTTCTGGTAAAGGCCTAGGCTTGTGGCTGGAGGTTAGCTGGAATCCAAGGGCAGCCAAGTAGCTCTTTCAATCCATAATGGGATGGAGCAGCCATTTTAGTAAAAGGGAGAAAAAACTCTTTGTGGCTCAAAAAGCTTGTCATTGATCTGGCAGAGCATGCAAATCCTGGTTTGCATGGGAAATGTTTTCTTTTCCTGTACACACGTGCTCCTTTGTAATACTGCTGGGGCCTGCTATGCTGCTGTCTGGAGTATATAGCTCTTAATTATGTGCAGCAGAGTCTGTTGACACAGTGAGACAGAACAGGAGAATGCTGGTAAAGCCCTCACCAAAGACAGCACAGACAGCGCAAGCAAACCTGGAGGAAGATAAAGCAAGAGTCCTTTCTCCCTACCCCCCCAGCATGATCAGTGCAGACTGAGAAATCCCTGGCTCCAAATCCCACTCCCCTTTTTTCACCACTCATAACCTGGAAAATACAAGTGTCTCTCTAGAGCATCCTGTAAAAGTTACTCATAAATTGCTGCAGATCAAGGTGAATACTACCTACTAAAAGAGGAACTGTTTGTATGACTTTCACATCATGATCAGATCTGCTGGGCTACCCTCTCCTTTGTCCCAAGGGCTGCACAGACACAGATCCAAAAAAAGGGATCATACACCAAGAGCTAAGTATTAGACATAGCAGACAGTTATATACAGAAACAGGACAGAAGGATTTCAGACGTTTTTCTATCTATGGCTTTTCTGAAATTTAGCTTCAATAAAAGCCTTAAATGAACAGACCTGGGAATGGAAAAGGGAACGTAAGATCACAATGTGTATATGAATTACCTGTTAAAGGTACACTGACTGTGCCAACCCAGCATTAGCTGTTCACTCATTTGTTCCATAGATATGGCTGGCTAAAAGAGGGAGATTTAAAATGTTTCTTGAGCCAGGGTGTAAAATTCAGTGTTCATTATATTCAGACTTTGCTGAGACACTTAGTTTTGGGGAGAAACACCACTGATTTGCTTCCAAATTAGAATTTGTAATCTAATTTCTACCCATTTCTTCATCCTCAATTCTTTTTATCTGGTGCCCCACTTCCTCTTCAGCTCCTCTCCTATTTCCTTTCTCACCACCTGTTCCCTAACAGTACAGTTTTCCTGCTGCAAAAGAAAAGTTGTAAGTATTGTCAATTTATGCTTAGGTTTCTTTTCTTCCTCTCTCTTTATAATAAACTGAGTCACAGAAAATAGAGCTGGGACAATCTGCCTGACTCAATGTGAGATTGCCTTTGCCTAAATGATTTGTCTAACCTGCTATTAAAACCATTCAGAAATGGAGATTCCACAACTTCCATAGGCAAATCTATTGCCTAAAAAGAGACTTCTGTTTATCAAATAGTCTGCAACTGTAATCTGCAGCAAAAGATTATTTTATGTGCTCTATGGTACCAAGGCTGGCAGAAACAAAGAGGCCAAAGTAATCTTTGCCATGATTCTGGGGTCAGAAGAAGTCCTCAGAGCACAATCTTTTGGATTTAGTCACAGCAAGTCTCCTGGCAGCTCTTTGTACTGAAGTTAAGCTGCTTGAGCTGGTTCTGATATGTATATACAAGGCCCTATGGTAAACAAAAAAGCCAGTATCTTAGTTGCTGATTACAGGTCTGAGTTGTGGCTGCATCCTTCCACACTCAGACATCTACAACCACACCCACACCTCCTTTGGAAATGATCTTGGGTTTCAGTTCCAGAGGAGCAAAACCTCGGATAAGATGAGATATGTTTTCTGTGAGAAGACTGACTTGGGTGTGTGGTTGGGATTACTTTTACCTTAGCATAGACAATTAGAATCCTTCAGATGATTTAGGAGTAAAAATGAATCATTTTCTGTCTCCAGTGTTGTAGTGAACACAGCTTTTCTCAGGTGAACACATTTCTAATGCTTCCCCCCCATATCACACTGCTGGTTGAAAGCCCCAGGAATTCAAGCACCATGGATCTTTGACCCTCATGGAAGTGTTTGGTTCTTTTGCCTAGCGTGAAACAAGTCAAGAGTCAATGAAGGAAATGTGTTTTCTGTTTACATGTGCTGTGAGGATATCAATCCTCAGATGTAGTGTTCTGACCTCTTATAAAAGAAATTAAACCACATGTGTACTTTCATAGAAAATGCAAATTACTCTATTTCTTATGTATATGATCCATGCCTTGCTTAGCCCAGGCTTGTGCAGCAGATCTAAAGAGCTCAGAAGCATCTCGGTGACTGAGTCAAATCAAGCCCTGTCCCATTCATTGATCATACTTGTGTTTCTGGAACAGAAAGTGTTGAGTACTCACTCAATGGGTCTGAGCTGAGATTGAAGAGGAAAGGTAGGGTCTCACCTTGCTTCCCTACCCACTATGTTGCTGGTGAATGTTATGATTAATTTTTTTGTATTACTCCACTGACTGCAATCCCCTCTGATCTTCGGACAGAAGACTGATGACTAATGAGGTGTACATGTTCTCCAGAGGAACACTATTCCTCATTTCTGCCTCTGGGTAGTTGGGAGCTCTGCTGAGGACAGAGAAACAGGACGCCATTTTTGCACTGAAGAGCCTAACTGTAGAGGATGTTCACCAGTAGTGGCTCTAGACAACATGAGACCAATGAGATCACAACCAGCCCTTAATTTATAGAGACTTTGTTCCCACTGCATGTGATTCCAAAAGCTACACAGCATTCTGTACTGTTCATGAACATATATCCATTTAAACAGAAGCTATGTTTATTAAAAATAATGGCATTTGCCCTATAAGCCACACTTTCCTCTTTGGTAAAGTCACTTAACCCACCTTCACTGAGATGCAGGATTTCCTTTGGCCGACCTACTTTATATTTTTTGACTGTGGAATGAGTGTAGGTTTCTAAGATGAAAATGGTTGACACTTTGCACATACCCAGCCAGGCTTTGTTGCTAGAATCAGTGACAGTGGAACCATTGACCTCAGTGAAGATTTTCCCTTTTACTTCAGCAGTGAATTTGACTTTCTCTTTCTATACATACAGATTTACAAACTTGACTGTCATTGCTTTTAAATGAGCACCCATAAAGTGAATTTAGATGATTTGGTGCACTTTTCTGTCCAGAATAAATAATTAGGTCCTCTTACCCAAAGGATCCAAAGACATGTCAAGAACTTAATGCTATCTGCCGATTAACAATTCTAACAGATGCTGATAAATGGTAAGATTATGTAGAATCACAAAATGAAGTTTCCATCCAGGAATTTTCTTTTCCAAACAAACTTGAGATTCAATAGATAAATACTAGAGAATCAAAGTTACCATCCTTATAATGATTATCCATCATTCCAGACCACATCTTGCCATCAGTGCTGTTGAATCTCCAGTCTCCTGCCCCAACATGAAGTCAGATGAGAGTATTTATGGCAGCTGTTAAGAAAAGGCAAAAGGTGTCCAGCTGTGCTTCTGAATGGCTTTTTGCAGCTGCATATGGCATTGCTGAGGCAGCCTTGATATGCTTCTTAGTGTTCCCAAATTAGTTCCCAGCAGAGCTTAAGCCCCTAAGCTGAATGATGGCAAGTGTCTCAGTGTTCTAAGTTTTGCTTATCCTGGGAATTGAGTTAAACATGTCTGGCTGCTTGGACTGTGAAAAATATGATTTGCCATTGAAATGTGCCTGACCTAATTATTTTGAGGACAACATTCCCAGCTCCAGAGCAATGTGATCCACCTAAGGCTGTGATCTCAGACATATCCCCTTCCTCATGAAAGGGGTACTGAGGATCTGAGTCTCATATAAAATAACAACAGTGTAGCACCCTATGCCTAATGCTGTTGGAAGACATTCATTGGTATCTGAGAACTTGAATCCCATGAGGAAAAGCTGGTTGTTTAGCTGATGTCCAGTGTCAACCAAGTTCACACAGTCTGGGAGGAATTTAGCACAGCTCATAACTGACCCTGAAGAGGAAGATTATTGCCTAGGGAAGGATGCTGTGTTCGACCAATGATGCATGGCCAAGTCTGATGAATTAATAGGATGAGGAGAAGCTTATTTGGGTCTCTCTGGAATATTTTCACTCTGCATACTAAGGTAGTCGTTTTCCATGATAGTCTAAGTCTGAAAATTCCTTCTGGCCTGAACAATATTTTTATTATTATTTTTAAGCATGTAGACTAAATACGATCCATACATCTCAGAGCTGCTCAATGAGCTCTTTCCCTTGCATTGGGAAAACAGGGCCTTTTGGATTGTCTATAGACAGCTTTGTGCTTTGGATGGCTGACTTTGCAGGACCTCTCTTGTTTTTTGGTGCCACAAGGGAGGCAGTAAGAAGGTCACTGCACCCCCAACTCGCTATGTTTTATTCTTAGTGACCTGAATGAACACCACACATAAACTCTGCTGGGACAACTAGTCTCTGAGAGGACTAATTCCAATTTTGTACTGAGTGGCACAAATCCAGAGTCAGTTCACTGAAATCAGCAGAGTTACTTTGGATCAGGACCAAAGAGAATGTAGCCTAAGGTCACAATCTGAGTCAAACAATCCTCAGAAGATGCAGAGACTAGACAGCATTTACTTGGAAAGCCAAGGCATATCTGAAGATATTCAGAGTTGAGCTGTATGGTCTGACACAGCTAAAAGCTGTTCTAGTTCTCTAGCTTTTATCTGTCAAGAGACTTAGAGCTTCTCTGGCTTATCAGCAAAGACAATGATCAATTAGCTATCTCCCACCTATGACTCTTATAATGACTTTCACAGAGTCACTAGGATCATGTCTTCTTCTGGTTACTGTAGTGGGACCAGCACAGGACATGTTCAATGATGGATAAATAGAGACTTAGGTAGAGTGAGAGGGATTGAACATGGATGAATGAGTAAATGGAAGTATGGATGGAGAAGAGGAATGGAAAGAACAAGGGAGAAATCAATTCCACAATGCTTTCAAAGGACTCTTTTTTGCATAAAGATAATGCCTCTGCCTTTCATCCCCAACACCCTTAACAGAAACAGACAGTGGAGGGAAGACTGTGCTATTCTGTGATATTCATTATACACGTGAATAAGAAATCATTAACTGCATTCTACCTTTACATTATTTTTCCTTGTCAGTTGCTTCTCTGTCTTTTAATAAGGCCCCTGTCTTTGGTTCAGCAATGTTTGTATAACTTCTGGGTATAATCCCAGATCTGTAGCTACAAAACCTTACACAGTCATATTAGCTTCTGCTGCAGAACGTGGCTTCAGAGTCTATCCCTCTTCTCCACAGTGAATGGTACCAGAGTGTTTGAAATAAGTGGAGAAGCTAGTCATTAGAAATCCATCATATGTATGCATATGCATTAAATTCATGGCTACATACACACACATACAATACATTATTACCTTTGTTTAGAAGTTAAACTATAGAACACTGATTTGTTCTTGACAGCATTAGTTCAAGCACATCTTCTCCAGCACCAATAATTTTTTCCTTGAAATTTATCCATAGGATTCCAGAAATCCTACAACAGTTTCCAGGTCCACCACAATTTTACCAAATGACCTCAGAAAAAATTTAATCTACAAGGATCTCTTTCCCCATGTGTGATACTTACTCCCAACCTCCTGGGAGGTCTGCCAAGATGCTGGATCTGCAACAATTGTTTAGTTTTTGTACTGGTACAGGATGCAGAGATCACTGTGACCTGTAACTCTCAGGGCTTTACAGGTGAAACTTGGCTATGTTCACACTTCATTTGGAAACTTCCAAACAGGATGAGATTAGGCAAATTCTGACTTCAGAATTGTATGGCAAAGAGGTTTCCTTCTTCTGGTTCATTATACATCCTTCAACACTCACTCCTACATTTTCCAGAGCTGTTCCCAGACTTTTATGAAAAACTTGCGAAATGGAAAGTGATGCAGCAAACCTGTCTGAATGACTTCATTAAAAAGCCCTGTAAAACTCCACTACATGTCAGAAAGAGTCAGCAAGACAAGACTGAAGAAACCCTTTTTTAAAGCTTTTCCTCTCCTCCTCACCATCACCAGGAATCCCTCTTTCTCATGTATTAACTCTCTCTGGTCCAGGAAAACTTGGGCTAGAAACTCACAGGAAGGAAAAATAAGCAGGTCCTTTATGTTCAGTAGGAACAGACAAACAGCTTTTTTCAGCACATACCTGCTTAGTTCAAAATAAAAAAAAAATAATATTTTGGATGCTTTTAAAGTAAAATATTTTGAAGGACCATAAAATAGCCTTAAAGCATTTTTCAAGCATCATGAAAAATAAGCAATTGGTAAGGAATTTTTTTTTCCTAGAAACAATGATGACCTTTTTGTTCAAATTTTGAGTGTAAAACTAACCAAAAAGCCTCCATTCAAGTAAACCACATTATTATTCCTGTTCTTCTAGTGAAATTTGGTTCAGATTCTTACAGTACCACTGCAAATCCCTATTTAATTAAATTAATCTTTTTCATTGTCTAGGAATATTCTTAATGGCTTAATAAAAACAAGTACTGAAAAAAGACTTGAATGGAAACAGGTTTCATTTGCACCTAGGTATCAGTTCTTTTCTCCCAGAGTTAAAAAAAAAAATAGAAGTGCTTGCAACTTGATTTCTAGATTCATATTGAACAGAACTGGCACATGTATCAGTAGATGTTGTATCTTTACATGTCAAGCCGAATTTTGTAGGTGTTCATGAATGCCTATTTGAAGTGTGCATCTCAGAAATCTGTCTGTATTATTGTACTCAAGCTTAAAAACATTCCCTAGAGTTTATGTAAAACCAAAAATCTTTCTCTTTCATACCAGTTAGGAGAGAAAAATAGAAAATTATCAAAGAAATTAGAGGGGTGATTTATGTCAATTTTGGCAGGGTCAACAGGTAGAGTGCAGTCCAAGCCAGAGATCTGATATCCATACTGTTTCAAAGGTGAAGATAAAGTTCACTCAGCATTGCTTAGAAATTATTATTTATTTTTAATAAACCTCGTTCACTCACTGGCCTGTTGGCTTGGCATCCAGTGCTTAATGCTGTCAACTGGAACATCTGACTTCGGGAATAAGCTCAAGTTCCCAGGACCTAGGCTGGCAGAGGGTAAGTGTGTTTGAAGATGCTGCCTTTGAGTCTCTGGAGGAGGGGAAATGCTTGTATAGCTCTTCAGAAATAGGAGATTCATGGGGTCTTGTTACATTAGGCATCCTTATGTCTCATTTGTGTGCCTCCTTGGCTGGGGAAATGGCACGAGTGGACAGGGCCATGAAGGCAAATGAGTGCAAGGAACTAAGGTTTTTCCTGGGCAGCAGAGATTGGGCTCTAGATGCTGAGATTTTATGCCAGACTATGGGAGAGAAAAAAAAGTACTTAAAAGAAGGAAATTAATTAGGGCTACAAATAACTCTGGGATGACTAGCATCTTAATCCTGTGGGTGCTGTCATAATTGGAAACACCTAGATAAGCTGTGGGTCCTGTTCTCTGTGACCACAGGTAGTGTAAAGTTTTTCTGTCCTAGTGTGACATTAACATTCATACCTTGATTTTAAGAAATTCAGCATTTTGAATGATACTTTGTGTCATGTGGTTACCTATCCCTAAAGAACTCAATTAAGATTCACTACCTCGTTATGTTGAGGACTCCCTGGAAATGTAGAAATGTGATTAGATTACACTGAGCACAGGACTAATGTGAAACATTGCATTCAGTTCAACCAGTTTACATTGAACCACTTTTCAGTAAGCTGTGAAATTCTTGCTGGATTCTTCTCAGGAATGGAACTTCGGTCCAACCACAAGAAACTCTCTGAGAAGAGGTCATCCAGCTAATTGCATTAATTTTCAATTATAGCCCTCTTTATAAAGAGGCAGCAAAGACAGGGATTGTTTTTTGCTAGGAAGATTTCTCAGTTTCTCTTTTGGGAGAGCCATCTGGACTCCATATTTTCAGTGCCATTTTCCTAGACATCTTACCTAACCCACTGTTGGGTTTCTGTGGCAGTGAAAATCTCTGGCATGACTCTCATAATCTTAACATTAAACCCATCAGTTATACTTGGGGCAACCCACACATCTTCCTTTCTGATGCTAATTTGGTTTTCTCCCTGGCAGTTTGAAGTATCAAAGCCAATTATTTGCAGCATTTCTTCAAAACAGGCAATTCTAAAAAAGGGCTGAACACCATTTCTTTCCACCTTCTAGTGTTGATGTTCCAAGTCACTCAGTATCTTTTTTTTTTTTCCTCCTCAGTGAACAAAGAGATTCTTTAAAAGAGAAGAATCCAAATATCCTTTGGTGACAGCTATAATAATAATAACAGTCCAGTTGAATCCAGATATTTCCATTCCTATCGCATCCAAAGCCTCCTTTCTGCAAGGATCTGGTCTTGCTCTCTCCCTTTCTACTCTTGTAACCCACAATTACAGTTTCTGACCTCAAGCTGCCTGAGAGAATTGAAATCAGAAGGGACATCTTGCCTGAAATTCGGTAGCGCTGAGGTTGGTGGCTTCAATCCTCAACAGAATATCTCAAAACCATTTTGGTTATTTAGTGGCAGGAATCGAGTTTCTGAGGTGAATGTGAGCAGTAAAAGACTTTCCTATGGAAACCATTCTCTGAGGCTGGAGTCAGGGGATGGGATGGATGTTTTGCAGCATTGTGCTGTGGGATTTGGTTGGGTTATCAGGAAGGAATTGGCCTCAAAACTGGCCCTATATTTCTTGCAGAAAGATTTCACCGCTAACACTTTGCAAAATTACATCTACCAATTATTGGCTGGTATTTCCTAGCAGAAGTAATTTGTACTTGTTTTTTCCTTTTTAAAAAAAAGGAAAAACCACTGCCTTTCCAAGGGAACATCAGAGTGTTTAACCAATAAAGATTTTTCTTTCCTTCAGAGGAAAAAAAGCATCCTTTTATTTCATATAGATTTTACATGCATTGCGACACCCTCTTAACTTTTCCAGGCTTAGATTACAGTGCCTGCAGTCCTGGCATTAAAGCTGATTTACACCCCAGAGTAAAGTAAAATACTGTCAAAGAGATTTGAAGGCCTTGACTTCATTGAGGTTAATGGAGTGCATCCTGTCAATGTCGGCTCAAGGATGGCTTGAGGGAAAATGGAATAATAATGTCAAAACTAAGCAAATTAGAGGAAAAGTGACACTTAGTAGTGTTGTGAGGTTTATCCTTGGGACAAATATAAAAACCTGCTCTTTGTTGTATATGCCATGCATTCCTTCAATTTGTTCTGAGATGACTAACTGGACTAGATTTTTGTATATTCTGCCATATGAAGGGATTAGGCCTTCATATAAATCTTCCATTCAAATACTCATAGTAACTGTAGTTCTGAGAGTGCCCTGAGGACTTCGGTCAAGAAAAGACAAATCCAAATTTAAGAATCAGTTCATCTGATATAGACAAATTTGCCCATGATGAGGAATTGAGAAGTGAGGATTTTGCTTAAAAAACCTTGGTGTGAACACTGCATTATTACCAGTGGATGGCTCTATTATGGTTAATACGTTGACTTCCGAGAAAGGTTCTGTCATGGATGCTTCATGTCCTCGTCACATTTAGTATTTTCTTCTTGTGTAAACAAAGCTTTTGCACCATCTTTTATAGTTATTTGGCTCAGCATAGAACCTGAGACCTTCTCCAGGCCAAAAAATATTAATCCCTTACCTTCTATAATATATGCAACCTCCTTATAACTGAAGTAATATGATTTTGTGGAAATTTTCATTTGAGTTGTTGTTGGAAAAGAAGGAGAAGAAGACTTAGATGTATTGGAACCACAGGATCCCTTCTCTGAACATGACTTTTCAATGTAATTAGTTTCAACTCTGAGGCAATAGACGTATTATACTCCTTAGACAAGACATACATATTGTGTCAAGTGCAGATTCTAAAGTGTAAAAAACAGAATAGTTTTCTCCTCCTTTATGTCATGTCTATCCCTCACTTCTTCCTTCCCCTGTCCCTATTTGGTGTCACTCTCCAGTGAAGCCATTTCTTCAGCTGTAAGGTGGCTGACAGCAGAAGACCAGGAAACGGCCATTTGGATCAAAATTACAAAAATCACTAAGCAGTCAAAGAGCTAGCAAGACCAGCTCCTCGGATACTCTAAAGGTTGTCCTAAGAAATTATTAGGTGATTCAGATACTTTCAGTATTGTGATGAGCACCTTTGCTGCTTAAATGGTCCTGAAAATAGAGTCTAGATAGTATCTATGTCTCTATCTCTTCTTCCAGTACATTTTCATTATTCATGGAAATGGCAAGTTCCTTTCAGTAGTATAAGCCAACTGTTTCTAGTGCATCCATGCTGCAGCATCTGCTGCTATCTCTAATGTTCCTGTGGTCTTCAACAGCGTGTAAAAACCTTGTTATCTAGTAGAACGGAAGTCTGTCTCATGTGGCCTAGTCCTTATGATTTCTTCAGCAAAGCCACTGAATGGATGATGTGAGGATCAGCAGGTCCTGATCATTAAGTGCTCCACAGATTACATTCTTTTGACATACTTATGGTGTAGCTTTATGAGCAGGAATGTTGTAAAATGAAGTAGTGTAAAGAAGGAGAGTTACCAACATTTCCCACAAAGCCTCAGCAGATGGCAGGAGTCAGATTGCCCTAGAAGCATCAAGGGAAAGATAATTGTGAGATTATTTTCCAAAAGACTCCTCCTAATTTTCGCTTTAGAGTGACCAAACTAGATTTATCTGGGGCCTCTCTCAGATGAGTCATACCCATGGATTTTTGTACATTCACTTTTGGATTAATCAGCAATTTCACTTTGACTCACTCCCTTTCTGTTCGCTCCTCTTTAAATGTTCCAGCAAATGATTTTGTGTTCAGTTCTCTGCTTACCCAATTTTTGGCATTTTCTTATACAGTGAAAGGGTGAAGCTCATTTCAGGCTGTAAACAGGTGAATTTAGAGAGAACACTCATGAAGAGTGAATTTAAAATGAACCATGTGACCAAGCTGCCCATTCAGAATGGGTAAATTCCAGCAACAAATTGCCCATGAACGGACAAGGGAAAGGGACTGTTTATTTGAATGACTTCACAGCTGGACTCACACAATATGTGCATTTGAAAGCAAAAAATGAAATGCAAGTCATCCAAGAAGCAACGTACCACGAATCATTGACAAAGAAATGCATTTGCAACAAGGAGTCTCAAATAGCAAAATTCTTGCACAAGGCAACACGTTTCAGGTTCAATTCTTACATAAGACCAAGGCTTCTGAATGGACCCTTAATGTGAAATGCAGAAAAAAACTACCATACCTTTAGCTATTTTATACTTTGGGCAAGACATGGGTATTAATTTTTTCCTTTCCCTGATCTGTCTGGAAACTTTTTTGGAATGTTGGCAGTTTTGCAAAATTGATGTTCTTTTTTCCTCTTGGAGAAGGCCTGCTCAAGGGTGACCAGTGCAGTCCAAGCAGAATGACTAAAATCCTGTACATAGCTCTGAACACATAATCTAGTCTAAGTCACAGAGCTGGCTTGCCAAAAGGACACGACTGAAAACCAACTTCAGTTCCTGCTGGCGGCAAGCTTGGAGGAAAGATGATCTGTTTAAGTCTAGTCTCTTTCCTTGGGCAGTCCCTTGTTCAAAATGAAAACTAAAATAATATCAAAGTGCCAATATGTTTACTGAAAAGCCCTGCATGGCGCAAGCACTGTGCGGTCCAGGTGACTATCTGCCAGATAGTCGGCTCGGAGAGGCTCGCGAGGCTTTTCCAACACCACTTGCTGCCTGCACGCTCCATTTCTGGAGTCTATGTACCTCTGCAGTCTATTGTGCTCCAGTGCTAATGGACCCGAGGACCTGAAAACTTCCAGTTTAGATTTTAAACAAACACAGTTCTCCCAAGAAGGCAAAATGTGAAGCAATTCAAAACCAATTCCTCCTTTTCAGTTTCTTTTCAGCAATCTCTCTGTCAGGAACAACAGAGTTCAGCTCAAAAGAAAGATGAGATTAAGGCTGGGTCTCATTTCAGGTCAATTTGTAAAATATGATGGTCACTGTGAATCCCAGTATGCTCTCCTTCTGCACTGGGACAATGCAATGATTTTTTCCCAGCAGCTTAGAGAACTTTTCTGGGAATAAGACAGTGAATTGTCACAGCTTTAATGGCAAGTTACTCAGGCTTTCTTTGTTAGGGATATGTGATATATTTACATGTCTACAGAATATTTGCCACACTCTTCCATGAGGCATTGAAGCCAGGTTTTCAGATGCTGAGTAAATCTTTATTCCTTTTCCATGCCTGGTTTAATTTATTTCATCATCACTGGCTACATAAAGACATAAATCTTCCCATGGAACAGTGCAAAACAACCAGCATCAATTTGTAATTTCTAATGATTGAGCTGCAATTGGCAAGTGGCCAGGAATTAGTGCACTTCATCTTTCCCTTAGATTCGTATAGTGAAGTGAGTAATTGGAGTAATCAATTTGGAAAAAAAAAAGCGCTGCACCTGTTTTGCTCACAGAAGAATTTGGAGAGTAGAACATCCTGGTTGGTAAGAGGCCTGCATTCAGGAAGAAACAAAAAGAGGTCCTAAAGTTCACGGGGAAAGCAAACACCTTGAATGTTCAGACATATCTCCAGAGCTGACCAGTTATTTGTCACTGAAGATTTACAGAAGCACAAGGTCTCTCATGAGGTTTCTGGCTTCACTGACAGGGGAGTGTAACAGAAAAGCATGGGAAGAATCAAGAGTCATCCTTTCTAGATCCAGTCTTCAAATTCTCCATAGTGCTGTTGACTTCAGCTGCTCTGAACATTTGCCGTAGCAGAGTAAGATTTGAAGAATTTGGAATGTTCAAGGGAAGAGATGTTTCTAAAATAAGCATCTTCTTAACAGAAGTGCTCTTGAGGTAGTCTGGATTATCTCCTTCCCTTTCCTTTTTCCTGTCTTCCATGAGAAAACACATAGGAGGGAACAAGCCTGTACTGGGGGTAGCTTCCTCATGGTTTTCAGACAGTGGCTGTAGGTAACCAGTAGCTTGAAAGAGAAGAGGTCATTGATAACAAGCTGACAAATTAATCCAGGATGGATGTGACAGCCCATTCAGAGACTCGGCTTCCATACAGTCTGGCAAACTCAACAAGCTGGATTGGACTCTGCAGTAGACTTGGGTCTTTAATTACTCTGGATCAGTGCATGCTAGTGGAGGAAAAGGAGGGTGTGGCATGAACCTCATGCATAAGTCAGAGCTCACTACCTTTGAATACACATTTCTATCTGTCACATGAACTGAAGGAGCAGCTGGTAGAGGTAGTATGTTGTTACTGTACAAGAACAAATGGTTAAAGGGAGATGTGATAAATTTATGTCTCTGCTAGCCAGCAAAAATATATGGATATTCAAAATCCTGGCTCCTCTTCCTGATTCTGGGAGGAAATGTGGCCTAAGCCAGTACACTCAACACAATCAATCACATAGATTTAGCGTGCAATTTTTCTAAAAGGCAAATTGACAAAAAATGGGATCTTAGCTCTGTATATGTCTGTTATAAAACCTTTCCACAAACTTATTTTTAAAATGTATAAACGGTCCCTATCTGTCTCCTCAGGCAGTGATACAGGACTGACTTAAATGGAAAACTAAAAAAATGAGGAGTTGAAACTAATAACCGTGACCTTCCATGAGGCTGGCAGTGAGTCCATGAGTCTGGCAGCTCACTGCACTTTTCTGTAGCTCAGAAAACAAACACTGTTGTGATCACCTATGCTGCTGAGTTTTTTCAGTTATGCCCTTCTATTGAGTATTTTATCTCATCTGTCTGCCATGCAAAAAGTTTGTGGTACAAACCAGCACTTTTCAGACACAACATGCAGAGACTTTTGTGGCTGGACCATTTCAATTCTTACAAGCTCTAAGGATCACATGCACATTATCAAGTCCAGGGGTTTAACCCCAACATAACAGCACCTTTTTCTTCCTTGGTTCATTTCCTCTCAAGTTTCCTTCTGAAAACCTTAAGATTTCAGACTCTTTCAAGAAAAACAGGGAAAAAATATCTGGTTTAGAAGAGTAATTTATTTTTTTCAGAAATGTCCAGACTGTTAAAACATTAATTACAAAAAAAAAAAGCAAAAAAACAAGCAAAAAAAAAAAAAAGCAAAAAAACCCCAACCTGAGGCAGGGCATGAACAGGGGAAGTTTCAGTTCAAATGATTAAAATTTGACAAAGCTATACATCCATGAAAAGAAGAACTCATACTGGAGAGTGTTAAGAAAAGTTTAATACCCGTATTGTTATTCTCAATGTTAGTTACATAATGCATTAATAAATGGGTAGGGGTTATTATTCACAGAGGTATGTTTGGCCAGTACTGCACTTACTGCCCCTTAGGAATTCACTCTCTCACAGCAGCTGCTGGAAGAAATGTTATCTGCTGGGCAGACACTGCTGTGTTGTTTGGAACTGTAAGAAAGGAGTAAGATCCCATGTAAGGTTATGAACCGCTCTTCACCCTGTGTTATGCATCATCAATCTTTAAACATGATGTTCCTGTTCACATTCAAGCAAATATGATATTGCCATAAAAGTTTCTTAAAAAATAGAATAATAAAATCATCAAACCAGTTATAAAGGTAGTGAATAGAGAGATTGATTCATTGTAATAAGCTCAAATGAGAGATAATGATCTAAATACCTGCACATTTTAGGAAAATGTGCACCTGGAATCTACCCAGGGCTTTCACAATGGGCTGAACCAGCTCCTTCAGACTCTGGGAAAGTTCAGACCCACATTCCCACTCTCTGGCTTGGAACCATCTCAGCTTTGATCTTGTATATATTTCATCAAGTTGCACACCACTGGTTCCCCATTGTGGCTCAGGTTGATTGCATCATTTAAGAAAAGTGCTGCAGAAGTTATGGGGAAAACAATCATTTTTGGTCCACACTCACCATACACACATGCAAAGTAAGAAACAAGAGAGACGAAAGAAAAGAGGAGGAGGTGGTATGTGATATTGTGTGAGCCATTTTCTGCTAAGATGCATTGCTGTAAGGATGAAACGCTGCCATTGTGAGATTTATTCATCCTCAGCCAGAAGTTATAGGCCTGAAGAGGGGATTTCCCAGTGAAATTTCGTGGTTTGTATTATGCAGGAAGTAAGACCCTCTGAGTCTTAATGATCACTGAAAGCTTTTAAAGACATTTCAGCATGCTTGCAAGATATACTCACAGGAGTTTCACTGAGCAGGCAACTAATCTTGCATCCCAGAAGATGGATATTTTCCATGGGCTTCACTTTTCTGGGGACAAAAATCAAGACTTGGGTTCTGGGTTCTTGACTCAGACTGGAACCAGTTGAATCTGTCATGATGTTTCCAACAACATATTTGTTTAGTTCTCTCCATGAGCTCAGACTGAATCCCACTGATTTGGAAAAACAATCCAGAGCAAATGGCCCAGCTTGGGAGTGTTTCATAAGTACCAATATGATACATAGAAAAAGGAGCATGTGTGGATGAGCACAGGCACCATAAGAGATCTTTGAGCAAATTTCCCTTCTATCTGTTGAGATGACATTTCACAAGGCTCTAGTCATAGACTCTAAATTGGCCAGTTAACCTGGACTTAATCCCACCAGAAAAAAAATTAAAAGAAGAAAACCTCTTTGAATCCATTACATTCTTCAACTCAAAAATTTTACCAAAGAAGTGGCTTTTAGTCCCAGCTACCCAGTTTACAAACATCAATTTAAGAAATATTTTGTGCCAATCTTTTCATGAGACATAGGAAGAGATGAACTCTTCACTGGTGAGGACTGAACAAATGAAACAGCTGTATCTACCCCGTGCCTCTGTTTCTGCAAATGAGGCCATAAATGCATACTAATCTCTAAGGAGCTTGGGGAGCTATGCAGGAAAGAGCCACAGAGAGTGGGAGACCTCCTCATCCTCATTTCATTCATCTTAATCCCATCATCGAGCAATAACCAAGGGCAGCATGCTTCCTGAGTTGTGATTTCAAAGGAAGGTAGCCCTATATCCATATTACAACCCATCTCTAATGACTCCTTGGTAAAAAAGCAATAGGAGTTTCTTAGTGGTAAACAGTATTAATCACCATTTCCCATTGGTGCAGCCTATTACGAAGTGATTAAAGACTGTTTACAATGAGGGAGGGAGGGCATTGTGGGGGTGGTATTTGTTTTGACAACCATCCATTTCCCAAAATCTCTGGGAACCATGTTCCTGGTTTAACTACAGGGAAATCTCGGAGGTCAAAGGACTGAGACAAACTATTATTCCTTTCTCACTCCCTTGTGAGACAGTCTCCTTTCTCTGTCTCCATCAGCCAGTGTCAAAATGCAACACTGTCTGCAAAGACCCTTGATTTTCCCCTAGGAGGTGGTTGCTGTCTACTGCTGGGACCCCATGGCCTGTGAGAAGGTTTTCCAATATGAATGAGCAATTGGTTTCTCCAAGACCTGTTTACCCAAGTCCATTTAATTCTTTTATTTTGATTTTGGGCACAACCTTGTATTCCTGCTGTCACTCCTTTATTCCTCGATACAAACAGTTTGGGGCAGTTTCTGTGTAGAATAAGATGCCTACAGACACTGCAGGTTGGTTGCCTCATGCCTGGCAAATCTCCAAGAGCTAACCCATGTCCTGTTCATATTCCAGGAACCTTCCTTAAATAAAATTAATTTTTGCTTAGGTGGCCTTTTATCATCAAGCCAAAAGTATAGGAACCAGTGCCAATTAATAATTAGAAATAAACAGAGCCAGGGTGATAATTAAATCCACTTTACTGTTCTGTGGAATTTTCTGGTTGCTGTAATACTGAATCAAAGGGATTTCCCACCCTTCCTCACCCTGAGTACATTTTCCTTGTTGCAAATATCTAAACTCTATAGATTTTTCTATAAAGAGAAAGATTTAAAAGCACAAAATTGTGTTTTTCTTCTCCAAATATGAAATGTAACAATTTGGGTGTGGTGGTGTTCTCCAATTTTACAGGGTTTTGGCAATAATGCTACTAATCAGTGCTTGCAAGACATTTGGTATAACCAAGACTCTGTAAGAAGACTATCCCACTGTGGCACTAGGATGTATTCAGAGTGAAAAACCATCCACTGTGTGGGAGAAGTTGTCTTAACTAGACATTCTGGGAAAATAAAAGGGAAAAGAGAGACAAAAATGTTATTTTAATCTTATAGAACGACAAACAAGACAGGAATGTGATATAAGATGTCTGAAACAGGGCTTAAATACCACCGTTTAAAACTCATGAAATATAGGAAAAGCATGATCCACACATACACTCTTCCTCTGGGATCTCCTGACAACAGCAGGAGCTGAGGATAGTCAGCATATTGCAGGATTTAGCTCATACTCTCTCTTCCAGCAGAGTGAAGTGGATTGAATTTGAGATTTGTAATACATGTTCAACCACTGCAGGACAAGCACTGAGCAAAGTGCAATGCTGTGGTAATTCCATGTCTTGCAGAAAGCACCTTGTCTACAGAGGAAAAAAGCATGGTTGTGAATAGATGCAAAAAACAACATCAGGAACAATTAACTGCAGGGGCAGGATTTAATGGCTTTTTAAACTTTCCATCACTCAGTCACAGGGAGAGGGGTTTTTTTTAAACATAAACCAGTGACAAATTGCTGGTGAGAACAGAGCCAAAGGAATGGCTCTGTTTTAACATCAGGAGTTAATCGACCCAGTATAATCACACACTTTGGTTATATTTATCTAATATAATTCACTGAGAAAAATTCTTGAGTCAAAATAGCAGGTTTCCAGAGTCAGTCAGGGAGCCTGTTAAATAAATACCACGTTTGGAGGGGAAATATATCAAAAGGAAGTTTCATGTTTCTCAAGTGAAAGGTCTGAGCCCTGGGATTTTTCTCTCTGCTGTTCAATTCCACAAACATCTGAAATAAGGCAGTCTGCTTGCTACTGAAAACTCCCAATGAAACCAGAAACTGAGGGAATATCCCAAAAGGAAAAGCCTGGATGCTCTGGTGAGGTGCTGCACAAAAGCTGTCCATTGCATGGCCTTCTGATTTTCTGCTCTGGGGAAAATTTCAATACCTCTGGGGAAAATTTCAGAATTCAAATTATGATCATCTTCACCCCAGATAGGCCAAACTAGGGATATGAAAAACTTCTGAAGATAAATAGCTTAGTCTAGAAAGAGTGTCCTTTAGATATTATGCTGGAATTATAAGTTTATGTCCCAGAATGATCAGCTCTCATCATGTCTACATCTGAGGCAAATGAGCTATTTCTGAGGAAACCTGACCAGATACTGACAGAATTATTGCAGAGGCAAGGAACTTGGTGTGATAATTTACACTCTTGCTCTCAGGCACCTGAGCTCACATGAGTATCTCATTCCTGCACCAGATTAATATGTCAGCTTCAAGTCTCCTAGGTAGAGAAATGTGACCCCTTTACAACAAGGCACTTTTTTAGCTACAATTCTCTTCAAGAACTACTACCAAAAGATGCGAAAAAAAGAAAAAGTTCCCTGGACACTGTTAAGTTAGGACAGCAGTATTTATTCTCAGAGCATATTTTTGGTGGTTAGTTTCTTTCTAGTACTTAGTCCACTGAAGTGTGTTCATCAAGATCACTCTTTCATCAGTTCCTGTGCTGCCAGTGCCTGAAAGAGCACATCCCAGGACACAGACACTTCATGTGGCCACCCTTCCTTTTACTCCTTTGGTAAGCCTCAGTTTATGACCATCTTCAGAGATGAGTTTTAGGGGTCATGGATCTTTAATTTGGCCATTCTTATGTTTTTATGAATGGTAAGTTCTTGTTGAGGATGACAGAGAAGGAAAGAACTCTGCTGGGATTTCTGATCTAGGGCTATATTCGAGGACAATTTGAAGCTGAGATGTTTTTACACAGGTGTTAATTGAAAGTTTCCCTGAAACATAACTTTTCCACCTTGAACCCAAGAAATGCCTAAAATTTTGGACCATTTTTCTCTGCTGGTAAGGATTCACATCAGTGATAAATATGATTGCTTGCAGGAGCAATGCAAGTGCAAGCTGAGCAGATGATTGTTTCTAGTGGTGGCTTAGATCTTGCACAAAACAGAATAACACAGCAAAAGGAATTTTGGAGAGATTAGGAAAGAGGTATTGTGAGAGGCTCTTAATAAAGACAAATGGAGTGGGGAAGAACACTATCTGGGAGACTGACAAGGATACCAGAGGGGATGGAAAACAAGAGAGATGGCCAAATCAAGTAACAAAAAGAGTGTGTGACTGATGATTCAAGGACTTAGTTAAAAAGTAGCTAAGGTCAGGGAAACCTGGAACAAAGGAACCCAGGGAAGATCCCTCCAAAGTGGAGACAAAGAGGGAAAGGTGTCAGTAAATGGAGATACTGCTGGGAGCCTTGTCTTGGGGCCTGCAGTGAGGATCCAAATGATGTCTAGGTTATTTGAAGAGATGGAAGAAAACTGTTCTGAGGAGAGAACTGTGAAAACGGTGTCTTTGAAAAATAAAGAAGTGGTTTTATCAGAGGGGCTCGTTGAAAAACTTGCCTTTTAGAAAGATCTGCAAAGAATTTTTTCACTCTCCAGGTCTCTTACAAAGGGTGTTCTGCCTAGAAATCTCTCTGCAAACCAGCCACGTGTCTGTATTTTCACACATTCTGTGGCTCTGTTCCCCAACACACAGCTGAGGCAGGACACAGTGTAGAGATTTTGTAATAGGGGTTTATCCCTCAGCCTCAGGTGGGTATTAATCACTCTGCCTGGCCCAGCTTGGTGCCAGTGACAAATAAACACAACATATTGATCTGTGCTCAGAGGGACTGTTGGATTTTGCGCTAATCCTTTTTGATTTAAAATTCTTTACACTGTGTAAGAGGTGAGTGAATTTCGTCAAAAGCAAGGAACGCACTGCAGACTGAAGAAAACACTAGAGTATCTTAGAAGAGGTAATCTGTATTTTGCCAAAGCCTCCAAAGCGCTTGAAGTGCTTTCCTGGGCCCTTTCCTGGGCCCTTTCCCAGCATTTTTCTAAATGTTAATCCCAATCCCCTTACTTGGGTATCTTTGAGCTACTGCCCATTCCTAATGTCTATGATTCTGGAGAGAGACTCTGGGAGTTTTTGCACAATTCCTGCAGCAACTAACCTGAAGAAATGATCTCATACTTCTTGCAATAAGGCCTGCCCATAATCTTGATCAGTACACATTTCCTTCAGTAGAAAATGGATGTTTTCTCCTCCCCTCCTCTCACCTCAGTAGGTTTATTATTATCAAGAAATATATGACTTTTCAGCTTCTACTTAATTTTGCACTTGCTGTGATGCTGTTTGAGAGCTTGTTGCATGATTAAATATTTGAAAGCCAGGAAGACTTGACCCAGACACCATGCATTGCCCTTTTTGGTTATGGTGGAGATCTATGTGGTGTGCAAAGGGTTACCTAGAGAGAAGTCTTCTGGCTGACATAGCCTCCTCCCCCAGTAAATGCTGCAGAGGGTTAAATACATAATAAACCCAGTGGGGAATGAGAAGCAAAGAGAGGGCTAGCCAAGCTGTTTCTTATGCAGCAGTGCCAAACTGGTTATTTATAGCATCCTGGACCAGAGGCTACCATGTTCCCTTTTGTCGCTCCCTGTGAGGTGAGAGGCATTTTCACTCTCGCCCGCTCCCTCTCTCATAATTTTGGCAGCTATTCTTCTTGGACTTGATCAAATGCAGCCAACCTCAACACAGCTGTTTGATAAACAGAAACAGGGGCAGCAAGCTGGGCTTTGAAGAGGGTTATGCAGAGCAATAACTGAAGGTTTGAATAATGGTGTGCAGTTGGCTGAAGACTCCTCTCATTTGGAAGGACATCAGGCACGAGTGAGAGTTCATCAAGTAATTAACAAAAATGGAGAGGAGAAAGATGCCAAGACAAACAGGGGCTTTTGAAATGGTGTTCACTTCATGGCCTCTCTTCTAAACATTCAATTATACACATGCACACACATACATACTAAAGGAGCACCTCATACTTATGTGTTTAAGTAAGCTTGACGCCATGGTGAGACCTCAGAGGAAGCTCTTGACAAATTCAAGCAGAAGAGGAAACATGACTCAGGAGAGACAAACTGGCCTTTTACCTAGAAGTCTGAACATTTCCCCCCCCTTGTTTCCTTCATATTTTGCCTCCCTATGTACAACTTACAGATACAAAATAGAGTAACAGCAATAAAAAAACCCAAACCCAAATATTCAAGGTTAGAGGAATGTGAAAAAAATAGACAAACTATATGCTACTATCTGCAAACCCCTTGGAAATATGAAAGAATGCTAAGAGGATTTGTTATCCTAACTGTGCATACACAAGTTCCGATCCTCTGATGTGGTGAGTATTCAAGAAAAGGAAACTTCATTCAATGTTATGAGCAGAAAGAAGTATTGTTATTCATTTTAAGATATTCCCTTCCTTACCTGGGCTTTTAGGATTGAATCAGGATGTGGAAAAGATTTCAGAGGAAAGGCCGGTTCTCTCAAGATGGGTCAATACTCCCATTCTGGAGCCTCTGGGACATCTAACTCAGTGCTCAGTTCTAATCTGCTAAATTGGCCTTTTGTGTTAGAGCCACCCTCGGACATCTGGTGGTAAATAAGTTTCAGCCCTGCTCATTTAGACATTATCTCTTAAAGAGGAAAAAGAGCTGATGAAACCAAAGCTCATGTTAAGACATATCACCCCCAAGGCTTATGTTAAGCCATTTCGCTTCAATGAAATCTTGTTCCTAAATAGACACTTTTGTACATTGACCAGTCATTTCTTCAGTATCTTGGGAAGTGGGTTTTCATTTTTCCCTTTATAGCATTTCCCACTGATCTGGGAACTCCACACCAGAAGCTTTAGCAGATTGTTTTTTTCCCCTGCCCACCTGTACTTTTTCCACTGGGGGGATGAATGGAGTAGTGAAGGACCATCTGGTGACTGTTTTTTCCTCAGCTTCTAGCATAGGTAGGACTTTGAGGTTCCACAAACAGCTAGAACTATTGCCTTCTGTGAACTCACTAGGGGATTAATTTGGCACAAGGTGCTTCTGAAGGCTTTCACATAGTTCCTGAATTTCAGTGTCAGTGAGTGCCTCTGGAAATAGGTTAATGAGAGTGTTAAGGAGAGAAAGCTTGTCTTTCTTCAACACTGATAGAGTATGGTCCTTAGTAGTCCTCCATTTCCATCTACACAGACCCGGCCTGGAGTTCTGTTTCCACCACCTGATAAGGCCCAGTCCCTTTGAAAGCATTTGTTTCTGCACTCACACCGGGGCATGCCAGGTCTGTAGGACTCTGTCTATGATACAGACATTTTGCTTGGGACCCAGGCTCTTCTCTTCATTGTGCTAAGTACTTTGTTTGCTGTGGAAGCACAGGAACACATTAATGCATAACAGGACCAGGGATCAGGCTCTGAGTAGATGAGAGCTTTGTGGCTAGGCTTCCACTTGCTCCAAGTAGTGATACTTGAAGATGTGATCAGACTTTGAAAATGTTTGGGACCCAACAGAATTATGGGAGATTTGCTTCAGGACTGTTTGGACTGTCAGGGGAAATGCAGCATCCACCATGTGTACTGGTGGCGTAGTGTCAGGAAAGGTTTTTTCGGGTGGTACTTAAGAGAAAGACAAAATTTTACATCCTTCCAGGCTTCAGCATTTGATGTGGACAAAGACTGTGCAGACAGAAGGCAACTTATACTGACACAACAGGTTGTGCAGCCCAGGGCTAACACTGGCAGAAAAGAAGCCTGCAACAAAGTTGGTTTTTTGGACAGTCATCTGAAAGAAAGGGAACTGGAGACCAGTGATTTACTGAGCAGCTCTCAGATGCTAACTACTTTCAACACCTCTACATATAAACTAAATTTAGCTTGGTAATTTCTGAAGTGAAGCACTCCCAAAACCAGTTGCCGTCTCTCTTCACAATCCCACCCACAAAGGTCAACTGGAGGTGCAACCCTACATGAGGGACTGAGCTCGTGACATGCAAGAAGGGGCTGCTGTTTCAGAGTCTTGACAAATCTGATAGTGCCATGTTCTTGGATTGTCTCCATGAATTTGACGGGGAACTAGCAAAAAGGATGTCTAGGTGCTTTCCCTCTTTCCAGGATTTATCCTGGGGGCAAATTATTTCATCCACAAGGTCCTTGTCTGTGGAAACAAGTGAAACTGATGTGTAATTTCTCTCTTTTGTCTGTTCCTAATCCATCACTCACTGTAGTCTGGCAAATGTCTTTTCAGGCATTTGAAAAATTACTGGTGTAATTCTTTGAGACTACTTTTATAAGCAGCATTCCATTCCAGTGCAGGTGCCATACAGTGCAAAATATTCAACATTATTTCTTCTTTCTCCAATCACAAGGAAAACTAGACTCTAGGCACCCACAGAAGTGCTGATCTGCTTTCTTTGCAGTATATAAAATAACAATCCTTCGCAAAATTTCTTTTCAAGGGATGCAAGACCTACTGCATGATCCAGACCTAATGCTGAGCCAGAGCAGATTCCAGTGTGGCTCACAGTAAATACAGAAGGCAGTTGGGAAATTTGGTTGAAGAAAGGGAATTTATGAACAAGTGCATTGAACGGAGCTCTTAACACTTCTAAAATGTGCTGGCCTTTGAGCCCTCTCAGCAGAGAAACAAATGTAGACACCTAGAGTATATTTCTCTAGAAAAGTATGTTGGAGAGCCTATAGGTGACTGTCAGCCATGGAGGACAAGTGTAAAAACGCTTACTCACCCATAAGTCATGAGGTAGATTTGTGGTATTCAGCACTGTGAAGAGATCAGTCCAAGTGTGGTTCTTTGTTTATGTACGCAAACAAATAAGAATCAGAGTCATAAAACCTTGAAAATGTAGTGAAGAGACTCATATGTGATCTAGTAGCTACAAGGTAGAGAGAAAAGCTCTAAGCCTTCTACGCTCAAACTGTTTTGGAGCCAGTATGGTGCAGCTTCTGCAAAGTCACAACCATTGACAAATATAGTCCAAGTTACACCTGTATTTGTCTCCCCTGCTATAGCTGAGATGGTTGTCCTGGAGAAAGAGATGCTAACGTGAATTCACCTGCTCAGGACAGCTCGGGAGCCTGCTGAGGAACACAGCAGGAACACATTATGTCTTTCTGTCTCAGTGTCATAACAGGTTCATCTGAAGAGAACAGACTATAAAATGCTGCTATATGCATATTGGTAGATAAAGGGCACCAAAAGTTTATATCCACTACTGTTGCTGAAGCCTTGAGCTCCAAGATAAAATCCTTTGGCATTTCCCTGCCTCCATGTAGGCTATCTAAAACTGCCAAGTGGTAAAGTAACCGTCTATGCAGAACTGGAAGCGTTAGCTGAATGCTAACTCATGGCTTCGGTCCTTTGTTGACAAACACACAACTCTGACTCCCTCGTATGTGAGATGAAAGGAACAGAAAGATTTACACTGTGGCTACTTCTTTGACTAAGTCAACTAAATAATCTAGCATGGCTGTGTCTTCTCCTGTGGGTAAGCCTAAACCACATTAATAAACTATTTTTTGAATAACCAAGACCAGTTAGCATCTTCTGTCCTTCACTGACCTCTGTATGAACACTGATTCCAAATATATGTCCATATCTCATATAATGAGCATGACCAGGCAGTCTCTTGATGTCATTCTTGGTTTATGTAGAGCACATCACCACAGCAATCCATTTCTAACCAATTTGCATCTGATCTATATGCTCTACCTTTATTGCTAATTATTCTTCAAAATAACCATGTGTGCATGCAACAAAAAATCAGGGAAGAGTGACAGCATGATATTTTTAGTCCTCCTCCTGCCCCAATGGATCTGATAGTTTGCTGGTTTTTTTAACAGTGATCTCAAAAAAAAACCCAAAAATCCCAACAAAAGAAGCAAAAAATAGCCCATAATATAGTCAACTGCTCCAGTCACCTGGAGACATATGCAGCAATCCATTGAAACCCATGGAGGGGATGATGGACCAAAGTGACTCATTTTTGGGCTTTGACTAGTCTAGAAGAGATAATGTCATTATTCAAACATGACCAGCACTTCTGTCTAGCAAGAAAAGCCTGCGGCACTGGAATCAGAAGGGCTGGGCTGATCTCCCAGTTCTGGTGTTGGCTAGCTGCTATATTCTGGACAAGTCCTCTTCTCCATTTGAAAAGAAAAAGGAAAATAATAGCATGGGTATGGAGAGCTTGGAAATCTAATATAAAGTAGGAAGGTCTGAGCGTAACTGCTACACAGCAGTGTCTATGGAACCACTGTGTTTGCATGGGCCCAAGCCCATGCGCGTGGGCATGGACGTAGGCTGACTGCCAAGGAAGGAACTTGTTTGTTGCCTTAAATTGGGCCTGAGCTCTTCTCCATGTGAGTCTGCACAAATGGGAATTGTGGATGATGCCTTAGGCTATGGTCCATCCCATCAAGAATTATTCCATGTTTAGTCCATTCTAAACCCAGGCACGGGCTTTTTAAGCTTGAGCTGCAGCCAACAGTGAGATGAAGCTATAAGCTCTATGGTGCTTAATTCTGTTCTCAAACTCCTCTTTGCCCTGTGGTGTAGACCTAGTCTCCTTAGAGATTCTGTTGTCTCAGAACATCTACAGGAGACTTCTTGGCACCAATGGGATAAAGAAATTGCAAAACCGAAGGGGTGTGCATGTGTGGTGGGGGAGCGGCAGTGCAGCCCTGGCCAGACTGGCGCTTCCCTCAGGCCAGTGTGGAGAATGTGGCTGCAGTGTGCATTGGAGACCCACCAGCTGGGCCATCAGCGGTCATTCTCAGAAAGATCTGTGCATGGTGTTATATGCATTGTTTCACCAAGGGGATGCTGGACACAGAAACAGCTGGCCTTAGGCAGGGTCATCCAACTGCCTGTTCAGCAGAGCCAGCTCTTGGAACAGAGGTTTCTTCAGAAAACAGCCCTGGCTGGGGAAGTTTATTTGATTTTTCTCACTATGGATAAACACTGAACCTGGGCTTCAGGATGTAGGACTTGTTTCCTATTGAATTTGTTCTGTCTTGTGCTTTCCTACAGGAATGACATTGCAAAAAGTACTTCTTTCTCCTTTCTCTTAAATGCCTTTCCAGATTTACACCCTCCTAGCCCTGCAGGCAGGCTGCCTACTCATATTTAAAGGCACAGTACACAGAAACCAGAATTACAGCTGTGCAACCCACGCACTCATGTCTGCAGGACAAACATGTGCATTGGTGGAGTACAGGAGTGAATGAACAACTTTTTTCCTTCTTTTTTTTTTTTTTTTTTTTTTCTCCAGGTGCTATATGATGAAATTAAGATATGTAAGAACCACAGGAAGCATTTATTTTAAGTACAGGCTAATGCCATGAATGTTATTTGCATTACATGACAGCCCAATGAACCACAATATGAGTAAGGAAAGGAAAACTAGTGTTTTCCTGACCAGTAAATCTCTCTGTTGCTTTCTCAGGTTTCCTATCAATGCCAATTTGAATTTCCTTGAAAACCATTAGGGATGTCAATAGGTAACAGCATCAGCAAGAGTTCAGAATTGCATGGGGGCTTGTGGGTAGATGCTGACGTATTTCTGGGGGGCAGTAGGTGGGTGGATGCAGGAGCTGAGAAAGGAGGTGTTGGTCTCGCTGATATGCATTTCCCTTGATATATAGCTGGTAATATAAGCCCATCAAAGTGAAATCAGTGTTGATATCCTGAAAACAATGCTCTCTTTGTTCAGCTACAAAAGAAAGACAAGTAGGCATGCAAAAGCAAAATATTCTAGCACAAATATCCTGCTGGTTATTGAGCAGATAGAGAGAATCAGTCAGAGGATAACCTCTGTTTGAAATGGTCAGTGTCCTGACAAGTATCAGCATAAGCATGGAGTTCATTAGCCTTTACTTACAATTGGATACAGAACACCATAGCCAGACACAGAATGTTATTTTGCATTAAACTCTCAATGACCTGAGGACCTCAAGTGATATGTGGTTAAATGTCCTTCTGATCAACTGCTCTGTCCATCTGAGAGTAGGCTGTTTTTCAGTAGTAGGTAAAATCCTTTCTATATGATATCGAGTTGGCATCCTGACAGGAGGTAAACATCCCTCCTTTTGCTCCATGAGTCACAGACCCTCTCATAGCATCTAGACCTGGGAGGCTTACTTGGTCTTGCTTCTCATCTAGAAGCTGCTGCCTCTCAGGTGTGGTCCAGGAATGTTACCAGTTGATTTGGTCATAAACTCCTACTCTCTCACTCCCTAGGTTTTCTGTGAAGGGTTGCCTGATTGTCTGCTTACACTTTGCTCCAGCTTCACTCAGCCAATACCTGCAGAGGGGATGCAGAGATGCCAAGTGGATGGTGTCTCTGTAAGAGGCGTGTAGAAAGTCAGCCAAGAGTGGCTATCAACTCTGTTAGCTACCTCACAGCAGAAGATGATTTGGAAGGCCCAAAGGTACCTTCCTGGTGGCATGTCAAAATTTGGAAGTTGAGTTGGCTCAGTACAGAATAGGCACACAAGGAAGTAAAAAGTGACCTCTCAAAAAGATATAACACAAACAACAATCACTTGTTCTCTCCCTACAAAGGGAAGGCCACCCACAGAGAAACAGAAGTCATTATTTTCATTAACCAGAAGGCTAGTTTAGTCTCTACTGTTCAAATTGGATGACAATTTCTTCTGCATCCTAAATTACAAAGAGAATGTAAATTCTAGAGTAACTGGATTTTGACATCCCCGCCCCATTGCTCACCCCTTCCCTCTAGGCAAGAATGACAGCAACAAACACCACCCAACTCTTGCATTAGGGGTTATCCGATACAAGCAATGTCCGTGGCTGTGTGAACGTGGTTTCTCTGGTATGAGAGAAGAGACCCATTTAGATTCAAGTTAGAGTCAACGTGACTCATTGGTTTATACATCCTTCACTGCAGGGCTTAGGAGGTCACTGTGGGTTCAAGTCTCACACTGGGACTTGAACCGGTGTTTCACGCTGTGGGGAAGGGAGGGGAGATGATGAGCTCCTGGAGGTGCTTCCTATTGGAGGAGAGAGAGAGATTTCAATGTGAGATTCCTGCTGGCAACACTTCCAAAGGGGAATTAATTACAGCAGGGCAAATTCATCCCTAGTGGGGGCTCCCTTAGCTTCAATGAGGCCATCATGGGGCTGATTCTGTTGTTATTTTGGAAGAGGGCTGTGTGCTATTTCTTTCTTTTTGTCATTGTTGGTTTTGGGTTCTTTTTTATTTTTTGAGTTTTTTGGGTGACCTGGTCTTCTGGCTTGTGTCCCCTCTGGCAGTCAGACTGGTTCCAGCAGCCAAAGGTGTGTGTGTTTGTATGAGCCCTTGCAGAGTTGCTGCACAAGCTTCTGGCCTGGCTAAATCACTACTTTGTTGCTTTGTAGACCTCTTTCTTTCTGCTAGGACTGGAAAAGTAGGGAAAGAGGTATACAGTCCATCTCTTTCTCTCTCCATTTCCCAGCCATGCAAACCCCTGTCACAGAAGCAGTGATGGGAGAGCCACATCTGTCCCACCTCCCTTCACATCTAGCTCTTTGCTGCTTTTCCACCAGCAGCTCTGATTTTAACAGTGCTCTCTCTTTGCAGAGAAATGCATGAAGCTGTAGCAGTTTGGGGAAATGACACCAATAGTTACAGGCTCAGCAGGGGACAAGGGCTGAGCAGGTAGACCCTTCTTTCATGTCATCTCAAAGGTCTTGCTGGAGCCTGGTTAAATGGTCTTTTTCAAAGCAATGACAGCTGAAGAATACACAGAAAAGACAGAGATCTTCCACAGCCAGCTTCTGATGGCTTAAGCTCCTTTTTCTTGATGAAGCAGAGGGAGTATCTATCCCTCTGGATCAGCTCAGTTGGAAGTGAAGTTCAGCCAACTCTGAGTGAAACTCAGGACTGTGTACAAGGAATAGAGGAAGGTCCTCATTTCTGAGCAAAAGGGGTGACAAATTTAAGGGAAGGTGGGTATCAATGTTCTTTGAGCACAGCTGGGATGCCTCTGCTCTTGGAAAAGGATGTCCATGATGTTCTTTAATTTCAAAAGATTTGTAGCATCTGGTCTTAGAGCATCATCTAAAAATAAGAGAAAAGCGGAAGCTGTCAGAATCTCTTTACAGAAATATGCTGAAGTATGCCAGTCCTTACAGACATAACATCTGGGTTTAGAGTAACCAGTAAAATGTATCCAACCCTCAGGTCCTGCTGCTTCTCCCTACTAAGTGGCCCTTTTTATCTAACCCCTCTAAATGATCCCAGTGAGCTGTTTCCATGATCATTCTGAATTTTCTTCCTTATATTTTTTCAAGAAAACAGGAATTACTATTGACTCTGTCTGTCAGTCATTCACTAATAGCCTTGTTTCTGTCTGTTGATCAAAACTGACAGAGGGTGAAAAGAAGTATTGTGTTCCTACTGTTATTGTGAAAATAGGCAACTAGGATAGAGGGAAGAGAAACCCTCTGAAGGGAAAAGTTACATCAGGGAAAACACTATTTTTAAGACCAGAAAATCCAGCCAAATAACATTATGCCCCAGAGTCCATACTCAATGAGTTCTGCTCTTCACAGGACTGATCATTTCTGAAGCAGTTGCACAGCAAATTTGACTGGTTGCTGCCTGACTGTCTCATTCCTCATTTTCTTCTTAAAAATCACTGCTGCAGGACCATGGGAACAGAAATAGTTCAAGAGAGCAAGCCAAGGGACCACCACTTTGGGAGAGACCTTTTGCTAGCCTGGCTGCTAGTTTGTTTCAAAGGACAACAAAGTGGGTCAAAGTCATCAACTCCGAGGTAATTTCAATGGAAAGAGCAAATATGGGTCAAATCATTTGTTTGCATTGTTTGTCATCACTCACGGATGATGTTGACTGGATGTTTTTGAAGTCTCCCTTCTAAGTTACCAGAACTGAGGCTGGATGTGAAACCTGGCAATACTGGTGCAATGAGACCCACTGGTAAGCTTTGGCCAGACCCTGCCGTCCTTCCTGATTCACCATAGAATGGATAAAGGGCCATCTTCAGAGAGACTTGCTCTGAAAGGGTTAATGTATTTTACAAGGCAAGCTGCTATCCCTCAAGGTCATTTTATCTCTTAGTTACATGAATTCTAGGAAAGCAAAGATTCCTTCCAAGTAAGTTGCTGGTTTGTCCAAGTGATGCTGTTACAGAAATTGTTGTATAAGATCCAGGTTTTTCCAGGGTATAGTGAGTGTGTGGTGTTTAGATTTAGGCTATGTGCTGCCAAGCTACTGACTCCCTTTTTTCTTCCTTTTTCCTCCTCCCATCCTCTCTCCCCCAAATCATAAGCCTAAGAATAATTAATAAAAATAATAAATAAACAGATGAAAGTGGAAATGTTCCCAAAACCTGTTATCACACTAGCAGTTTCAGTCCAGACCATGCTAGTTTTACACTGAGTCTTGGAATTGTCAATTCTCATTACTTCACAGTGTTGAGTGCAGGAGGAGAAAATTTTGATCTCTGTTTTCCAGAATCAAACCCTCTGTTTAATGTGGTGGGGAAAGTTGAGATGAAATATAGGTCTCAGGGGACTTCCCCTGTGTGGAAGCTTATTACAGCTGTAACAAAACCTTGTAATCAGAACGAATTCTGTTACATGCATGATATTCTGGTTCTGGGCAGGGGGGGAAATGAGAAAAAGATGACAAAAAACATTAAAAGCAATTAAATAAGAACCGCATTCATTCCGCACCTCCTCCTCCTCACTGCTTGCATTTGCTCTTTACACAGAACATTTTCTCTTCTGCGTTTTGCCAGGGTCTTGTGAGATCTGTAGGAGTTTTGCTGGGTCAGGTTGTTGAATGACATTGTGCAGCAAAGCAAAATTTACAAACTTGGATTCACCCACAGGAATGGAAAACTGTTTAGTGGTGTTTGAAATACAGAATCCATATTACCATAGCAAGACATCCTAATGGGCTATCTAAATGCAATATTCAGTTACAGAGAAGACAGGGATCCACTTAAAATGTGTCATTGTGTCCAATGTAATACTAAAGTTGCAGACAGAATAAAGCCAAAGGCAGAGTCCCTGCCCAAATCACAGTGTCTCTGTGCCTATGCTGATGATGTAAATAACTTCACTAAAGCAAGTGAGAAAAAAATTAGTGCCAGACTCTAACGTAGATGCATGTAAGTTGTTTTCCCGTGATTTAGCTTCAATGTATTATATTGGCTATAAAAGAGACATAAAGAAAGTGTGAGGGAGAAAGAGAAAGGTATAAAAAGATGAAGTACCTTGCCCAAACTCAGGGATTAAGTCACTATTCAGTGCTAAGTCCAGTGCATTGAATTACCTCAGTTTCTTGTTGCTTGTGATGGTCTATCAGGACATGTCTACCTGATGATACCTTTAGGCATCTTAGATACTATGGCTGCTTTGCAGCAGGGTGGCCCACAGATCAGAAATATCTCTAGGAGAGCATGGAGTGGGACTGCATCATGCAGGGACTCATTTTAAGATCTGGAGACTTTGGGTTCTGTATACCTCCCTGCCCATGATTCTCTGGATGAGGCTGGGTGCACTGTTTCTTGCTAGGGTTCAAGCAACTACCCAGTGGTCACAACCCAAGATGCTAGGAGTTTAGAACACCATGGGGGCATTGGGTGAATAGGGCTTTATTATGACTGTGGTTTTCAAATTCAGATTTTAGTCTGCCAATGGCTTTATGAAGCATTTCAGCCGGTGACAAGGACATCTGAGAGAAAGATGTCTTAGTATATGAGCTAGTATTTTATTTCCACAAACTAGTCAGTTTGTATCCTCTACAGAGGCTTGTCAGGATGGGACAAAGGCTGGCATAGAGTTTTTCACTGTCAGATGCTCTTTTGGAAGGGATAGGCACTCAATTCTTGTTCCCAAACCTTAGCAAATAATAAACTATCAGGCTTAATACTCATGAAGTAAAAGTTTTCACTGCTCTGTTACTTATCTTAATGTGATCTTCATCTGAGTCTCCTGGATGATTCACTAGAGCTTTTCTAGGGCAATTCCACCTCTCTACACTTATTTTGTTTAGACCTTTACTTGAAAAAAAACATACCACTGTATTCAACACCAGTGATGTTAAACGCTGCTGCACTGTATGTAGGTGAAGAGCAATTAAAAGATGCTTCCTGCCTCTTAAGATTTGAATTCCCATCTGACTCTACTCTTCTGTCTATTGTAGGCTCTTCTGGTTATGGATCATCTCTTGTTTTATGTAAGTCTATTGGCTGGTGTGAATTTTGGGAAAGATTAGGAACCTCCTTCTCCAAGGGCTACTATGACACTATTTAAAGCAGCAAGTGCCCTGGTGTTCAGAAGCAATTCTGCAAGGACGGTGATGCAGGAAAGAGATCAAAGATCATCTGATCCTCCCTGCTATGCATGTGAAACACTGTCTGCCTGTTTGGGCTTGAAGGAAGCAATCTCATTTTCCTTCATCTCTCTGATGGATAGCTCCCCTTTTTCTCTTCTATTCTCTCCTTCCCCCTAAGAAATACAGGGTAGGGGCAGTAAAATTCTAAAGCTGCCTTTTAAAGCTGCTCCATGCTGTGAAATGAAACTCAGATAATGAACATTTCCAGTGCAAACAGAGTACTCTCCGAGGTATATTTTTATCTCCACAGTGCCAGAGATTAACTGTACATTTGTCTTAATGGTATCACCCTTTAGTGTTAATGGAAGCTATGTGTGTAAATCCCTGACCATCCAAATGAGAATGCACTTTGAATGATCACAATAAATCAAAGTAAATGGAAGACCCATACAGGCCAAATTCATCCCCAGAGCAACTCCTGAGGCTTTTAGAAAGCTTACGCCAAGCAGGCAGAGCAAGAACAAACAAAGTAGATCATGTCACCTGCTTTATGGTTTCAAAGTAGTCATGAAGATGATACTTCCAGTTGCAACAAGGTTATTTGCTCTTTAAAAATGACTTGCAAAGGAAAAACATCACTGAGTTTGGTCATTTTTGGATCTCTATAGTACTTGGAGAAATGGACTCAGTTGTTCCTTTTTTTAAAAAGGTTTATTTATTAACTTATTTGTGATTTATAAATATATGTTCTTTCTGGTCTACTTTCTTCTCAAATATGGAAAACTAGCAAGATTATGACAATTACGGTATCAAAAAAAAATGTGATACCTACTGGAGAAAGGAAAATACATTTATTTTCAAATGCTTACATCTCTTTGGACTGATGAAATTGTGAAAACTTGTCCATTTTAAACAAAAAGCCAATTAAATTCTCAGCAACATCTCTGGTTCTCTTTTCCAAGAAATACAGGCAAGAGAGACATAAAAGAATAGAGTCATAGTGTTCCTGAGTCTGTAAAGTAAAAACAAATATCATACAGTATAATATATTATATGAAGTCTTCTGTGTTTCATTCAGGCTCTATAAAAATAAAAGACAGATAAACCATTGTCCTTTCCTAATTTGCAGTTGGTTTTGGTTTTAGTTTTAGGTTGGTTTTTTTTTAGGTAAGGGACGGTGTAACTTAAAAGGACACTGATGAAAACAGACATTAATATACAATAAAAAAGGATTTTCTTCTTCCAAACGGCTGCAGCTATCCATATGTAGAGATGACCTAGATTTATATTTCAGACTTTATTGGCAACTCTGCATTTTTTCAAAAATACATGAATTCTTATTTCCCACATTTCCCAAGTAGAACTGCTTGAGCAGAAAAATGAGAAGAACTGGGAAGTTAAATATTTTTGCTGGTTTTCATTGTGAAATAGAGAAAAATGCAGAAGGGCAGACAGATCATCGTTAGCCAAAAAGTGAAAATATTAGCAGTTAGGTTTTTTTGATGGGGACACAGAATATGTCCCCTTTAGAAAAAAAGGCTATGAAATCGTCCTTCAATTTGGCTGGTGTAATGGTCTCTCTTTCTTCCTAAGTCACTTGGCTTTGTGGATTGATCTGTCTTCTAGGTCACGATGTCAATGCTTATCACCAGCTTCTCCTGCTGTGCAGGATACATCCAGCTTGGTGGCAGCATCCTTAAATAATCCTTTATTACAGCTTTGCAAGAGAGAAAGAGAAAAACGCAGCTCCCAATGTCTCTATCCAAAGCCTTTTGGATATCACAGCTCAGATACAATGCAGGCTATTAGGGGGCTAGGAAATCACCAGCCAGGTACCTGGCCATCTCTGATCATGTTAATGATACACTGGGTAAGTCTCAAGAGGAATAATGTGTTAGTAAATGAGAAGTATGTGGGAGGCAACAAAGAAAAGTCAGGCTATTTTCAGTTGGCATTACCTGTTATATAGATTCTTTTTTCCTCTCTGGATATTGATTAGAGATTTGCAGGCTGATGAAGGTGAATGACCACCTCTCCCACCTCCCACCCCCAAAACATTCACTTTACTTGTATGAATTTACTTGTATGCATGATTTCTTTCAAAGCCTTTTCTTTTGATAGATGGGAAGAGGGCTTGCAAATAAGTTTTCTAGTTTCAAATCTAGTTTTCTATTTTGCCATCCTCCAGTGTAACTCTGAAGTGAATTCTTGTGCTACTGACTGCTGTTTGGAAAGGCTGTGGCTGTTTTCCATCCCTGGAGTTTCTTCATTCTTGTTTCTTCAAGAACTTCTTTGAGCTTCAAGCCATTAAATCCCTCCTGTTTTGTGTAGAAACTTTTATGCATTTCCTTATTTACCTAGGCAACTCTGGGCCACCAAGCAGTCCATGACTACCTAATTCCAGGAGGAATGTGAAGTTGATATCAAGAGCAAGAGGAAAATCTTTTGCACTTTTGAACAATACTCCCTGGGTTACATCATCGTAGAAGTGGAACAAGCCATTGAGTTAAGATCTACATCTAAAACACACCCATGTTGCAAACCGTTCAAATCTGACCTACTACTTTGAATTAAATAGAACTCCCTCCCTCCAGTATCTATTTCTGGAACTCAAAGTCTTTTGTTAGTTTGTAGTTGTTTCTGCACTATATCTCCACTCCCTGAGTGCAACCAAGACTGAAAGATCAAGAGCCAACACCCAAAAAGGTCAGTTCTTGGCCCAAAAGACAATCAGGAAGCACTGAATTTTTTGTGAAACTAGTTAAATAATCTGACCTGTTTCTGCAGTGGTGGGAGGATTACAGAAGTCAGCTGGGAATTTGATGGGGATCTGCATCTAAACAGAAAGAGATTGTGATGGAAATTAAGCTAAGCAGGTGCTGCTGGTGTCCCTCCATTGGCTCCAGTGGTACTGAAAAAATGGACTTACACAAAACTCTTTTCTGAAAAACCCAAGACCTTGGGAACAAAGCTGGTTGAGTGAACAAATTGGGCTTTTTTTATCCCTGAGGAGGAGGAGGAGGGCATTCAGCTAAAGAGCAGCTCTTCTGTCCTGCCTTCCCCCTTCAATCTGGCAGCCCCACCTGTTATGAGCCAGGAGTAATCAGAGATATGAACAGCACAAGAGGTATTTTTACAGGATGAACCCACTGGGTCAGCTGGAGGCCTGGCTGTAACACAATATCGAGTTGTGATTGCAGACAGGCAAGATGCAAAGGAGGGGGAGAGTGGTGAAGGGTGGGTGGGAAAGCAGGACAGTCCCAAAGGAGGCAGAACATCACTTAGGAGGCTTCTGTTTCCCTTTGGTGCCTCCGAAAAATGAATAGTGGGGATTGTTGATGAAATGTGTGAGCCAGGGCTTGTTTAAGGGGGAGGATAAGAGAAAATGGTGGGTCAGGGACAGGGGAAATGGGAACATCACTTGCGGGAACAAAGAATACATATGTACACAGCCCAGTCCACAGGGATAGGGGGTCACACAGAAGTGTCTGTTTCATTCATTCACTCACCTACTTCTCTCTCTTTTTGTGCACAGTAAACAGAGACCCACACTGCTGCAGACTTTTCTCTCTTCATCCCTTCTGGTACTGCCAGTGCTGGAGCAGCCCATTTCTTCCAGGGAAGCCTACTGTCTGACCATGACAGAGTTTCCCCTATGCCTCTCATGCAGAGTCAGAGAATGCTGCTGAAGGGGCTGCCTGGGGAAGAAACACCTGCAAGGAGCCACAGCTGTGATGCGAGCTGCTCTCCTAATGCTCTGTTTAGGATTACAGCACTCCAGAGCATCACATTACCCCAGTGGCTGCACTGAAACCTGGTATTAATTCACATTAGCAAGGATCGGATTTAGCATGTTGGCAGGGGAAGGACTGTTATTAGCTTCTAAAACTGCTGGAGTTAACTCCTAGGACTGGTCTTTCATTAATCCTGACAATGGCCAGAGGAGCTGCTTTGTTTCTCCACACCACTGGCCACTCACCCTGCCTCCTCTTGCATGAATGCCTCCAAATACCCGTACTCATTTTCATTATGGGGTTACTTGTTTTGGTTTTTTTGTTTTTTTTTAATGTGCCAAAGTTAGTCACCTTCAAAGTAAATTTCTGGATGGTTTTGGATTGTTTTGGATTGCATTGCAACAGAACACAGTCTTCCAATACTGAGAAGACAGCTACAGCTTGGCGGAGGATCACCTCTTGTCCATGTCCATAATGGGTTATCCCAAGATCAGAAAAGCGAAAGAGTGTCTAAGCAGTAAGAACAGTGAAACTCTGGGACAGGTTTACACAAGGAGTCTTCATTGATGTGTAATTTTAAGAATATCTGTTTGGTAGCTCTGATTTTGTCTCTGGGTAAGGGCATTCCACATGCCATACAAGGTCCCTTTTAACTTTTTAAAATTTTTTAAAATTTATTTATATTTTTTAATGCAGCCATTACAAGGATCCTTGTAATTTTGCGTGAAAAATTCTGGTGTGATATTTTTCTTCCCTTTCCCTACCCACACGACTTCTTCTTTACTGGGTGTTGCTGACGTTGTTTCTATCTGCAGAGCATAGACATTCCTCAGTTTTATGAGTTGCACCTAGAGTCCTGTGTTTCTCTGTCCCTGAAGAACCTCATGATACTATTCTGGCATTTTTCCAAGCCAATGGCCATACCACATACATTTAACTGACCCCTGATTTCATACTGTCCTTCTTGAATTGAAGAGAACATAAATATCGGTAGCAACAACCACTGGCAAGTGTATCTAATGTTAAATACTACTTGGATGCCCTTGTAGAGCCTTGGAATGGATATGAAAAAAGAATTGAAAAAAAGTATTCAAACTGAAGCTTTCAGAAGCTGCAAATCTCAACCATGTTTGTTAATTTATTTACAGTTTCAGAATTATCTTGAAATGTCATTAATATTAGCTGTGCTACAAAATTTGGAAATATACCAATGTTTAGTTAGAAAGGGGTGGACTGGGAACAACAGGGACTCAGATGAGACATGAGGTCTCATGCTGTATTCAGTGCCAGGGGTGAAGAATGAGGACTAGCATGTCATTTATGGACTCCTGCAGGACATTTCTTTTTGTAGAGGAAGAATACTTCTGTCATTTGTTAGAATGTCAGCCTTGTGTGTAGGAATCTTGTACAGATCATCCAAATTTGTAAAGCCAGAAGAGGACATCTGAATATAACGTTTCACCTCCTGTACAGATGTAGGCCATCATATTTCAGTTTATTAATTCTTTACTGAGCCTGAATATTTTGTTCCAGAAAAGCAGCCAGGAGATGGGAACTCAAATGCATTGTGTGGTGCTTTATTCCACTTAAGCTAGTGAACCCTGATTCCCTTCCCCTGCCACCCTAAGGTGGTCCCACACCACTGTGATGGGAACTGTATGCACTGCAAAGGACAGGCAATCTTCAAATGTTTTATTGGCATCTCAAGATCAAAGTACTGTAAGACTGACCATTCATCTCATCTCATCTCATCTCATCTCATCTCATCTCATCTCATCTCATCTCATCTCATCTCATCTCATCTCATCTC
>WUAM01000299.1:1809324-1847898 GCA_024336885.1 Actenoides hombroni
CACCTATGCAGAACCTATCTCTTCCTTTTGTTAAGGCATATCTGCAAGGAGCCAAAGGGGGGGCACAGAGACATTAACAGCAATCAACACCTCTCTCTTTCAGACAGGTCTTTGCAGGCCTTATCACCACACAAGGTTTGAGGCACACAATAGCCAGGCTCTTACACCTCTCTTCTCTGCAGATCTAGGAGTCTGAGTTCAATGAGTGTTTGGAGGGCAAGGAAAGACCAGCAGAAGAGGCTTAGTCACTACTGGGTACTACTTTTCTCTCAGACAACAAACACAACAGGATGTAAAGCTGTCCTGCTCATAGATCTTGATGTGTTTGTGAGAAAAGTATTCCCATGACTGTAGGAGAGGGTCAGCAGAGAGCACTGAGGGAGCTTTTCTGACAAGACATAACAACAGCTCCTGTTGCTTCTGATCATTTAAGATCACGTGGCATTTTCTGCAAGAAGATTAGATCACCAATGTCTGGGTAGTATTCTTGTTAGATCAGTCATTTTGTTTCTGCTTTAATTTTCTGCTTTCACTGTCGGCTGCAGGCACATGCCTTTTCTCCTTCCCTTCCTGAGCTTTTGTAAACTACGTGCTGTGAAACAGCTACTTCCACTCCTCTCTATATTTCATCAGGGAGCAAATATCTCTCCAATATGCTTTTTGTCTAGATTTGCTCAGCATGAAAGGTGTTGATACATTGTCTCATACCAAGTAATACCAACAAACCAAACAAAAAGGAACTTATCTAAAGATAGTTGAGAAAATGAACTGCTGTAGAAATAGCAAGCATCATCTAAAAAGGAAAAATAGTCAAAATAAAGTAAATTCGTTCTTTTCATCAGGACATACACAATCAAGTTAAGTTGCCTGACTGTCATTACAGCATAGAAAATCCAACATCTGTGTAAGTGATGAAATTTCATAACCTCCCCTGTATAGCCTTGCTTGATTTTGACACTTGTGACTTATGACAGGTTTAGAGGTCAACCCTGAAGCGTGAGTATTGTTTCAATCATGCTGCTCCCTCTCATGAATTACGTTAGCAAGGGCTTGGTCACAGCTATCTGTGCCACAAAGAATTATTGTAGTAGAAGTTGTAGCATGGTAGGATAGTTACTGTAGTGATGTAGTTAAAATTCCTGGGAGAGAGATTTTCGTTGTTGAAAAGTCTACATAATAAAGTTTAATGTAGTCCATAGGACACATTTCTTTCTTAGGATTTATGAGTGTAGCTTGGTGATTGTTACATATTTCGGTCTGGTTACCAAAATTTAAAATCAGAAGGGAAAAAAGGCTCAACCAACATGATAATTTTTTGAGTTTTTGGATCAAATGACAAGGTTGATTTTGGATCTGAATGAAGTTTTTAGCTGAACTGAAATTAGAAGGCTTTTTACACTTATTAGTTTCTCAGACAATTTAGAAATTTGTAGTGGGTTTTTTTCTTTTTGTTGCTTTTGAATACAATGTGTATTTTTAATTGCGAAGTACCATTTCAAAACCTCTCTAAGAGTTTTGTTCTGAAAATGCCTGAGAGACTTTTGAAAGATGTCAACACCGATATGTTCCTTGGCCAAAAATATTCACCACACAGTTTGGTGATTTCTTTTAGTTCTACCCTAAGACCAGTCTTTGGCACATTAATTATTATTATTATTAATAATAATAGTAATAATAACCATATCATCACCCAGCTGTGCTTAGAAGGCCTGGGCATCAGTCCCAGATCTGTTATGACAAATCTTTTCAACTCTCTGGGCTTCTGTTTCACCTCCCACTCTTTGGCTCTCTTATCTAGTCAGATTTAAAGTCATAGGGTAAGGAACTCTCATATACTGAACCTCTTATGTACAGACTGATGCTTGGATTACTGCTTCTGCTGCAGTAGCATGAATGGTGGATTTTTTGCTTCATCCTCTCCTGTATAACAGTCCATTCTAGAGAATTTGAAAGTGTCTCAGATCTCCTAAGACAGCTAGCTTCACAATAGAATGGAAACTGAGGGAGCAAAGTCAAATAAGAAATGGGTTTTGTTTGCATTCTGTATGCAGAGATTTGAGTTGTTAAGTGGGAGTGGGTGAAACCAGACTGTGACTATAAGCACCAGAGACAGTCTTTGCTGAGGTGTGATTAACTTTTGTGTGAAACAATATAGTATACATGCAAAATACTGTTTGCATGGAAGACCAGCAAGAATCTGAGGAGGCTGAATGTAAATAAGAAATAAAACTGAAAGGAGGGGAATGAAAATGGAGCATTTTTATTTTATTTTATTTTTATTTTATTTTATTATTTTATTTTTTAATCAAGATGTCTGTTTTGAAAGGCCTTGTTACAATGACAGCCTATTACTGGGTAGAGGGAGGGACCACCTGCACTTTTTTTTCCCCTCTATCTATTGCTATGATCCTGGCTAGGGAATAGTTTGGGGAGTCAGATATATGGGAAAGGGAAAAAGCAGTAAAAAAAGGCACAGGGCATTAGTACCAATTTGCCAGTTTTCTGCAGCCTGCAGAAGTGCTTATAGAGAACTAACGCACTTTGGAAGCAAAATGCTGTGGAGAAAGTCTCAGAAAGGACTCAAAGAACCTATCTCATATTGTTTGATTTTCATCTGCATCTGGGCCACCATGACTTTATGTATGTCCTTAGTTAAACCATTAGGATAACATCAAAGATACCTGACTGCCTCATTTCCTCCTTTCATAGTGTTTGACTGCTTGGCAACATGTTTGCAGAAGGGATTTGGACCTGATACGTAACACGTTCTGGAGCCGGATGCCTTAGAAAGAACCCACAAGAAGGTCATGTAGAACAGGAGAGTCTGGGTTTGACAGCAGGCAGCAGGCCTGACCTACCCTGTGTTTCAGGTCTTTTCTTCCTGACTCTGATTCCCAGAAAACAGAATTAAAAAAAGATATTTTTTGATGCCAAACCACATGGAGTGTCCATTTTAATGGGTTCTGTGACCTATCCCAGCTGCCAGGAGTGACAGCTTCTGAATCCTGCTTCCCATATTGCCTCTGGAGAGCTGGACTTTTGAAATGAACAGAGTGAATTCACAGATCTTCAGCACTGGCTTTACAGAGGAAGAGGAATGGGGGTGCCTCTCTAGAGAGGCTGCTGTCCAAGAGGCTGTGAATGGAAGCAGGTTCACCATGGTGTGAACAAAGGTCTCCAAGCACACCAGAGCGTGTCTGTTCACCAGCTGATGGTAGTGCACCTGCTGAACAAGTGCAGTCAAGTTGCTCCCCTCCTATCCTGCTTTCTGCACACCCTAGACCTGGTTATCCATGCTTCCCTGTGTGACATTCATGAATGCCAGTCTCAGCACACCAGAGAAACACTTTGCAGGAGGAAGAACAGCTGCTGGGGGCTCTGTTGGCAGTAAAGTGGAAACTGAGTCGGGAGGGTGGTTCTAGCATAGGGCTACACTGTCAGATTTCAGATGTTGGCCCTGACAAAGAGGTTTTAACCAAGCCTTGGTTAAAGCTGCATCGGTACTGAAGCCCAGATCTAAATCCTACTGTGTCAGAGGGTGACTGCTTGTTAATTGTTGCAATATATCTTCTGGGACTGGTCACCAGGCCTGGCATCAAAAGGGTGACTTTGAGTTATAGAAAACTCTTCTGTGGGTTTTGTGCTAAGAGTGACTGAAATTTGCTACCGGTTCATTTCAACTACATCTACCGAACCGTAACTCACTACTGCATACAAGTTCAGCAGGAACATTCCCAAAACCCCCGTAGAAGAAATTTATGGTTGCTCAACGCTCTCTTACTGGCGGCCACAACTGTGTGCGCTCCACATGTCTTTGTAATCACTTAATGACTCATTTCCTTAATCTCTCATTTCCTATAGCCTTATTACAAGCAATTCATAAACCCAGATCCATAGCTGTTCTCTGGCTGTAGTCAGGAAGCACTGAACTGACTCTGCATCTGGTTGGCTGGCTGAAATACCCCTCTCTATTCCCCTCTGAAACTTTCCACTGACCCTGTCTTTTGCTGCAGTGACACCTACTGATGAGGTAAGAGTGTATTAACTACACGTTCCCTTGTTGCCAAACCTAGCCAGCAACCACTTCCTGGCTCTAACCAGATGTTTCTGCTCTTCTGGAGCAAATTTCACACTACATCGGGAGAAGTTTTGCACAGACTTGACAAATGCATCAGTGGCCAACAGACCTGAACAGAGGTCACTGCAGTGAAAGGAAATGACTTTTCGTGTCAAGGCTTCTCGTTCAGCCATCAACCAACCGATGGCCTTGGAAAGCAAATCGTGCAAGGCAGTGTTCCCGGGGCACTGTGTGGCATTGACTTGCAAAGCAGCTGAACCCAGTATGCCTTTGCTTGCCTCTGCAATTTTTTTCTTTTTCCTGAAGAAATAACCACCCTGGGAAGTAATACCCTTGATATCTCCTCATAACACCCCATGTTGACTGGTAGATGGAGAGTTACAACCTGAAACCCATTGCTAGGTATAGTCAAAACAAGGATTTCTCTTTGAGTGAGAAGTATTTTCCTTTCAAACACCAGCCTTTTCCCTAATCAGTTGCTCTTTTTAAATTTCAGCTTCAGTTAAAACACTACTAAAAATGACCTGGAGCACCTCAAGAAGAGATGGGATGGGGTCAGTACTCCAGCAGGACAAGAAGAGAGTCAAGAAAAGGAGGAATGAAATATGGACACTTTCTCACTGCAGATGTTGGCTTTAACTCACTTCACCATGAAGATTACCTGTTCTCCAATATATCTAAACACTGATTCACAAGGGATAAAGGAGGTGAGGATAGGATAGGATAGGATAGGATAGGATAGGATAGGATAGGGTAGGAACTCTCAATACATTCCCCAATCTCCCTCTTGCTTTTAGATCTTATCTGTCTTTCACTGCAGGTTACTATCTTAAAACTGAGGTCAGTTAGCCAGGGCCAATGGATGAGCATTGTGAAAGAGTTCTGTAAATCCACACACTGTAAGCCTGCCTGTGAAGGAAAGAACTACAGTAATTGTGTGGCGGCTTTGGGACATAAGAGGTCTGAACAGGAAGAGCGGGACTGGGGAGGCTTCACCTCACACTAGAAAACCTGGTTACATTTTAGCCATTGCTTTATAAGATCTGAGTGCCTGAACATTAACTCCCCTTGTTGCTCTGATGCAGAAGCAAAGCATCTTCATTATCCTGCAGCCTACGGTAAGGTTTTCGCTATAAGGTCCTCTTATTAGATGGGACCTCAGTTATTACTAGCTATTGGCTGCAGTATGTCAGGTACTGTATGTAGCATCACAGACTTCTGGATGTATTCTGCACACCCCTGCTGCCCACTTTCCATGTAAATTCAGAGTCTTCTGGGCACAAATCTAAATTCTTGTTGGTTTGTTACTGTGGTTTCTCTTGTAGGACCCTCCGGATAAGAGGTTTGATCTTGAAGACTTGAGGCCATCTGAGGTTGGAAGGTGCTACTAAAAGTGGGAAATTGTGGATATAAATCCTTTCATGTTGGATGAAGGTCCATGTTGAGAGGCTTGGGGTCAGCAGTTTGAAAAGGTTTTCAGCTTTTAAAGAAATTCTATGATTAATTCTATCATTCTCTGATGGAGATATGAGTGAGGGGCAGTGAATCACAGGGTTACCACAGAGCTCACAAACGTAAACAGCAAGATCCTTCACAGATACCAGATTTATCCCAAGTAAATCATAGATGCCAGAGTTCAGGGGAAGAAAGAGATGTCCTCAGGGTGGTACCTAGGCAGACAGACAGCAGAGTGGCTTTCTAATGTCTAATTCGTTAGAATAATGCAACAAGACAGATCACATAACATGAAAACCTTAACTCCCTCCGTACACAACCTGACCTGGTGCTACAAAGAACTCCAGTGTTGCTAGCTGAGAAACCACAGTGTTTGCACTGAGATCTCGCAGTCCTCCAGTGCAAGATGTCATGGCATCACAACAGATCATCTGTGACTCCCAGTTTTTGCAGGCACAAGAGGTCAGTGCCACAGCGCCTGCAGGGAATGTGACTTTTCAGCTGTCTTGCTCTCCTCAGTACACTTTGACCTTTGTGCAATCTAATATCAAAGAACCAATTATTCTCAACACTCACATATTTTCCTCCATAGACTCCATGCTACATGATTGTAGGGAGCAAGACATCATGCTAATCAAAGCAATAATTCAAGGGAAGCCATCAGGGGGCTGCCATGATTGAGAGCCCTGGGTTCTACTTCTGCCTCTCAGCTGTGAGTATGGACTCAATCACACTTGCTCCTTCCTTCCCTCTCCCCTCCCCAGTCTTTGCCCTTGTCCTCTGCTGATGTAAGTTATATACAGAAATCAAAGGAGATACAAGAGTGTACACTAGAATCTTTTACCATTACTCAAGTTTCCCTGTCACCTGTGGGTCTCCCTTCAATAGAGGCACTGCTGTCCAGTGCTCATTTCTCTTCACATTCCTCAGCACACAGAATTAACTCCCCTCTATTCTTGTGGCTGCAAAACCTGAAGCCGTTGGAAAAGTGACATTAGGAAAGGATCACTGTCTTGGTGGGATGGGGGAGAAAAGAGGAAGCTGCGGTTCCACAAGACAGACCCATCCAAGTATCCCACTGCTCACTCAGTGTCCATAGACTCATTTGACCTCACCTGCCACCACCACACACTGTGAGCTCTCAGCATCAGGATTAATGAAGATCAAAATACCATCCAGGAATGGATCTTGCCTGCAAGAGCAGGCATAAGAAGCTGCATGTAATTTCCCCACCCATAAAATATGGTTAATGTGCAAGAAAATGCATTAAATTTCACAAAGTACTGACAGTTTGGTTAACTGGGACCACCAAAATCCTGAAACTAAGGAGTGAACACATTTCCTAGTTGTGCTGAGTACTGGCCCCACCTCAGAGTCTCTCTCTCTCTACATATATATATATATATCTCCCAGGGTAGACCCAAGCCCAAATGGGTTAGAAATTCAGTTTCAACTGCATGGAGACACCCACTTCCCCGGACTAATGTGGTACCATAACATGGCCTCAAATAGAGTAAGGTGAAGAGAACCCACCTTGTCAGCTCCTAGGAGGAAGATGTTTTACAGATATTTTATGTTTTAATTGTCTTGTTGACTGCTCTGTCACTAAGTCTCAAGGGATTTTTCAGTGGAGAGTGTGGAGTGCTGAGTAAAGTGTGCTGGAAATTCATTCATCCCCTGCAGGCAGGTGGGGTTAACTCTGACTAGCACAAACCTCATGGAGGGATGAGGAAAGAGGATAAACATATGGAAGAAATAGAAGTTTAAAGACCTCCTGCACAGTTAAACTGGACAGCTAGGATTGTGCTTCAGCATTGTTTATTTTCCTATAATTGTTCCAGATTTCTTTGCTGCAAACTAAAAGCACCTACAATGGGCCTGCAAGCTTCAAATCCCACTTGTACTGCGTAGAGGCAGTGTCTGCACTTTAAAAGAGCTCAGGATTATTCAGTGGCACATCCTGGCCTGCAAATCAGCTGAAATTTAACCTTAATCATTATGGATAATCAGTGGAAAGGGATCAGGCTACAGGAATTAACACAGATGAGGCTGAAAATACTCAAAGCTTCTTAAGGAGGAAAAGTATGAGGTAGGGATGTTTTTGGTAAAGACAGAAAAAAAGACCAAATGCTTAGATTATAGTGTATTCAGACATGCATATGTGAGCAGTCTTGCTCTTTCATAGTGGGATGCAAATGCTTGCTATCATTCTTTTTGCAAAAAGAAGAGACAATTCCAACCTGAATAAGTTTGATTTTAAATGAGCAAGAAATCAGTACTCCCCCTCCAAAAAGGAACTGGCAAAATATGACAGCAGAAAATGCCTACAACTACATCTGAAATGCCTACTTGTCCCCTTCAACATTTGGGTCCTTAGAAAGCTAGAGATGCTCTACACCAAAAGTAAAAGGATTACATACCAGTGTTCTGGGGAAAAAGAAAAAAAAAGTGGAGAAAGTTAGAGACTGAGGTTTCTTTTTTTCAACTAGAGCCCTGAAAGATAGAAGACATAAGCTTTGCATTCTTGGTATGTATGTGTTTTTTTTAAAATGAAAGAAACTACTGAGAAAACTGAAAAGCATGATTCCTGGTATCTAAGTGAAAGATGGAAGCTAAGCTCTTTCTAATCAAGACTCTATGAAATGTGTGTGTAGAGTAAGAGAGGAGGACGGGGAACCTCTTCTCACCAGAACACACATATATGAGCAGCTCCTGTGTTGGGTTTAACATTCCCATGATACGGCTGTGCTGGTGCAGGTCCTACTGGGTAATCAGATCCTTCAGCCAATAAAGGAAAGGAGCTGCTGGTCCTGGCCCAGAACACTTAAGCTCTCTGGGTCCATGGCCTTGCTCCTCCCAAGGACTGATAGGTATCTCTGGAGCTCTGGTCTTCTCACCTGTCTCATCATCACTGATACTCCTCAGTCTCCAGCTTTCTGATCTAAGTTGTGCATTCCTTGAGGCTTCTACTTGTGTGAATGCTTTAGTATGTGGCCCCATGAGATTTATATTGAAAGCCTTCAAAGCCCATCTTTTTCTACACCTGTCCCATACTTCTTTGTCTTTCATTAATTATACTTTATTAATATCTCCACTTTTCATTTGAGACCTAGGGGACAAAGAAGCCAGTGAAGTGCTTCCCATGGAATCAACAAGTGTTTCAAAGTTGTCCCATGAGATGGATCATTTATCTTATTGCCAGATTTAGGAAGTGACAATGAGCACACCCTGGCAGGTGCTGAGGGTGCTTCAGGGGCTGAGTCCCTCCCAATTAGTTTGCTTCCCAAGAACTTGTTTCCTGGCTCGATCAGACCTTCAGACCACGCAAGTGGGAAACTGTTGAGAGGAGTAGGGGGGTGAGGAGGATGTGTTTCTTACTTTGTTTCAGAGGCAACTACATAAATCTCCACACATTAAGGTCTTCCATATGCTGTTTTTCAATATCAGCTTGTCACTTCAAGCTATCTGATATGAACTGTTGGATGGATCTGCTGTCTTCTCCAGGACTCATTCACATCCCACCCAGATGCCAGAAAAGGTTGAAAAGAACAGTGGAAAATGCAAAACATAACACTTTGGAGCATATTTTCCAAAGTTGCAATCTATTGACCTATTTTCATCAGGCTCAGTGGCATAGCCTATATATCAGGACCAGTGAACATCACCAGAAGAAGGAAAAGGTTAGACTAAAAACAAATCAAAACCAAACCAGTCTCCCAGTGCATTTAAAGCAGCCAAATATTACTTTCCTCAGCTCCCTCAGATATTCCTGGAGATCTAGCATCCACCTAAGACTTGGAGATTTTGGACTTATTTCACAAAAAGATGCTTTGAAGTTCAGCAAGGAGCTGACATCGATTGTCAGAGCTTTTATCTTTTTTTTTTTTTTTAGCAGGGAAAATATGAATATGTATGTGTCTATGAACCTTTCTGCTCTTACTACTATATCCCTTGTTATCTGTGTATGCTCAAGTGCAAGAGATACAGAAGCAGGCAGGAATAGAGCCAGCAATGGGAGAAAAGCAGCAGTGCAAACTAAGTGAGCTGTGAGTTACACATAAATCCCAGTGGCACAGGTCTCAGAAAGTTTGCAAGTTCACATCTGAAGCTCACATCTGCAGCTGCTTCTGCTCTTTATGGGATGCAAAGAATTGCTAAATCCTGGATCCTAAAATCAAGCATTAGCTCTCCTACTGGATCTCAGTCCACAACTTGGGTTTATCTAAGCTCTTGGAAGTTGGGGGATGAGAGAGACCACTGGAAATGAAAATACCTGATTGTTTATAAGCACTGAGAACCACCAAAGCAAGCTTTTTTAAAATGCTTTTTCAAATATTCTAGTTTCTGGAAACAGATGTTTAAAATGAATGCTGTGGGACCCATTGCCACAGGTATTCTGGAAATCAAAGGCAGAATTAGATTAAAAACTAGATAAATTTGGGGAGAACAAGCCCACTGGTAATTAATACAACAGTGTAAAGCCAGCTTCCAACACTAAAGGTTCCTACACAAGTGATTGCTGAGAGGATATAATGGGGAAATACTACCTTATACATGACCTGATTTTATGCTCTCTTTTTATACATACACTTAATATTGCTCAGTGTCCTGAAAGAGTTGGTTCATCTTATCTGAAACTTGGATAAAAGTGGGGAGGAAAAGTGAAATATGTCTTCTTTTTTACCCTTTAAAATGTCCTCCCGGAAGAAGCTTGATTCAAATTGAGTTAGTCAAGTTCAAACTGTAAAGTTAGGGAAAACTCTAACTTTCTCCAAATAACTGTTGTAGAGTTAGGGAAAAAATCCAAACAAACATGGCCTTCCACAGCATTTTGTCGTCTTGGTACTCTCATGGGAGCATTGCTGTGATATTTGAGAACCTATAGACCCTGCAACTGAGACCCAGCTGTGAAAGTGATGATATGCAGCAGTGACTAGAAATAGCAGAGAATCTGGCTTCTCTGACCCAACTGCCTCTTCTAGTCCTTACTTCTTTGTTTGTCTACTATATTAATAGTCAGATAATTCCATTCAGTACTGATGGAGTGTATTGGGAGGTGCATAGGGCTTCTACCTGGAGATAGATGTATATTTCAAATATTTTTTTCTGAAGCAATACAGGTTCTTCTGTGGTCTTTTCAGCCTTTGGCTTCTGACAGCAATCATAAGTTGCAAAAAATGAAAACAACTAGAAAAAACATTTTACTTTACTCCAGTTGGCCTTAGCCCACCAACCCATTCTACACAGAGTCAAATCCAGCTGTCAAGCAGTAATGGATTATTTTTTCCCCTTCCCCTGATCATTCCTGGGCTGAAGCTAAACTGATAACCTCAGAGACTGTCTTTTTGGGCTGGCTGCAGACCAAGAATATAATTTCACAAAGAAGTGATGATGTTTCAGAAACAAGGTTTAGCTGCAATGTGGAATGAAGCTGGGACATTTTAAATACTGCCAAGACACAATGAGCATTCTCGTTGCCTCCTGCCCCTCACTGCCTCCTGCCCCTTGCTGAATTCCCCAGCTTCTTCATGAAGAGCAAACCACTGATCTGTGTTGTGGAAAACATAGGTTCAGATGGCTCCTGATCAGGTTCCTACTTACTTTTAAAGTTTGCATACCAGGAAATTCATTGGACTGTGGGGCAGAGTGAGTAAAATGATTTCTTGCATGCCAGGACAGATTAATGAAGTGACCATCCAGCACACCTTCTCTTTGGCAACAAGGGTGAGACTCCCTGGGTTAGTGCATTGTCTCCAAGGAATTAGTCATCTGCTTCAGCTCTCTCTGGCCTCTGAAACTTACCTTATCCTTGTGCCACAGACTTATGCTTCTTCAATCAAGTGGTCTTGTACAGCTGAGGGGGCAGAGCTGCCTAGCAGGAGCTGTCAGTCAACAGGGACCACTTCTAAGAGCACCAAGGTGAAATGACCCTGGTTAGCACCCAGAAAACAGCAAAATATAGCCAGAGACTGAGGCTGAACCTCCCCACTTCAAAATTAGCACCTGCTCCATCCACAATATCTGCTGTTGCAGGTAAGACACTTTTTCTGAAATCAATACATTTCCACAAAAACTTTCTGTCATAATAACAACAATCAACAATGAAATTGTCACAAAATCCCAGGCTTGACTTCCATGGAATTTGTTTTAATGCTACCAGAAAATACCCATCCTGATGATTAGTTAGGAACAAAGCCAGTTGGACCCCATCGCAAAAAAGTAGACTGAATGGGAACTCAGCTTAACAAGACAAGAAACATTTATGATGCTAATATCCTTCCCAGGAACATGCAAAACATCCCCAGTTGAATTGTTCCTGAGGCTTGGATGTCCTTATCAGCTCCACAGCACCTACTGTTTCCACTTGCAATCCTTGAGACAGTCCTCAAAATTTGCACCTTTTTTTGGCAGGGGATGTAGTTGCAGCAGAGTATAGTCCATGCCTCCTCATCTTCCCTCCCTGGTGTCAAAAAGCACGAAGGAAAAGCCAAACATTGCAGATTACCAGCTTAATCAGACACGCATCCTCCCCCTCCTGCCTCTGCTGAGGTTGTCTCTACCCTCCCAATATGGTGTGGTTGAAGAGGATACTGGGGCTGCAAGAAAACCAGGTGCTAAATGGCTTCCGTATTTATCCGGATGCATAGCTGAGTGGTTTGCATATGTTCCCTGATGGTGATCTGCATTCTATTAGTCTGCTTAGTGGATCTGTACAACAACAGCCAGCCTTGCGTGGCATTGCCACATTTCCAGACAAGTGAAAATGCAATTAAAACTCTGAAGGTTTGTTTATAGCTTGAATTTTCCCTCAGTGCATTTGTTCCTTTGCTTGTGTGCACGAGAATGCGTGTTGAGTGGGAAGGGAATGGTTCCTAAAAAAAAAATAAAAAAGTTTGTAGAACGGTGTCTACTGTCTTATCTCACAGTAGTTCATCAGACCCAATGGAAAAAATCCAGGTCTAGACATCATGATATATACGGAGTGTGTGTGTGTGTGTGTGTGTGAAGGAGACGGAGAAAAGAGAAAAAAATGCAATATTGTTCTTCAAGTGGCTTATTTCCTTCCTCTCAGATCCAAACAAAATTGTAATGATGAAACCTGCTAACAGATGGGGCTAATTTGGAGGTTATTTTTATGACAAGAGCAACAAGACAATAAAAGGTCAGCCCCAAATGTGGCTCAGTTCAAGCATTTGTCCCAGCAGACCCTCTAAAATAGTTGTGATTTGACCTGCTTCATTCTCATTGCATCACTTCTGACTGGTAGCTGTGTGTCATGGGGATGCGATCACATGCTACATCTCTCCTCCAAAGGATGTGGAGGCCTCTGTAGCTCCCTGCTTAGCAAATTTCAAGGCAAGGCCAAGGCCTGTGGCGTTCATCTGGGGGCTCCCTGGAAATGATGTCAGTGATTACATTTATATGTCACCAGATTTTGAAAACTCTTCCACTTTGCTGCTGGTTGGCCCCTCTCTATTCAGGGTTTTCCTTGTCTATTGTGGAGGAAGGTTCGTTGCCCCAAGGCCATTCAGGGCTTATGGGAGTTTCAGAGCCAGTTGTGACTGTAGGATGCATGTCTCTTGATGTTCAATGACAAAAATTGCAACTCACTTCCAGGACTTTGAGAAGGGCTGGGCTGCACTCAGCAGCCCATTTTGTAGGATTACCTCCATCCAGAACTAGGTTACAAGTTTGATAGGGTTGGGTTGTTTGGGAAAGATGATTTTCTAGCCATGACCCTAACTGTACTGAAGTCCCCCAAGTGCACCCATGGTGTGGCATGGAGTGGAGCAGGAGTCCCACCAGCCGCCGAGGGGTCCCTTACCCCAGGACCACTTGGCAGGGGTGAAAGAATGTGACTGACATAAGCTTAGCCTTCTGGTGCTGCTTGGAGCTTAAATAACTATCATAGGTTATTAAACTAAAGTCATCAACTCTGGGGATAGAGGAGGGCACCAGCTGAAGGGCAAAGAAAGCCTCCTTTCATGAGCAAGAACCAGCGCCTCTTGCGATGCTGCCATATAAAATCATGCAGCACCTGTTAGATCTTTTCTCGCTCCACTCTCAAGACACAGGAACAGCTTGGCTCTATAAAAGCCACAATATGTTTGTTTTCATTCTGAAGAGCTAATCCAAACCTCTGTCTTCCCAAAGGACAGGGAAGGAGGGGCTGGAGGGATATTTTTATTTTTTTCCTTCTGCTGGAGAAACAGGTTGGAGCTGTTAAAATAATTGGCAGCAGTAGATTCCTACAGATTTCTTTGGCTGCATTTTAAAATAGAGAGGTTTTCTTTTTCTCTCTCTCTTCTCTTTTTTTTTTCTTTTTTTTTTTTTTTTTACTTCTGATTTAGCCATAAAATTGCCACTTATTACATTAGCAGTTGCAGAAAGCAGGAGTTTTCCTCATTAGAGTGGTTCTGCTCACAAGCTCTGGTAATACCATTTGGTGTGAAGAGCCTTGCCAAAAGGCTATAAAATCAGCTGGGGACTCACACGACAGTGTCAGGAGGTTGCTTTCTTGGTTACCTTGGTAACACACAAGCAAAGCTTCCCTCTCTGTTCAGGACAGGGAGATGAGTTCAGTTTCGATCTACCTCCATCTTCTCTGTCTTGTGAAGGAGTTTGCAAGCAAGCAGCAGTGGGGGACACAGGAGGATAGGAATTTTAAGACCATCTCGGAAGGCTGTGTCTTTCAGAGTAGCTCAGCTGTGTGCATCCTTGCTTGCCTCTGCCTGAAGACCATCAGGGTCCAGTGGCATGTCAGCCAGCACATTTCCCAGTCCTCAGAGCACACACGTCACATACTGCAGACCCAGATGCTGGCCACCTAAGGCAGCTAGCAAGTGTCACCTCCTGGCTGGGACTAGACCTTTCAGCGGTGGGCAAGCTGCAGGGTGTATTGCCTTCAGAGCCCTCGAGCAGCGCAGCGAGCACACCCTGCCTCCTCGCAGGTGTAATCAGCCAGGTAGCTCAAAAAAAGAAAACTGCCTTCAGCTCACCAGATTGTACCTGCAAGCCCTTTTACCCAGGTTAGTGTCTCAGCAGACACCTGATTTTCATGGGGTTTCCCCAACAGTTTTACTGCTCTTCTTCTTTAATGCAACAGATTTGCTTCACTCCTCAACAATTTGGAAGAGAAGATGTGAACTTGTTCTGAGTTGAGACCCACTTACAACAACCCCCCACAAATCTACAAAATAATTCAGGGAAAAAAAAATAAAAGAAAGAGGGGCAAGATAGAGTCCTGCCTAAATGCACTACCAGCCTGCTAAAACTCAGCAAGATAAACTCACCTTGCAAAGCTGAGGTGAAAAATGTATCTGGAAGCTATTGTAATATTGCAATTCCTGCAAAGATGTGTCCTTTCCAAAGCTGCCTGGTCAGGTACAGATTCAGACTCTTGGGACCACAAGGTATCACTGGTAGAGGCAGAATGACCAGCATGTCTGCCTTGCTTTTTACCTCCACTGAGCTCAACCAGGTCAGCCAAACGCAAACTGTATGGCAATTGAACAAGCCTTTCTGTGAAATGCATTTGACCATAGGAGCTGAACACATCCTGCTTTGGAGCCTGACTTGGGTGAAACATCATGTTCCTTAGCAGGGCCCCCTTCTCAGTGAGGCAACAGGGGGCAAAGCCCGGGACCTGCAGATGGCCAGAACTGCAAAGCCCAGAAATGCCTCTGCTTCATTCCCTGCTGTGAAATTCTAGGAAATCCCTCTTTGAGAAGGAACAGGCCTGAGAGTCCTGATTTAAAGAGCAACTAGATACTTGCTCATCATTAGAGAAGGCACAGCATGTTCAGAGGCTCTGTTTGGAGCTGGAGCACAACAAGTAGACAAAGGACAGATATTTGGCTGTACATTCACAAGAGTCAACCCTCACTCTCCCAAATCAGGCAAACTCATATCATATGGAGCAAAACTGACTGAAGCTTTCATTCTGATGCTGCATCCAGTGTGTCCATTGTAAACCCATTTGTTACAGTGCCATTAGGAGCAGTCCTCAGACCACCTCTGTAAGACCAACCATCCAGTCAATCTTCTTAAAATCAGACTCTCAGCAAAAAGTCTCAGCAAAGGGGTCAAAAAGACTGGAGATGCCTTTGCCCTTTCCTGCACCACCTCCTTCTACCCTTCCCTGAACTTTCCTCCCCTTTGGAAGAAATTTAAAAAGTCAGTTCCATGAGTTTATGGACAGATCTATATAAAGCAGTGACTGAGTCTGCACGCACTTACTAGCAGCAATGTATCAGCTGCAAGCCACTTAAAAATAGTGAAATAGAAAAATAACAATTAAACACAAAAAGAAAACATTCTGGGCCAAAACTTCTGGGTGTAAAGCCTTCCATATGTGTCAGCAGTTTCTGCCATATAATTTTAGAGATGTCCCCAAAGAGTTTCTTTATGAGCCTGTTCTCCCTCAGAGTCTGAAGATTGACTCCAGGGAGGATTTCTGTATATTTATCCAACATTCATTTCTATCTATTTTCACAGTAAAGCTCATGTTAAAATAAAAAGGGGGTGGTGAAGGTATAATCTACTCATTAGGTATTTCTTAGCACCAAATTCACAGCTGCAAGCAGGGATATTAATTCACGATGGTCCAAAAAGGCTCCTGTTCTGAATGCCTGGAGGATATTGTTCTGCTCATTGTCAAAAAATGCAATAATTTTTTTGTCACTTTAAGTTACAAGTCTCAGGAAAAAAAGAAAACTGGTAGTGATTTCAGATACTTTTTTCTCCTCCTCCAGAAATTAAAACCAGTGCCTGGACTGGTGCCTTTGAATTTATTTATCTTTTCTAAATTAAAACAACCACTTAAAAAAAAAAAAAAAACAACAACAAAAAAAAAACCCCAGCTACTGGCTTTTACTTTAGCTAAAAGTTTCTGGCATGTGTAATGCCAGGATTTCTTTTCTCTTTTTTTTTCTTACTTTTTTCCTTTTTTTTTTTTTTATATATATATATGGGAACTTATGGGCAACGTGCTGTGAGAAACTTTCCCAAAGAATCTGTGTAAACCACACCGAAACCCAACAAACTCAACCAGTCTGGAAAGGTCTGGGAGTGAGAGGAAGGCACATCTGCAGACAGGCTGGGGACATTAGCAGTTTTCAGCTGGCTGCCGGCAGCAACAACGGCTTCTGCATCCCCTCAGGCGACAGGGGCTTGGATTTAGGGGTGTTTGAGCCAGCAAGACACCCGGTCCGGACAGCCTTTGGCTTCTTCCCGGAGGATTTGAAGGGAGCCTGAGCATCTGAGGCACTGCTCCCTTGCGGGCAGTCTGGGCAGCTGACTCCTGCAGGCTGCTGGGGAAATCCCAGCCAGCACCTCTTAGTGCTGTGGGCAGGTGTCCAAACTTTTGGGCCAGAGGGGATGTGAATCCTTGAAACTTTACTGCAGACACAGGAGAAATCCCCATGGAGCACAGGGCTAGAATTTCTCTGCAGCCATGGATAAACATGTCTCCAGAGGGACGAGGACAAATCGGGACAGATCAGTACAAGCATCTTCAGTGATATGAATTAGGAAGGAGTGGGTGCATGGTTGGAGAGCACAACCTCCCCATTAAAATGTGGCTTTTTCATCAGGGGAATTCAGAGAAATGGGCAGTTGTCATTAGAGGTCCACTTGCTGCATGCCTTTGGACAATGTACCTCTCTCTGCTCTGAGCTCCTGTACCATAGGAACCAGGGGCATTCTGTGGCAGCACTTGGTGAGTTATGGAAGAGCTTTCCTTCACGCTTGGGCAGTGTGACAAGTACTTCCACTTGTCCCTGTAGAGACTTTTGAAGCCTAAATACCCCCAACATTAGCCTTGTAGGCACCATCACAAGTCTTTTCTCCCTTGCTCCAGGCTGGACAGGTGAGATTGGTCCTGCCTGTTCACACCAATGCAAGGCCCAGTTCACCACCCTTTCTCTTGGAGGTTGTGGCACCTCAACCTGAAGCCAAACCTCTTTACTGGCTGCCATTTCTTTCTACGCCCACCTCTCCTTGGTTCAACGCGTTTCCTGTTCTCAGACATTTGCAGCAAATGTGTGTCTCTTGCTTTGTCCTGTAAACTCTGCGTGACCATGGGAACGGTTCCTGACCCAGCTGGCAGCCCAAGTGCTCTTCTCATTAAACTTTGGCTCCCGCCTCAACTGGATCTTTAGGCAACATCCAGGTGAACACAGCTGGGAAAGCACTTTCATCCATCTCGAGGATGCATCCGGCATTGCTCCCCAGCCTGCCTTTTGCAGGGGGAAGCTTCGCCCCATGTCTCTGCTAAAACACTGTCCCTCTCCCTGCTCCATTGCCCCTCCTCAAATCAGTCCCATTTACACAACTGACTCCCCAGATCCTTTTTTCAGGGCACATAACCAGAGCAAAACCAGAGGAGGTCTGCAAAGTGGCTACTGCAGAGAAAGCCTGTACCAAATTAGAGAAGGCCAGATTTATAGGCAACAGTATTTTGTGGAGCCTGAGCTTCTTATTCAATCTGTCAGAGCATCTGAAATATTTTCATCAGTGAGAACCAATGGTGCACAGGGTTCTGGCTCCTGAATTTGTGCAGAAAACTTCAAAGCAATATTACATGGTGAGAAGGGCCACACAGTTCCCACCTGTTTCTTAGCCCAGCCAGGTGATTTAGTGCTCCTCACGCTTCTCCTTCACACCACCTGGAAGCTCACAGCTTGAGCAGGTGAATGGCACTGATCGCTGTCAGCACCCACCCCTTGTGCTCGCACCTTCATGGGGCACTGAGGAGGGGTTACAGTCACTGGTGCTGTGCAATCTTCACCTGCATCCCCCTAGCCTGCTCTAATAGCACAGCCTTCATTGTGTCCCACCAGGAGAGAGACGGAGAGGGATGTAGCAGGGCTTGGGAGGCAGCTCCATACCATGGTTGTACTCGGTGTTTGACAGAGGTACAGTGAAGCCTTCCTGAGAGCAGGAAGCAAGTGAGGGAGAACACCTGAGGAGAATGGCACCAGGTCACCTTGCAACCCAGCTCCACAGTTCTGAGGAACCATAGTCATCTGTGAATTTTCTTAAGTCCCTCTGTCATCCAGATGTCTGGAGTACTTGGCGGAGGTGGCATATCATGTCAGGAGGGCAGATAATTTGGGAATCACTGCTTTCTGGCAAAAGCTTGCATATCTTTCCTTAAATGCCTGGGAGAGGAGGTGAGTTATCTCCCTGGTGCTCTCAGCCTACTTGGTGGGTTCAATCCAGAGCTACAGTGAGTAAACAGGGTAGAAGATGACACAGAGGGAACAGTCTTGACCAAGGAAACACATACCTCTTGCTGCTTTCAAAGGGTGCTGACATTAGCCCAGAAGGGGACTCCAAAGCCTGAGTGGGGCTGTGAGAACCATTTTTTAACCACTGTATGAGAGTTACTGCAAAATAAACTCTCACATCTGTCCCCAGGGAGGACTGAGCAGCAAGCTACTGTGTGCGTGTGCACGTGCGGGCATGAACAGAGCACACTCACTGCAAAGTGTTGACTGCATTTTGAAGAACGTGGTTTAAGGCCATTCTGGGGATTTCCCAGCTCTGACAAAGAATTTAATTTCCCTCTGCAGGGTGGGAAAATTCAGCACAGGGTTGCTCAGGACACTGAACAGAGCAGCTACAACGTGAAGGCAAGGGCTCCTGCCATCAGCAGCTGTGTCAGGTCCAGCTGCAGCAAGGTATTTAGGCACATGGAGAGCACTTAGGCTCTCAACTTCTATGGGTTTCACCTCTGTGGATCTGCTTCTGACAGAGATGGAGCCAGGCCTGTCTGCTTTATGTGCAGCAACAGCCTCCAAATCTCATGCTAAAGGAAGGAGAGGGTGGCAGAAGGTCATCACTGTGGGTTAAGTTGGAAGTGCAAGAGCTTTCACAGACAGGGCAGATGGCAAGGCCAAGCTTGCCAGACCTCTACCCATTCCTAACAGAACAGAAAATATGCTTTTCAAATCAGAAATCTTCCAGATTTGCAGTGAAAAGAAGCAGAAACAGAAAATATGCAGGGAAGGGGGTAGAGAGAGAAAGCGTGTCTTAACTCTGTGAAAGATAATTTCCCAGGGAAGAAAGAAAACCAACCAACCCTAAAAGAAAGAATATCTCAAAACATGAAAAATCTTTGGCACTAGTTCTTACAGTCCAGTTCATTGGGTGAGTTCTGAAAAGAATTTCTCTTCGTTTGCAGAGTGAGGAGATAATTGGTGAGGCTTTGAAGAGAAGGGTGAGTCCAGGTTCATGCACTTTCCTGAAGTACCCTAGGACTGGGAGATCTCCATGCATCTCTCTGTCACCAGTGTCCTGTGTGACCTTAGGTAAGGAATTTAAATCACCTATGCCACAAGCATTGTTGATATAATAGGTGATAACAGGATGAAAAAAAATGTTTTGATTTATAAACCAAGCTTAAAAATCTACATTAAAAATATGTAGACTGGGATTCATCTGAAATGTTTTCAGTAAAGCATCAACAATAAAAAGGAGTTTGTTTCATTGGGAGGTCAAATATAAATAGCCCACAGAGTCCAAAATAAGCCTTTTTGTTTAATTTTCATGGTTTTGAAAAAGGTGGGGACAAGTGAAAAGTATTATCTCTATTTAAGAGAAGTTAAATATAGATACATCTGTGTAACATTTCAAAACAAAATCAGGTATAATTTTTGAGATGTCAGACTAATTTACTTTTTCACCCAAGAAACTTGACATGAACGATGTTAGTTGAAATTAATGGAGCATTTTTTGAGGAGATTAATAAAGAAGTATATATAGGGAAGAATTCGTCAGTGCAAAAAACCAACACCACCTCCCAACCTTGGAGGAGGTTGGAGAAGATAAAGTCAGACATATGAAATCCTCAGAAACCATGTGACAAGATGCCAGATAAGTGTCTCAGAAAGACAGGATTTGATTGTCAGGGGTCTGTTCTCACGGAAAATAAAAGGCTCTAGTTTCTGCACAATTATGTACAGACAAGAAATGTTTTCACTGCATGGCACCAAGCCTGGAGTATATTCTTTGCTCCTGATTTACAAGGAAAACTTGGCATGAGGATGACCCACACAGCAAGAAGTGGGCAGATTTAATACAGATGCAAGGAACAGCCTTTCAAATTCCACAACCTTTAGTGTCAGGCATAGCTGGTTTTGCTCCAATCTATCTACACAATATCCTCCATAGGGATCTTCTGAGCTTGGAGTGGAGGTTTTAGGTGTTACCACTATGAATTTATGAAGGAAAAACAATCTCTCTTTGTGCCCTTCCATCTATGCCTGGGATCTTGCAATAGCAGGGCTTTTGGACTACTATAGTCTCCAAGAGAAGGTGAGGTTGAGCTAGGAAAAGAGAGGATTCTCTGCTTCTGCCTGTGATTACAGTAGCTGTTGAGGTATATGCTTTGGGTTCTTTTTCACATGCATTGTGCACTTCCAATGTTGCAGGACCAGGAAAATGGAGATGCTTTTTCATCCTGGTCCTTTTTGGGACAATGGGAATTCAGAGATGTGTGGAGTAATTCTGACTGTCAACATCACCCATGTCTATGCAGGCCCTACAGCCATTTAAGGCAGTCACCAGGCTCAAAGAGTGTCAGAAATTGAGGTTTTGAACTTCTCTCTGCTGGTCCTCCCTTTCATCCCTTTGATGCTGAGTCCCTCAGGATCATTTTCCAGCTAAGTTAGCCATATCACAGTCGGCTCATGACCAGCAGTGCCTTAAGGCTGTGATGGCTCTTATCCCTCACAGACTGGCTTCCTCAAGACATGCTGCAGAGTGTTTGTACCACCAGCCTTCATGTCTGTGGACCTCCATTGGCAAGCAGCCCATTCACCATCTTTCATGATCAGTAACACAACCAACACAGAATTAATGTTGTTCATTTAAAGAGGAGGTTGGCAGTTAGTACCAGGAACAGCTGTGCTCCTTTCAAGATTTAATCAAGGTCTACAAACAAGCCAGAGGAGGAGACAACAGGCTTAAAGTAGCTAGCTGACTAGTCTGACTCTGACATTTTCCTTCTGTATTCCCCAGGAAGACCCTCCCCTCAGGGAAAGCAGACAGGACAGTTATGGAGTGCTACAGGTATCATTTGAAACCATAAAATGGAAGACCCTTCTTTTTCATGCAGGTCTCCGCATGATGTTTCCTTGTGATTGTCACACAAAGACGTAATACAGAGAGCTGTATCCTTTGAGAGTTAAAAGCATCAATTCTGTCTCACTGAGGACAGAAATTCTAATTCAATTTGTGTTCCAAAACATTGCTAATAGTAGCGTGGCTCTGTCCTGACATATGAAGTTTTCAGGGACAGCATGAAAAGTTTGCTTGTGTGCATTCAGGGTGACCACGGGTGTGAAGTATCACACACATAAGCACGTATCTATGTATGTATATATATATATACATACGTGTATATATATACACACACACACTGCAACTGTTATGGGCTGAAAAATCAGGCCTTCAATATTTATAACTTTGGCTCATGTCCCAAACAAAGCAGTCCTATTGCAGAAGCTCTATTTGTGGCAATGGGATCTACACACTCCATTTTAGTTCTAATCCTAGGCAAGCTGGCAGACATAAGGTTTTATGGGAAGCAGAACAACTAATCCGTGCTGAAGTGTAATGCAGAAAGTTTCCTAAGTATAGCATCCCCTCAGAAATATGAGGGCTCAAATTAACCCCCTAAATCCTCTTTATCAAAGTCAGCCAAGCTTGGGGATGGTAAATTGATTATGTGGTCAACTCCAGCAGCCCAGGCTTTTAGAGCAGATGGAGTACTTATGGGAGAGGACTCTGGGGGAAGTGTAGAGAAAGGACCTAATTAGCAAAACTACTGACATGGAAAACTCCTGGAGCTCAAAGGCTGAGCACAGATCTGCTGAATCCACAACATTCACAACAGAGTTTGGGAAGACTTTGGTCCTGCTTGGAGACCCTGATTCAGCTGTGAAGAACAGAAAGTTGAGTCCCTGACTGAAGCAGACCTTTGGGTTTTCCTTGAATGTGAATCGTTATGATCCCAAAGATGTTGTTCACTGACAGTTTTGCCTAGTGTGTGGTGTACTGTTTGGCCCATGATGATATTTTGGACAATATTACCATCCAAAACCATGGTTGTGTCCAGCTTTGCTCTAGTTCCTGGGCTCCATTAATCAAAGAGGGCTTTAATTCTGCTTTTTGAGTACTGGCTTGAGGCCAACTGTAGAGTGGAGGTCTAGTTGCAAACTTTCATACAACACAAAACTGTTGCCAGGTCTAGGCTTTATGTCTGGACACATCTTTCCTGGTTAAGGAGAAATTTCCAGTTGTTTGAATGATGAGTCAGCAGAAACATTGGGAATTAGCAAAGGGTTTTTTTTGTCCTTCCCCTTTGAACCTTGAAACTGGCTTTATCTTTTTTCAGCTTTGGCCGGTAGTTTGTATGGCCTCTCAACAGAAATCTCTAACAGGAGGTTGCCAACTGTACTGTGAGTTTTCTGTGACCCTGACAATTGGCCCAGAAAGGAAGAAGCTGACACCTATCATGCTCATTTCATGTGGGTTCCTGGAGGGACTTGCAACTAAAGGTCCTTCTTACCAAAGCGCAACTCACAGAGTCAAAGTAGCAAAGTGGGGAGAGGAACACAATAAAAACTTCTAAAGTAGAAAAGCTCTTGAATAGTATTTCTCTGATGAACAATCAGCAGTTTGTGGGATCCTTTTTTTTTTTTTTTTTCTTTAATGAGTAATTCTGGGAGAATGAATATAATCTAGTGGAAAATTTTCTGATAATGAAGAACACAGATTTTGGCACACAGCTTCAGACTCACAAACCCTAAACCAGGAACAGGTTCACTAGCTTCTCCCTTCCTAATGCCCATGGACTAAAGAAGAAAGACTATAAATTTGGCACTTGAAAATTCCTTCCTTTTTCATTACTGATAGCTGCCACAGGAACCTCTGCTTCTATAGCACTGATCCAAAACCAAAGGCCTGACCTAGGGAATAGCTATGTACTTACAATTATGCCCTGTTATTTCATCACTCTTCTTGAAGTCTCATTGAAAACTCAGACTAGTCCCAAACTCACCTAAATGAGACTGGTGTCATTTGAAAGCTAGGAAAAAGATACTTGAGACTAATTAAAGGTCTGACTTGGGGGCTACAAATAAAATAAAATAAAATAAAACACCACCAAAATTAACAAATTATAGTATGTTGGAAAAGTCTTGCATTAATTTATCAAGGATCCCAGACAAAACTCCCCATCTCCCCGACCCTGAGAGATGAGCATCTAAATGTCTATTAAGACTGGTTATAATTTCCTCTAAATTCAGATAACCAGATGAAAAAAACAGAAAAAAACATGCCTCCCTTTTACATTCTTTTTGCTCTGTCTTTTTTCTTCTCTTTCTTTTTTTCATGTGTGACTTTTCAAGAGAAAGTGGTGTCTCAAGCATCCTGGTATTGGAGGAGTAGTGGGGCAAAAAACATGGTGAAGAATTTCCTGGGTCTCTGGTGGGGTGGAAGTTCTGTGAACTGTAGCCCAGTTTCCTTTCACCCTCAGAAACATAAATGTTTCCAAAAATTATTTAGTAGCAATTTTTCACTAACATTGATCAAACTCATTTAAAAAGGGGAGCAAATTTCTGTCAGAGAAGCAATTTCTAGCAAGGGAGCCACAAGCCCCTTTGAGCTGCCTTGAAAAAAAACAAAAAACAAAAAGAAAGAAAAAGGAGGAGGGGAGGAAGGGAGGAGGGAGAAAAGCATCTGTAAAGCATAGTCTGCAATTTTGGCTTTGGAGCTCAAGATAATAAGACCACTGACTGACAAATTCCAAGAGTATTTTCCTATTTATATTAGCTTATATTTGTTTGTTCAATATGTGAGGATGTGATTCCTTGCATTAATCATTAGCTTGGTAGAGCTTTTCCTGCTTCATTGCCAAGATTAAAAAACGAAAAAAAAGGACACACACACAAAAAAAAAAAAAAAAAAAAAAAAAGAAAAGAAAAAAAGAAGTTTCCATGTAGATATAAGCAGTATTACATCAAATAAGTCCCCTCTGTAGGAAAGGGCAGGACAAGTTGTCAGGACAGCCCTGTAGTCTAGAGTTTTATTTATATCATTGTTGCTGGGAGATTTGCAAGAAGGCGTGCAGATGCTCTCCTCATGGAAACAGAGGCCAAGTTTGAGCCAGATTTCAGAGAAGGTCTGGATAAACCTCTCTGAGCCATGTCCCCCTTGAACTCAGTCCTCCATGTGGAATAACCCAAATTACTACTTTGTTTTCCCTTCAAGGGTACAGCTTTTGAGACCACAACCTTCCAACCTTCACTATAATGATGGCCATCATCGTGGTCTATGTCCTGGTTCACCTGTCTTCCATACCTATAGTAGCATCTCTGAAGATGCTCCCTAGCCTAATAAGGTGCTTAGTATGAGGGTCCTAAGCTCTGAAGTATGTTGAGGCATGTTCCAAGGCATGTACACACTGATCCCATTCAGATCTCAAAGTGTTATACCGGTATGGAAGTATAACTGAGCTGTGTAATAGAAATCTTTTCCCATTTCCTGAAAAAATTGCCCTTTCTGTGTTTAGTGCTGGACTTAGTAAGTATGTTCACTCATTGCAAATATGATCATTTTTTCCATCAGTTATCAGCACCAGCAGAAGGAAGGAGCAGTCAGAGAGATGCCTTCCAAAAAACTGTTAATGAGGGGGAAAGTGAAAGTCCTATACCAGGATCAGTTTTCATACTGACTGAATTATAGCAGAGCCTTCAAAGAAAAGGAGACTGCCTTGCACCTAGAAAAAGTCACAGGCCAGAAGTAGAATCAGGCTTCAATTGAATAGTCAAGAGCAGCTAAGTGAGCTAGTAACTTCAAGGTCAATGAAAAGACAGAGTTCACCTGGGTTTGGTAAGCAGAGATTTCTCTCCAGAACAACACATAAGGCAACAGCAGGGAGATAGAAAGGGAGAGCTATAGGTGGGACTTGGTCTGCTGAATGGAGGAGCATTTGAAAATGGTTCTTGTGGTTTTTAAAATTCTGTATAGGACCATTAAAAGTTGCAACCTTGGTTTTTCGAGGCACTGAACCATCTTCCTCTCCTCCATGCCTGCATTTTTTTATGACTCTGAACACACAGTTTCTTCTGCACCATAAACATTCATCAGCTGCCAGGGTCAGAAGGAGGGAAGGTAAGGTTTTCTGTATTTCTTTTGTGCTGATGGGTAGATATAGCTTAACATCTGATGATTTCTGGTATGCCTGTGGAGCAGGTGAAACTTTAGCACTATCTAAGCTACTAAGTCTTCCCCTTTTAACAGAGAGACATGTGTCCTGGCAAGTATTGCTCAAGCAGTTAACCCACCAACTTAAAATTCATCCTGCAGTTTGAAGTGAGTCATCCAAGTGGGGAATTGAAATCACCAAGGTACAGAGGCTTCTCCCTGCCCATGTGGGATAGCTCACCACAACAGTTCTTCAGAAATAGCGCCAGTCCAGGGCTGTGTGACTCAAACAATCAGGTTTCCACCTCCTGCCTTGGGAGACTAGTCCACTCGTAGGAAAGTTTTCCTCAAGCTAATTTTTCCTTTTCTCAGCCTCAACCCATTGCTCTTAATTCTCTGCATCTTGCATTAGTCCCCCTCCACCCTGGACCTCCCTGAATGACTGATCTTTCTTTTGGAAGATCTTCAGATATTTGCACATCATTATTATTCTCTCCTGCTAAGTGGTCTTGTAACCCATAGTAATGCTTTTGTGTCATAACATTTTTGGGTCTTGTATTATCTGGAGTAATTTTCTTGTCGTCTTTTTAAGAAAAAAAATTACAAAAAATGTAAATGGAAAGCAAAATCAACCAGATTCACTCGTGAGTCAGGATGCCATCTGCCAAAGTGTCTTGTAGAGTGCTTTTATTTATGGCTGACTTTCAAAACTCTGCAAATGAAGGAGTATAATGGAAATGTTGGCACCACCTTATCTTTTTTTCTACACTAACCTAGAGACATATGAACACAAGAGGGATTCACGGGTGTAATACTTTGACACTGTGGAAGCCCAGTTGGGAATAAATAAACATTCCTTTGTCTTAACTTTCTTTCTTAGAACTTCCGTCATTAGTAATTCATTAGTAATCATCCTCACCATTATTTTATATATCTAGAATGTCAAACATCCTGAAGGATACTTATGTCCTGAACACAGTATCCATCTGTTTTTATACTAGAAACAGCAAATGCTATAGCAGAGGAGCCCCACATGCCATTTAACAAATATCAGCTCCTTGAACAGGAAGATGCATTAACAAGAAGGTGTAAAAAGTCATGACAGGGCCAATAAAGGAGTCTTCAGGGAAATACTTTTGGAACTGGTTAAGCACGTATGTTTAGAGAAGGGAATCACCTTCTAACAGTGACTTCACTTCTTGCAAAAAAGCTTGGATAACTAACTTAGCCTGCAGTATCTGCCTTGTAGACATCTAAAATTAGGCTATGAAGAAACACTGAAGTGTGAGAGTTATACTTTAACTGTCCTCTGTAAAATGGGCATTTAATACCAGTGTGTACTAAGAGGAGAAACATCTTACAAACATTCTGAAATGCTCAGATACTTCAGATACTAAGGCCACAGAAGTAGCTGCGTTACATGGATTGGATTGTAGTTCATTTTCTCTTTCTCTCTATGAGGCTTTTGACTTAAGTCATTCATACTCAAAAGATAGGGTGCCACTGCTGAAGCAGTCTATTCCTTCCTCTGGAGTGGATCATGATGGCTATATCACAATGAACACTGAGGTTATGCAGAAGCTCTGAAGCACAGTGGTACAAGTACAGGTCCATGATTTCCAGCCCTGGTTCTGTGTATTACTCTTAAGAGGGTCATGAATGATGAATGGAATAAAATAGTTCATCTCTGCTATAAGCCAGCTTTCTCATGGGACATTTCTAACAGTCAGTGCCTTCGTGGGAAAAGCCATAAAATAATCCACAAACTGAAAAAGACATCACTACTGTAGGAGGGGTGGTAAGGTGGCAGTGACATGGAAATTGGACAGGAGCTGAGAGTTAATGATGTTGACAACTTAACATTTCAATTTTCAGGAAGAAAGTTATCTCCACTTCTCTCCATTGGCTGCATGGCCATACCCATACCATAAGGCTCCAGACCCTAGTTGCTTAGACATTATCACTTGCTGACTTCTCTTCCTGCAACATATTGCATTCTTTCTAAACATTTGTTTGCACAGAGAAATGTGTTGAAAAGACTGTAGTTATTCATTTACTCACATTTTGACATGGCATTGATGAGTGATTATATTAGCAAGGCTGATGAGTTTTCTTTACAAAGGGAAGCCCCATGGAACAACATGAAACAGGCATTGTTGTAATTTTGCTGGAAAGAAAGTGGGGAAAAATTCAAACCCAAGATCAGCCCTAGCTCACGTCATGTCTCCACCCAGCAACAGAAAGGCAAGCCAGAGATCTCTGAAGAAGTCCTAATTAAGTCAATAAGTTCACAGAGCAACAGGCAGTACCAGGGGGACGGGGTGCCTGGTCTAAGAGTAGCATGGCTAAGTTAATGTGCCTGATTATTCCTTCAGAACAGAAGTGGCTTGGGCACAGCACTGCATGGTTGCAGCTGGACTTCTGCACTCTCATCAGAGGGTGAGAGAGAGGCTGTGAGTCATGCAGTGACCTTGACTTCAAGAAACCTGTGTTCTGATTCAGATCTGGTAACTCATTTGCTATATGCAAAAAAATCCCCAACCAGCTGTGTATGGTTTCAGTATTCGTTCAGTACTTCAGGCTGCTCTCCTGTATGGAGGCAAGGAGGGTGATTTGAGGCAAATTGTGAAGTTCTTGTAGCTTGAAGATATTCCAGCCACAAGCAATGTGAGTGACAGCCATTAACAGCTTGTTTGATTGTATAATTGCCTATTGTTTGAGATCTGCAGTCTTTCTGTGCTCTTCAAGTGCTGCCTCTCTAGGAAGCATGCTTTCAGAGAATTTTCCTAGCATTACAGTGAGGGTCCAGCAGAAACCCTTCTTAAGCTAAGCCTCCTCTTTTTTGTATTTTTTTTGTTTGTTTGTTGAAAAGTAAAGCAGATTTAGAAAAGCTTTGTTTCTGCTGCTTTCACTGTGAATTTATTGCTTATGAAACGGACATTTATAGCTCCAGCAGCTTTGTTCCGTTTTCAGAAGAGGAACTGCAGAGGAGGGCATTGGCCAATCCCTCGGGGCTGAGCTCCAGCACTCATTCAGAGAATCAGCAGGTGCCCATCCTCATCACAAACTTAGCTCTCCTTCTGAGATGGCAGGCTGGGCTGGCACAGTCACATCAGTGCTACGTGTCATGGCCCAAACAGGATCATCTCTCCTGCAATTGTCACCAAGAGGGTTGGAGGATAGGGGGCTGCTTTTTGTGTGCTGAAATCTGCTTTAAATCCTTTTTCTGGAGGGCAGATGGCCCTCTAGGGACAAAATCTGAGATTCTGTGAAGCCAAGACTATCTTGAAAGTTTGTCCTCAGTTCAACCATGTCCCCAAATTCTTTTCTATTCTTTCCTTCAGAAAAAGAGGTAAATATGCTCTCTGAGAGCATTTCAGGCTAAAAACTATGACTTACAAAGTGCCAGAAGCCACACTAGATAATCTCCTGGCTTTCAGAGCACTGAACTGCTTCCTCCCAACTGCACCCCACTGACAATCTCAGTAGAGATTAATGGTGCAGACAGATGTGCCCTCTGCCAACAGCTGCACTGATCAGAGAAATCACTTCCCCTTGTACTTGTTGCACCTCTCCTGCCAACAACTTCTCCCATTGCATGCTCCCTTACTCTTTTCATCTACAATGAGCTGGATTAGTTAACTACTTAATTAACAAGACCTTTGCAAACTTGGGCCAGTCATATTTGAAACAAGTTGGGGAACTTTTACAGAAGCAGCTCTACTTTTGGGTGGCTCAAAATAGAGAGCATGTGTCCACAATCTGGACATCTTTTCTTCTCCAAGGGGCTCATGCTTTAATAGTACCACAGACACAGGTCCCTGGGAAGTGCATCAGGGGAAAGTGCTCTCTTGCTAAAGGGCTTTGTTTCTTCATGTAGCTGAAACCAGAGGACTTTACTGGACTGCAAATCCCAGCCCTCTTTCCTTTTGGAGACTGACTGAATAGAAAAGTTACCCATGATAAAACTTTTAACAGTAATTTGATGACCTTTAGGATGTGACTTCATAGCAATCCTGGAATTTTTTGTTTACTTTTTAAAAAAAAAATTTCCAGCAACAGAATAGCCTTCAGGAGCAAAAATCATCTGAAATAACAGATTAAAAGTAGAATCTGTGTGTTGAGTTGCTTGCTTTCTTGTGGAGTACCCTATTTATGGTAGACACACTGAGCAAGAGGGATTCTGTGCGCACACAAGGGCACCCCATGCAGCCCTATACTTTCCCAGACATGACACCATGGAAATGTGTAAGCTAGCAGACAATGCTCATGGCAAAATATCTGCCAGCCTGTATTTCATGCAATGGTTTGTTGGGTTCCTTTAGTCTGTGGGTCAGGCAGACCTGTGACTGGGGACACTAGATACACAGAGTCCCAGGCTGGGATTAGTAGAAGCCATGTAACTGAGGGTGTGCTAGTCAGTGGGACCCTGGCTCGAGGGATCTATTAAGAGCAATTTCCTCCCCTCCCTTTTTAGCACTCTGATTCTTCCTCTGTCGTATGCCTTGACAAAATGCTGTTTCACGTGTCAAAGTGGAACACCTATTCTACACATTTATTAATCTTCAAGGACAGCTTGAGTCACTTGAGGTTTCCTCAAGGAGCTGAGGTAGAAGCTAATATCTCTCAGAAGAGCTCCAGCTTGCAAACATAGCGCTGGGCATCTCAATATACTCATGCCTCTTGGATGCATGTCAGGAGCTCACTGATTTGTGAGGCTTGGCTAAGGCTCTCAAGCTCTCTCCCAGGGAATTCATCAGTACAGATAGCATCTCTCTCCTTTGTGTGTGCAAGTTTATATTTTGCTTTGGCCCCAGCATCCATACTGATATCATATTTGATTTTTCACAAATCAACCCCCCTTAGGTGAATGGATGAATTAGGAGGCAGCTAATCGCATCATTTACCTCCCTTTCCTTCTCAGCTGTCAATCACCTCTCTGCTTTTGTGACCCAGAGTTCAATTGTCTCAAGGTTTATTTTCATTTTAATTTTTGTGCTAATTAAATTTGGAATCCAGGCTTAACAAAAGCAAAAACAGTATTGCTGAGGCTGGGAATTGGGAGTTTTATTGCTGTTATCTGAGTCCAGCCACGGGGCAAGTGATACCAACTTTGCTAGAGGCTCAACAGGCCAAAAAGCAAAAAGGGAGAGAAAACACAAGATCCCTCCCAACTTGCAGTTTTCCTAACTTGTCTGCTTCATTTTTTGGGGGTGGTGGTTCTCTGTGTGCTCTGGCACTTTGCTCAGTTTATTTAAATCAGCGTATGCTTCCCCACATCTGTGTGTATCTTACCGTATACGTGCCAGCATAACAAGAGAAAAGCCATATGTTCACATCATTGGTCTGCTGTTTCTTTATGTGCCTGTGAATGTAATACTGGATGTGTGAGGCACAAAAGAGAAATGGGGGAATATGACCAAACTACTCTTTTCTGGTATACTATGGAAGCAGTTAAAGGTGTTGAATAAGGTTTGAACCAGCTGTAATATATGTTCTACATTTACAGGGTAAAGGTTAACTTCAAATGACCTCCCTGCAAAAGTGCCTGATCACCTTTTTTTCAGTTTGTCATTATAGATTTACAGGTGGTCTTCCACTGTGTTAAATACTGCACAGGTCATTGTAAAAGGACAATTCCTGAGCAAGAATTACCATCCAGACTAAAGAGGAGGATGGAAGAGAGAAGGTTATAGGAGCCCTGAAATCATCAGAAAGTTGGTGGCTGAACAAAAGCTCCTAGCTACATGTTCTAGCTTCTTATCACACAACTTTCTTCCTAAGCATGCAAAATAGGCACATGTCTTTCCATGCACACATGTAGATCAGAACAAAGCAAAACACACTCCTCCAGGCCTCACTGTGCTACCTGGAAGATGTCTGGCCTCTGGTAGCTACCAGCTGAAAGGTGCATGTGAGCACTCCCTAATCTGCTCCAGTGCAGAGTCAGCCAGCGCTGCTCAAGCAGCTAATCCAGGTGGTATGAGCTAATCCAGCTGACTTTTGCTTGAAGTAGAGCTGACTGCCAGCAGAGCTATGGGAGAGGTAATCCTTGGCTGGAGGGCTGTGCCAAGTATCTGTGAGCTGTAATGGCTTCAACCGACACAGCCACTTGCTGGCTGAACATCTGCTCGCAGCTATTTATAAAGGATAATTGGTACATCAGCATGGTCATGTGTCTGGCTGTGTGTGACATGGCTCCACTTGTGACACTGCTCCCTGAAGCCTTTCCTTCTCCTTTTCCTTCTCTTTCTCCTTCTCCTTCTCCCTCTCCCTGACTCTCACCCTAAACTTTGCTTTGGGAAAACAATCAGTTAGGCTCACAGTGGAGTGGGATGGAAAGAAGAGTAGGAGTGGGATGGAAAGGAGAACAAGGGAGAAGATTGCACTGGGGCATTTATCACCCTGTTATCTCTTTCTCTCTGTGGTTCACATGGACGTACATGGTCTCACATGCTGCCATCTAGGGTGAGGCTGTGGACAGGGAAAGCCTCAGATGGAGCTGATCATTGGAGCATGGTTCCATGGGAAGCTTCATGTTCAGGTGCAGGATGCTCCTCTTAGGTAATCGCACAAACTCAGCCAAGTGCCTGTCTGCAGAGAACTTTACTTCCAGTCCGTAACACCTTGGCTTTATTCTGCTCTCATGCGTCAAACTGTTGAGCAAGTCAGAAGTGCAGAAACATGGAACAATTATCTTTATAGATCAGCTTGTTCAATACCTTCAGCTTTCCTGACTTTTCCTTGTGGGATGTTTCCCTTTCAAAATGATGAAGATTATTAGGCCTGTGGGCAAGCTATGATAGCTCTATTTAAAGAGGGTTGGGAGTGATGGATGACTTTTCTATGTCTTCCCCCTTCTCCAATCAATAATTATATCCCATCATTTCCTCCCCCAGAATTTTTTTTCCAGTCTTTCCTTGATCTCAAAGAAACATATTTGCACTAGATAAAAGGCAAGCTCTTTCTGAGAAGAAAGCATCTAAAGAATAAACCTTATCTCTTACTGACTAGTCCTTCTAGGCACAATAATGACCACTGCAGAAGTCCAAATCCTTCAGGAGGGGGTTAATCAGCACAATGTCTTGGGTCTTTGGATTAATTTGGAAGAAAATGACCGTTAATGCAAGAAGGAGACCGGATGGGAGCTTGGTTATTGGATGGTAACAACACATGGCTCACATAGCGTTAAGCTTGCATCACTCTTTCCGTTATAAATCTTGAGCCTGTCTGGACTCCAAACTATCGGCTCAAGGATGAGCAATATTTATTTTCAAATATTGTGCAAAATACTTTGAGTCTTTTTGGAATCCCGGGGGTGGGGAGGGAGAGTTTTGGGGTGGGAGGAGGGGGGCAAGGCATGCTGGATCCTTTCCTCTTTTGCAGAGCATCCAAACTGTTTTGTTGCTGAAGTTCCAGACCAAAATGGACTTAATTTTAAGCAAATATTTATTCTTTCTTCAGTGAAGAGGACTGAGGCAGAAATAAAAGCATCAGTGTTTGACCTCTAGCAAGCAAGTTCAGACTGAGTAAAAAATGCATGTGGTGGGTGAACCAGACTCCAGAAAGAGGAAGAGCGAGAAAGATAGAGGAATACTCTATGGTGGCCTGGATCTCAGACTAGCAACAATATTATTTTGTAGGAGCTCTTGAAGGACACCCTCAGATTACACTTGGCCTTTATATGAGTGCAGGAAATGACAGCTCCTCTTCCAAACCGTCATCTAATTCTGATGTTGTCCAGCTGGACATAGTTCAGATGAACCTCAATATCTCCATCAGGACAAGGAGCCAGTGGAAGTGGAAAGTTAACAAGTTGAAGAGTGTGAAGGAAAGGAATTCCTTGCTCTTTCTGTTCTCTTTCACAAGAGCAACTATTAAAAGCAAATAATTACCCAACAGCACCTAGGTGAGGTGGCTCCTTGCAAAACATTTCCTAAAATGATTGACCACTTGCAATATAAACATGAAAGTTACTATTACTTCTAAAGATTCAGGCTTCCTTAGAGTATCCAGTGAGCAAAACCAGCTTCTGGGGAAGTGGTTGCTGATGCTAACTCAGACTTGGAGCTGTGTTACTTACTTTACTATTCCCTACTGCCTTCTAATTTGAACATGCCCTTTTATGCCGCTATTTCCATTGGAAGACCAGGAGTAAACCTGGTGCTACACACCATTGAGAATACAATTTCTCTTATGTTTTCCAGAAGATTTGCCATAGTTGATAGTGTTTGCTAGCATAAGGAGGAAACCTCAAGCTTATTTGAACTCTGCGAGGTGATCCCCATGTTTCTCTGAATATCTGCTGCTTCTGATGACAATTTTGAGTAGACACAACAGGGAATATTTATCCTTCCTCTTATGAAATCCCCCTACTACCTAGTACCATATAGTTGTCAATTACTACTACAGCCAGGTCCTCAAGCTCTGGAGCCCATAGTGGACCCAAGCACTCCAAGCCTTCATACTAACACTGGGTATGCTGCCTAGTGAGTAGCAATCAGATTTTCACCCAGAAAACAGCTAAGCATTTACAGTTTACCCAACTGTAACAGAAAGTTGGTTAGTGTCCCTATTTCTCCAACCAGAGGAATCACCTCTAGAGTAATGCACTATTTCTTTTCAGTTCAGAAGGATTTTCTTTGGACTCAAGGTGGGATTATGGCCATTTTCCAAAGAGACACAAAGAACTGAAGACATTGTCCAGTTCTATATCCATTTCCCAGGGGAAATGGAACAATCTGAAGGCATTGGGGTCTAGTTCAAGGTCACAAGGCTTATTATGGGAGCCCCTACTAGCTCTTCTTACAAGTAGAGGCAACATTAAGGTTTTTTACTTGAGCAAAATTCTTCACTCTCATTATGCCCTGGACCTACACAATTTTGCTGTGTAACTCCATGTTTGGTAACTTTCTACAGACTTGAAGAGATTTGGGTCACACCTACAAAGCCTTCTACTGGAGCTTGATTCAAGTCCATCAGTTCAGATTTCAGTCTCAGATGAGATATCATACCTCAGGTAGTGATCCACGCATGGACAACAACAGATCTCACAGTCAGCAGCTCGCCTGTGCTAATCATCAGTATCTACTGATACAGACTTCAGTATAACTGCCTTTTATGATTATAACGTAGTGGTGGTAAAAACAACTGTATTGTCTTTTGGGGAACTACTTGATAGTTCCTGCTTTTGATTTCATGCTTCATGTGATCACAGAAAGAAATTAAATAAAGTATACCAAAAGATAAATGTTATAAATAATAATAAATATTTAGACACTGTATTTATAGAGAAAGCCCCCACTATTTTAAATGAGTAAAAAACCCTCATTCACTCCTGCCCTCTTTTTTGCAAAAGTAAACTGCTTAACTTTGTCCTAGCTTGCTTTCATTTACAAGGATTGCTGGCCTCCCAAGCCCCTTACCTACCTCCTCCTCTTTTTGCTTACAAACACTGCTCCTCTTTTCTGCATTAAAAAGCCTTGTGCAGCACTAAAGATACAGAGTAGAGACAGCAGTTTTTTTTTCTGAGCTTTCTGTGACACTGTATCTCGTTGTTACTCTGTACTACAGGAGCACTGAAGAGTAGAGCCACATTTTTATGTTTTGTGGCAAGTATGATCTGGAGAGAGTTAGGACACAGGACAGATCTGCAGAAAGGATGAAACCACTGGAGTACCACATTGCAGCCTGGGTTTAACTTCTGATCTCCCTATAGAATTTTGATCAATTGCTATTTACAGTTAGCATGTTTCATTTTGGTTTTTCAACTTGGATTAAGCAGTCCAAATTTCATAAAACAACTTTTTCCTCCTTGATTAAAGAAGCCAAATGTGTATGACACTTTTAAGTCTCATCTTTTAGGAGATACTATTACAGGACCAGAGAGTTAAAAAAAATATTATCTGAATCTAGGATATTTATCCTGGTAAAGGGAAGATAAATGTATCTGGTTTATATCTTAGGAACGGCTGCCTGCCTTTACGATGCCGAGAGCTGGTGACATACAAGTGTGGCCCAATGTCACCTTCTCCTCACAGAGGGTATTAGAAGGTATTTTTTGGAGGAGGTATGGTTTAGTTTTCAAGGGAAAGAAAATTTTGGAAGAATGTAGACTTGATTCTTTCCCTTTGAGATACCAGTGGCAAAATTCCTGTCCCTTTCTGAATGGTTCCTTGAAATCCCACAGGGAAAGAACAATGTGGGAAGTTTTCCCTTACAATTTCTTTTCCCTCCCTAGGCCATCTTCTCTTCCAAGCTGAGATGCCAGCAGGAAAATTTGGAGAGACATAGAGTTCAACACTCATGACTCTGGCTTCTTGTTTCTCTCCCCTGCAGGAGCTGGGAGAACAGGCTGCAACATCCAGCAATTAAAGAAAAATAAATGTGTGATAGGTCTTAAGATGATCACATACTCTATCTTACATATGCTACTGCCAGGATCTGCAAATATTTGTGTGATCAGGCTCCACAGGGTTAGAGTAATAAGGACTGAGTTGCTCTCCCACACCCCCCTTTTCCCTCCTTCCCTGTTACTCCTCCACCCCTGCTGTTTCCCAGTCCTAAGTTTCAGGATAAGACACACGACATTTTATTATTCAGTCAAAACACTTGGGTGACCTTGGAGGTAGAAGTGTCTGGCCAAATGACATCCTAGCATTTGCTCAAGCACACCCTTCCATGTTCCACAGCTCCTGTAGATCCTGTGGGTTGCAGTCATGTTTTTAATATTATTATTTTCTTTTCTCTCCCCCCTCCACCCTAAAGCAATTAAGTTAATTTTTTTCCCTTTCAAGGTTTGTGTCAATGAGTGAATGTGAACCTGGGTAGAGGAACCTCTGGCAAAACCTTTGAATGCTGTGCATTTGTGTGAGAAGAGAAATGTCAGGAGCAGTTAGCAAAAAAATGAATAGCCCTGATCCAACCCTGTGATTCTTCTCCTGCCAAGTTCTCCAGTACTCACTGGATGATCCAGCAGAGCTTTGGCAAGGCTCTCTGTTAAAGCTTTCTTCCTCCTGTTTACCTGCTGTCCAGATTAATTAGGAAACTTTGAGTTCAATAGGAAACGGTCATTAAAGCTTCAGGTCATGCTAACAACAACAGGCTAGAGTCAAAACAAACCTAGGCCCACCACCACAACAAGGTGGCGTGGCCCAGATCCAGGAGAGACTAAGGGGGCAGAGAGGAAATCACTTCTCTGAGCTTCTGAGCTTCTCTTGTCCCTGCCTGCTGGATGTGGAACTGTGCCTCCATACAGAGAGGAGAGGACCTGGCACTTGGGAATGCTGAAAGCAGGCTCCCTTCCAGCTGATCAGGGACCACTTTCTTGTCTCCCTCTCTGGACATGACTACATGGACAGTTTCACTACTGTTCAGTCCCATTGAAGGAAAACAAGCAGCTTTGCCAATGCATATCTTGTCTCATCTGTAATATCCCTTGGTCTTTTGTTTCTTCTTCTGTGACCTGAGTTATGCCAATTGTTCCCAGATAACTGGACCCAGTGCCACCTACCTACAGCTCAGCCTGCATACAGCTGCCATTTCGTTGAATTCTCTTCCTCATCTGAAAGCTCAGCTGCTGGTTTTCTGTTACCTAAAAAATGTGTTGTTTGGGAGGAAAGGAGATACATGTATGTGCATATTTTAGGTGAACTCACTTGTCCCAGGTCTTTCTCAGATACTTGGCAGTACAAGGTTTTGGTTTTTTCCCCCAAGAGGCTCATATTGACCTACCTACCAAGAAGGCTTTATTTAACACTCTCCAAAAAAGGGGCATATTGCTGTTGTTTAGCTGGGACAGAGCAATGGCAGCCAAGTCAAAGCGTAACAAGGAGTTCACATATAGAAACAAAAGGTTCTGCTCAGTCTCTAATAAACCTTGTGGTGCAGGAGAAGCAGACAAAGGCCACAAAATTTCCTTTCCCCCCATCTCCTTTTGAATACTCCATCCTTTTCCCTTCATCACATCCAGTCAGAGCTGCAGAGGAAGGCAGCAATAGCCAGCAAGCAGTATTTTGCTAACTCCTTATTCGAAGTGCTGCTCCTATGTTACAAAGCTTTCAGGCACTCCAGGCTTACCTTGAGAACTGACTCAGTCTTCCAAGTTATCTCAGATCCAGGGAATAAATTCAGCTGGTGGGAGCTAACCCAGCTTCTAAATTAGGTAGACAGATTGAGTCTTTAATGTGTAGCAGAGACACGGGAATGAGTTTAACTGCTCACTTACTGGAGATAAGGCAAAGTTCTTGCGAGGTTTGGGGTCAGATTTTGATTCTGAGATATTCTCTCCCTCAACTTAAACCCTCCTGAGCAAGGCAGAGTAAAGCTAAGAAAAATCAAGACCCACAGTAAAATGAATATTTTGCATCACGCTTTTATCCATTTCCTTTGCTCATTTCTCTCCCCTCTCACTCCAGGTTGCAAAAACATTGTGCAAGTCACAGCCCTGTCTTGGATCTTTGGAATATGCCTAATGAGCTGCAGATCCTATAGCAACCTTAAGACACACAGTGGGAGAATATGTTTAATGGAGGAGAGTTTCTGAGCTAGTCAGCAAAGGCAGGCTCCAGTTGTTGCAAGGTGAAGTCAGAAGGTAAACTAGAAAATGAGCTGCAAGGCTCTGACTTTCATCATGAAGATAATTAACTACTGCAAGAGATTCACTAAACATTTGGCAAAATCAAGGTAGGGAGTTGTCTTAAAATTTGCATGCTGGTTCAACCACAAAATTACAAGTATAAAAGTGGGAATTACTGAGTGAGGCTTTCTAGCCCGTGAGAGGGAACAGAACAATTAGAAGATCACTTTTTTTTTTTAATTATTTT
>WUAM01000299.1:1856528-1906522 GCA_024336885.1 Actenoides hombroni
AGGGCAGGTTGGTTTTAGAGAAGAAAAAAAGGGGAAAAAAAAAAAAAAAGAGGAAGGTTTCCTTGGTCTTTAAGTGCCAAAAAAAAAAAAAAAAAAAAAAAAAATTATATTAAAAACCAAGAAAATTTATTCCTTATGGAGGGCAGGGAAAACCCCAGAAACTTGAGGACAACTCAACACACTGCTCTGGCAAGTGCCATTGGGACATAGCACATCACAGTGAACTGACAAAATGATCTCAAGGTTGAGAGGGGGAGTGTGAAATTACAGAGGGAAAGAGCCAGACCAGGTCTGGACTCTCCCCTCTGTCTCTTCTCTCCAAGTCTTTTCTTGGCAGTGAGAAGTGACTTTGGAAAATATGAAGAATGGGATGGGGAAGCAAAACTCATTTGGCAACATCCAATTTCAGAGGCTAGAAAGGAGAACTGAGAGGATCCAAAGGCTGAGTTCCTGACCTCAGGAAGAATCCTGAGGGATATTTCAGCCACGTTAATTCCAGCAGGCAGCAGGACATCCTGGCGAGAGATGCTGTGGGGAGGGAAAGACTGAAGTGAAGGGAAATGCTCTTGTCTAAACTAGGGCTGATTAATGCCTTAGGAACCAAGGATCTGCTCTCTGTTTTCACAGTGCACAGTTATTCACCAGTCTGTCCATGGCAACAGGTGAAAAATAGGCAGTAGACAACAGCCTGTAGGATGCTTCAAGGAAAACTCAGACTGGGCATGAATCACCAATTCAAAAGTTTCAAGGAATAACTGATGTAAAAACTTCTGTATTCCTTTCCCTCCAGTCTTACTTTTAAGGTCCCAGAATAACAGCAGAAGCAGAAATGCTAGAGAAGAGGTTGTTCTTGTTGTGTTTTTCACAAAGACATCCTATTCCTAGTTTGTTAGCAGAGCTGGGAGGCTCTCCATGCAAACCTCGTGACTGAGCAGAACCAAGCCAGCAGATGATAGTGTACCGCATCAGATGACACTTTGGTCTTGACACCTGGCTCTATGCTTGAGCTCTTTGGCCAGCTGGAGCACCCTGCAGTAGGAAGTGTACAACTGAGGACCCATACACTGGGGATCTCAGTCCACAGTCAAGATCCTGGATCACAGGAGTTCAGATTTCACCTAGGATGAAAGATATGAGGCCCCAGAATGAACAAACACTTTTCTGTGGCACAGTTCATCAAAAACACCCTAGAATCAAGACCCACTTTATTTTGGCTAGGGAGAAACAAGCTTTATCTGTACTAGACAGAATCTTAAGAGCTGAAAAAGAGCACAGCATCCTATTGTAACAGAAGAGAGACATTGAGTTAGAAAAGTATAAATCAGCAGAGATGGAATACAGCCAGGACACTGGCATTTGCACTAGAGCTGCAATCAAATGTAGTCAAGAATTTCTAAAGACCAGAGCTGGTCAGGAGCTCAGATTTATATCAACCCACAGCAACCTTGAATACCAGGCAAGGGTGTTGGCTGACTGTTGATTCAAGGAATAAAAATGCCACCTTTGGTTACACTGCCTGTAGCAACCAGGCAATGCCCTGTAGGTCGCCCACCCAAGCAGCCGTCCAGTCTTCTTTATGGGCTTTAACAGAATTAGAAAACCTGAGGATAAGGGTAAAGGTCTTCTCTGAATCATGTTGGTAAGGTGGCAGAGTTCTTGGATCTAAAATGTGGGGAGAGGTAGTGCTTTCTAACTGGAATGACCAAGCTATCTGGAAAAGAAAATTTAACACGTTTCAGGGGTAATCTTTCTTCAGATTTGAGAGAAATTCCGCAGCCTCCAGACTACTTACTGGTCCAGAACAGGAAATGGAAATCCCTGTTATAGTTATTTGGTCTTCAATATTTTTAATTAGGGGGTGTTTTGGAATGGCGAGTGCTATCTTCCAAGCTTTAAAAATTATCATAGCCTAAGTTTCAGTTATGGGATTTAGAAGGAGAGATGATTTGTTCTGAGACAGCTACAAGATTATCACTAACAATTTTGTTCATACCTAAGTGGTCTCATTGGGTGGATTAGCTAATAATCTCGCCTTCATTAATGGATTTTTAACCGGTGCCAGACAGAAAACCTCACTATACAGATGGGAAACTGAGGTAAGGGGCAAATTGGAGTCGTATTTTCCAGGGCTGCCTGCAAAACAAAAAAAAAAATACATGTATTCATTTTGAAAAATAGCTCCTCTTCATCTTAGTAGAGTTAATGTTCTCCTGTAAGATCTCAGCCTGTGAGCTGTTGCAGTTTCTCCTGAGTCTGTAAAATTGTGACAACAGCAGAACAAGAATTATCTCTCTGTAACTAGGAGGGAGGGTACTGTATTTACTGCATTTGCTGATATACATCAAGAGAAGAGAAGTGCAGAGTGGGAAGAAAGAGAAAGAGGCAGCTTTGTTCTTGCAGTAGTTTGCTCAACAAAGCCCAGACTGTTTCAGTGATAGTGGATGCTGCATGTTTATTCCGAAAATTTATGGTTTAATTAATTTTGGGGTGAGATAGCGAACATGGTTCAGTGCCAGATCAGGTGAAATATGATCCTAGCATTTCAAGAATTCAAGCAGCTGAGGGGGTTGACTGAATGGCACCTGAAATCCAATAAAAGCCAGCACAATGGGAAGCCCTGGTATCTTAAAGGAAGATCTTTGGAGATTTTAAATATGTCAAGCAGGGTGGCAGGGGGGAGGGGAGTAGGCTAGATTCATCCAGGAGTTCAGACTACCACAGTGCCTGATGAAAATGTGCTGGTTTTCCTTGCCTGCAGTTGTGCAACTGAGCTTATGCTTTAGAGAAAAACTTTGGAAAAACACAGAATCCATAAAGCATAAAAGCCACCAAAACACTGATTTATGGAGTGAGGGGGTTTAGAAAAAAAAATAAAAATTGAAGCTCTTTTTAATTTGCTTTCCCTCTTGAGGAGAGGTCGTATTCTGTCATTGTTCGTAACTTTCTCTCTTCTGCCAGGAAATCTGGGAACATAGATCTGGATTCTCTTTTTAAAATATTGATATGTATTTTTAAAGGCCATATCTTCACTCAGGGAAAACTAGAATCCTGAGATCTAAAAACATAATCCAAGTATCAAAAGACTGATTCTCACACCCCTTGTGCAAGTAACACTATATGAATGTATTTTATGTATGAATGTGGCATTATTTTACAGCTGCAGTACTCTGTGGCACTCTACCTTTATGCTGGAAGGGAATGTATAGATCACTCAGGCTAGCCCCAGTTACCTCATCTCTCTTGCATCCTGCAAAGTAGCCACTCCAACTTGTCTCACAGAAGCAGGCATCCCAAGCCCCTCCTATAGGGAATGCTGATTTCTGTAGATGCTGTTGCTCTCTGAGATGCTTCAATTTTAACTGGTAGCTTCAGAGCAGGGATGTAAGAACTCGATTTCAGAACTCTGGAGAGTCTGTTCAGTTATCCACAGAGCTTGTCCCAGCTAATGACCCGCAGTATTTGGTGGAGGGAGGGGGGAGAAGTAAATAAAAAATTATTTCCTTTCCCGTCTTCTTCTGAATTTTCCCATAAGCTGGTCAAGTTACAGCTTCTGCTGCATCACACATGTACCTTTTAATTTTAGTGTTTGGTCCTGACCTTTGCTCATGGCATTCAGTCTCCCATGCACACCCTGCTTACTCTCCTTTTGTAATTTATGGCACACACTGTACACCCATTTCCTTCTGCCCTTAACTCTCCTGCATGTGTTCTTGTTATCTCAGCTGCTCGATGGATTTGCCATATTCTAGCTAGCTTCCAAGCCTGTTCTCATAATGACCTCTCATACAATATTTCACTATTTATAAGGGACTTAGCCCAATCTGTGAATTCACACAGCTTGCTGTGTCTTCTCAGCCTGTCCTACATCCTCCTCTCTTGAGCGTGGGGGAGTGATAGCTGTGCAGACTCAGGTCTTGCTTGGCTTCTGGGGTATGTTGGATTCATCCACTTTTTGAGGCTGTCAGTCAGATTTTAGTGTTGACGCTTTCCAAATTGAAAAATCAGCACTGAATATGACTCTTTCTCAAAGGTCTATGCCTCCAATGGAGGCAGGTGGCATTTGGCTTTCTTTGATTAATGTTTCTCCTATTATTTTGGGCTAGAAATGAGAACATTGAAGGAAATGCAGGCTCTAGTCAACCTGTCAATCTTTAGCAAGAATTTATTCATCCTTCATGCTGGCCTTGTAGAAAATTATCACGATGCTCCAATTATTTCCACTGAACTTCAGTTTCCACTCTTCCAGCAGACTCATCCTTTTCTTCCTCAAGCCAACAAACACTTCACACTGCTTCCTTCCTTGTGGAGAGGCATAACATGAAGGAGAGATCTGGAAATCCCTCAGCTGCTGCTTAAGGGCTGGGGAGCAGGGTAAGGTGCGGCCAGGAGCAATGTGGGGACACAGGGCTGCTGCATGAACACAGGTAATGCCGGGTGATCAGCCAAGGACTCTAACAGGTTAAAAGCATCTCAGCTGAGCAGCAGCAGGAAGAAAGTGGGTCCTGCAGCAGTACCTAGCCTTGGCTTATCTAGCAGTGGAGAAGCTGGGGAAAGCGGGATTCCACAGGTGGACTTCTGAGAATCCCACTTGCCCTTTTCTCTTGGTTTTATGTCTCCTGGTTGCATAACTGTTTTGGTATGAGACCTCAACTGACCAACTTCTAGTTGCAAGTCTTGGATTTGATGAAGGAAACATAGTACTCACTCTCTGCTGCTAGCCCCAGAAATCCCAGTCTGTGCTTTCGTCCCCCACAGTCTCTTATTCTCCTCTCTCTGTCCACAGGCAAAGGTACACATCTGCTTTTCTACAACTGTCCAGGAAGGGATGAGGATCTGCACAATGGCTGTGTAATTCTGCCCTTGTTTATCCAGATGGCTTTTCTGTGGCACAAGTTATTTGAATGATGAATGCATTTTCCTCTTAGGACAGGATCCATTTCCTGGGATGCATCACCTGGCTCTTTCTTCTCAGATCATTTCTCTGAGCATCTGAACATCTGTCTCACATTTCTGGTGTCTTCTGGTATTTAGCTGAGGTTGACTGCAGGTTTTGAGGTGTGGAGGAGGAGCACGAGAGGAAGAGGGGGGAACTCCTAGAAGCAAATCAAGACATAAATATGTCTCTACTTCAGCCATAAGTGTAATTGGAACCTATAGAATGGTACCCAAGGTAGCTTTGATCTTACTGCCTTATGTCTTTACTGTAATGCTGCTATCAGATGATAGAGGACTGACCATCGAAGGTGGGCTGAGGCAGAGAACAGTAAACACTAAGCTGTTGTAGCCTTGCTTCAATGTATATATCCACCCAGCTACCTTCAAGCTTCTGGCCACTTTCTTTCTAATGCAGCTAAGCAGACAATCTACCCTGTTTGCAGTGACAGCACACTGCTGGCACATCTTCAATCTGGGGCCCATCATAACACCCAAGTCTTTCTGGGGAATGCGACTGCTCAATCAATTGCTTCCCAGATAGTACCAATACATGGGATGGTTCTGCTTTATGGGTACTTCTCCTTCCTGAGTGTTGTAAAGTTTCTGTTGGTCCAGCCCTCAAATTTCTCCATCTTATCCAAAAGTTTTGTGATTTGAAACTTCAGTCATGCCCCCCAATTCAGTATCTCCTGCAAACATGATGGGGATTCATTCTGTGTCATTATTCAGGTCATTGATGAAAATATTGACCACAGCACTGATCTCAGGGGTGTTCCTTTAGCTACCAGCCATCATTGAAGGACACCAAGCCACTGAATGTTACTGTTTGAGCTAGTCACTCCAGATAATTACTTTACTTATTAGCTTGATCATCTAGCCCATATTTCTTCAGTTTTATAACAAGAATGCTGTGACAGATTGCCTCCAAAGCCTTAATAAATCAAGGTATATTACATCCACTGCTCTCCCCTTGTCCTTTTGCTTTAGGTTCTCCATTTACATAGTTCATAGAGACAACAAATTTAATCATCAATGTATCTCAAGGAGAATTTCTAGAAAACTCTCCAAAAACAGTTGTAGCATCCAGGGTTTACTTCTGCTTCTTCTCCGATCCCATGTGATTACCAGTGGAACAAATTAAGACCTTTTACCTTTCTGAGGCCTGGTCTGTAAATACCACTGAATGAAATTTTTCAAACTCCTGAAGAGATTATAGACAAAGGAACTTACTTCAATATTATTAAAATAAGCCATTGTAACAACTTCAGGAATATAATTCCTTGATTTCCCAAAAACATTTAAAGGCCATAGCATGTAGGGAATGGGGATTTAATGAATCTCACTGACAGCAGCTTTTTCCAGTCCATTTCCTGGAGGCATGTGTTTGTCATGATTTCATTTCAGAGCCTGACAGCATCGTATGCTGACTCACACAAAAAAGGCAAACTCTCCCCTTCCCCACCTCTGTCTGACAGTGGTGATTCAGGCCCCCATGTACTGACTGCTGGAGCTTTAGTTCTCCATCCAGTGAAATCAAACCGATGTCTTGACAACAGGTTCAGTGATCTTATGCAGTGTGCAATTGCTGGACAAACTTAAAATTTCTTGTAAAGGCGTGACACTTCTTGTAAAGGTTTAACACAAACTGAAAGATATTTGAAGGTCACTAATGAAGGAAGGGTTAACTCAGGCCTATTCTTTGGAAGCAATTCAAAGTAAAGAAGAGACTATATGGCAATACTCTGAAAGAGCATCACTTTCCAGTTAGGATAATCTAGAAAAGTAACTGTCAGCTGGGACTTTTATTGTGAGTCTTGCCTTTATTTTCATCATTATACTTCTAAGAAATAGATAAAATCACACAGAAGCTGATAAATGTCCCACCACTGTTAGGATTAGTGCTTGCCTCCATTACTGATGGCTCAGGGCACTACTTTCTGAGTATTTCAAGCTGTGAAGTAATTTGGAAAAACCTGTTTGGGTTAGTATACAAATCATGGAATGGAATTTACTGGTGCCTTCATATCTGCTGACTTGTAGAAGATTTCTTACCTTTATGCAAATGTTTATTTGACTGTATTTTCATTTGTTACAGTTACTTTTAGTCAGGGCAGGAAAATCCAAGATGACTGACAGCACTTCCAAGTTGAAAAGCTTGAAGAAACCACATTGCAAACAACGTTGTGTAATCAAAAAATATCTCTCTGCAAAAGCCATAGGCTGGAGCACTGAAACTTCTACTTCAAGGGTAGACACTGCTCCCACTAAAGCCTTATGATGATAAAAAGGCCATCCCAAAAATAAGATGTTAGTTCTTCACTATAAACTCATCCTTTCTCTGGTTGGTTCTTGCACGAGGAAGGGAAGAAATGGATCCAGTATCTTCTGCTCACATTGCTAGGCAGCTCACATTGCTAGGCAACTCACAGTACTGTTGAGGAGCCGGGTGGCTGCATCCAGGGGCTTGTTTTCAGATTAAAACCAGATATCTATCAAAAATAATAAAGCCCATACCTATGTGGCCTCTGGGAGATGTGCTCATGTTCCGGATCTGCTTTGCAAAGCCAAGTCCCTGGAACCAGTTTTATCCACACTGTTGTAGACACAGAGTGCAGATGGGAACCAGCCATTCCTGCCCTGTACCCAAGTTTTCTTGCCCAAACAGACAGCTGACTTGCTCCAGACCAGAGCCAAAGGAGCAGCCATCATGTGGGCAATACAGACAGTGAGTGAGTTAAGCTCTCATTTGAATTTCTGGTCTCATCCGCTCAAGAGATTACAGGCAAAGCCAAAATCTGCTGTGATATTCTTGCCAAGGGTGAAGGAAATCAATAGGCTGCAGTATAGGCTTACGCATGGAGACATACCAAGTGTGCTTGGATGCATGGTTCCCAAATTAAACAGGGGAAACAAACAGGTCTCTGTTGCAAGCCTGAGAGCTGTTTGCAACACGCTTCTGGCTGTGCTTGTCAAATCGCCCTGGCTGACTGGAACAGCAGTCCCTCAGCCTCATCCTTGCCACCTTCTTCCTTTTCTTGGGGAAGGCAGAACTGATAAATAATGTCCTACTTCAGGATGCTTGTCCCCATGTTGCAGGAGGGACAGTTCTGACAGCCTGTCCCGAACTCCCTCAGCTGGCTAGGAATGATGATTGTCCTCTGTATTCAAGCAAAACTGCAGTCGTCTTCATGGTGGTGGTGAAAGGAGACTAAAGCATCCTTCTCTCTATGGAGCCATAACAAATGTAGACATTTACTACCACAGGAGAAACCCAGACCATGACATGCAGTTTAGGAGTGTGAAGCCAATTAATTAATTTCGTTACTAACAGCAGTCCCAGAACAGAGGCAGTTAGTAACCTCCTCCCAAAACATTAAGAATTTGGGTGTGAGGAGGAAAACTGCAATAAGAATTGATTCCTGTTGGACAGTTACAGCTAAACAAAAAAACCACCATCCAAAACCCCCAAAATTAAACCCCTCAAACAGAGAGGAAGAAAAGGTAAAAGCTGGTACTTTTTGCAGCTTTCCACTCAGCTGGCATCTTAAAAATGGTAATATTTCAACGTCCCCTTAAAAGGCTATATTCTCTTTTCAGGCTAAGAAAAATGTAAAAGGCTATGTGTAATAGCACCCTCTGGTGAATCCTGTCATAGGAGTATCCTTGGCCCTATAGACATAAAGAAGGATACACCTGAAAACCTTCCCAGAAGAGGGCTGTGAGTGTAGGTGACAGTTTGGAGACAGGGGGGAACAGAGAGAAGAAGAGATATCCCTGTCTAATAGGAAAGAGCACATATCCATTTGATCCTGCCAGGAATCCCCAGCTGTGATGTCGTCCTGTGATACAGCTGTTGAGGCATCTCTGATTCAAACCACTCAGTCTCCTGCCTTGGAGGAAGAGAACATGCTATTATTTCCAAAGAACTGGCTTGCTCCCCCTTTCATTCTTGACCCTTTGCTCCCCAGCCCACGAACTGAGAGATAGTCAGGTAGAGGGGGAGCATGCAGCACAACACATTCAGCTGGAGAATCAGTTCCACAGACCAAGGCATTGCTGGAATTACCCAGAGCTAATTTAGGCTCTGGTGAATGCAAAGTGTGTGCCAGCAAGGGAAGAACACATGGAGTTTGCCACCCAAGGTGGATTAAACCAGCTTGGAAAGTTTCACAAGAGAAAGCATTGCTTTGAGACAGGCTGAGTGTCTGGCTGGTAATTCAACCATGAGAAGATCTGGCCTCTATGCAAGTCTGCAAATAATACATACGCTTACTCGTGCATTTCTATCTCAGAGGGGAGAAGAAAGTAGAGAATGAGGGCAGCTCTCTGCAGGAACATTTCCAGCAGTAGAAAAATGCTCTGACTGCCTACCCATATCCTGCACTTTCTAAAGGTATTTTAAGGCCACCAAAACTGCATAATATGAAGAAGGGAAACCAACCCAATCCATAATTTACAAATCATCTTCCAATAGCTTCTGCTGAGGCATTGTCCCAGAAGCAGTATGGCATGCAACCCCCAAACGCAGATCTGTTCTGCTGTCTCTGTATTGCTGGGTTATTGTCAGAGTGCTTGACCCCAACTCCTCCATGCCCCTCGCAGGCTGTACCAGGGGCTCTGCCTATCTTGTGCTATGCAGAGCTCTAGCACACTCAGCTTTGCTTGGACTACCTATGATGGGAGCACATGAGCCCACATCAGGACAACAAGCTTGAGTCTGAACTTTCTTCTCAAGACCACTTTATATCTTGGCCTGTGCCTTCTTGTGTTTGGTGTGCATGGTCAGCAAGTCCACAGGCTCAGACGTGCCCTTAATCCCTGTTGCAGACAGCTGTGGGGCACAGGATTTGGCATCACAATTCCTGAAACACTTTCTTGTTTTTTCTGCCCACTGATGCTTCTGGAATTTCTCCTCAGCACAGACAAACTCCCTCTACATGAAGACAACCCCTTAGGCTAGCAGGGCAGAAAGAGATAACACTTCTCCTCGTGGGTGATAATCTGGTGTTTCATAGAGGTCCATAGAAACCCGGATGGCTTAGTGGCCAACAGATCAAGCTTTGGATCAGAGAAGATGTCCCTGTTGATAGATACAAGGTGTGCAGGGAGAGAGAGATGGACAAGTGGCAGAACCAGAAGTCTCAAGGAGTAGATGTTCTCAGTGACTTGCTGCCTGCCTCCTCCTCTGACAGCCTCCAGCTGGAATGCAGCAGGCAGTTCAAAACTTTCACCAGGTACTGCCCTGGAGCAGTGTAAGGGATGGTCTTTCAGGGACCCCTCCTCCTCAAATTTCTTCTGCTCATGAAACCCTACGGTTTTCCCAGGTGTGTGGCCCTTTTTTGGGCAGAAAGGCTTTTATGTTCTCTAAGGATAGAATTAGTCTTGTCTACACTGAGGGAGACAACAGGGACAGTAGGCAGAACAGATGCTTCAGGAAAAACACCAGCAGCTTGTCCAGGAGACAAACTGATTTCCAGTCCCAAGGAAAAGGAATAATATGTAGATTGTCTTTTATTTTGGAGGGCTTTTGGTGACTACAGTGAAAATCAAAAAATTAATTGTTTTGGTTGCTGTGTGCACAGAGAAGTTCCTTCCACTCTGAGTTCCAGTCAAATGGGGAACAAGTTCAGAAGGGAAAATCTTATCCAGAGTCCTGAGGAGGTCAGGGAAAGAAGCAGAAAAAGAAACTAGCTTCCTTGATTCTCAGTGTGATTTATCTCCAGGATCATCTCTTCCATAATATATAATTTTTCCCTGATGCATATTCCTAACTGTAAATGTTTCTGTTACTTGCCGAAAGATTCATGCTTTCTCAAAAGCTTGTTGTGCTTGGCAAAAAATACCTAATGGCAGCAAACTCATCACTTACTCCTGATTGCTGCAAAAGCTGCCTGTGTGTGCACATCTGTCTACAGGCTGAAAGAACAAGCAGCACATTCAATCTCCCCCTTTTTTTCAGTTTCTTCTCACAAGCAGATCCTCTAGATCAGATCATATTGCCATCTTTTTTCTAGCCTCTGTCTTTCAAATTATGAAAGTTATCATATAGTAGCATATTGCTCAGCTTCAATGGTTTTTCCTCGATTCACTGTGCAAGACAGCAAGTAGAGCCACAGGAGATCACTTAGCTAATTCTAGCATTTTCTTCCCTTGTAACTGTAGAAAGAGTAGGTGTGTTTGACTAAGATTCCTACAACGATGTTTAGGTGGTTTGCAAAATCCTGTGGTTGACTTGATAACTGTTCTCTATTCAACTAAGAACACCAATGATTCATGCAGAAATGCCAACGGGCAAATAATATGGAGACTAACTTTGTTCTTTGAAGAGCCTGGCTCCATCTGCAGAGAAGACTAGCAAAAGCCAAACCCCTCCCATACTCAACAAAGTTCTCCACTGAGCCATATCTAAAAGTAGGTGGTATACACCACTAACAAAACCTCTCTCACCTCCAGCTAACTCCAACCATCTGCCAGAGCAGCTCTCCTGAAATGAAAGCTTGCTGTCTAACTGCCTGCTTTTATAGATGCCCCACTTGCCTGGCCTCACCTCCCTCACCTCCCTGTTCTCCTCTGGTTTTAATCAGCCTGCCATTTAACTCACCTGGGATGCAATTAACCAGGAAACTCCACTAGAGAGTTCATTAAAGAGAGAAATTCCATATCTCTGTTTTTGAGTTTAGCCAATTACAACATTGAACCTCCCACCAAAATGTCCTTCCAGCTATAGAGCTGCTTGTCCCAGAAAACTGAATGAGCCTGAGGTTTGGGTTCACAGCACTTTCCCAGGTGGGGGAAACACTTTATCCTATGTGAAAGAAGACATGATCAATGACTATACATTTCAACTCTCCAGGGAATAATTTACAGCCACAGAGATCCAATTCAATCTGAGAACTAAAACAAAAAACTCCATTAAAAATCAATAGAAAGTTAACTAGCCCTCTGCATTTTGCGCCGCGTGATTTCTAACTGAACACGGAAGTATTTGCTATTCCAAACCAGCCACATCCTTCTAAGCTTAGAATTCCCCACAGAGGTGCAGAGCTTGTAAACATTTCTACCCAACTTCTATTTATGAAAGGGGAAGCTGAGGCACAAAGAGGTGAAAAGTAGATGTAGGAACAGATCCCTGCCCTGCTACTGTCTTACTCAGCATCTAAGTTACCAGATAATTCTGTCTCCTCTATTTGTTTTCCTTTTGGTAAAATAAAATATTTTTTGCAAGTAATCAATGGAAGAAGACAAGCCCCAACACTCAGAAGGCATAGCCTCAAGCTCCACCACTGTGTTACAATAGCTAGGATGGATCCTTCCAACTAGAGAAGGGTCATATTGAAGCTGGAATAATTCCGCTGATGCTTTGCAGGAGTCCTTTTCTGGACCTTTTACCTCCATTTGGTAATAGTGAATTGCATCAGTATCAGTCACCCATATCCTTTTCCATACTCCACATGGCAGAGCTACATGCCATTTTCTTCCTTATGATTATGCTTTATTATTTCTATTACATCAGTGCCTGGAGGCCTTGGGATAGACCAGGTCTCTATTGTATTCATTGCTGAATTTACACAATGATGTACAATCATGGCAGCAAAAAAGTTCCTGAAGCACAGTGTGCTGTGAGCTGAAAAGCCATATGGGGTAATAAAAAAGGGAAGATAATGCTAACATGTTCTCAATCAAGGAACAGTGAAATCATTGTAAATTCCATTATGGGTAGGTGATTTAGCCTCGATGGTGCATCACCGCAGGGAACAACCTTGATGTAAGTGTCATAAAGCTTGGCACAGCATCAAACCCACACGCAATACAGCTACAGGGCCAAAGTGTTTCGGCAGATCCTCTCTGGGCCGTTCCTTCCCCTTCCAAGCTTTTTCCTCATCAACTCCCTATTGTGCAAGCTGTGTTTGAACATTATAGCTATGCTAGAGGTGAGACACCACAGGGTTAGGACAAGGTTTGGTCTTAATTTTTCTCCTTTTTTTCTATTTTTTTTCTACTTCTTTTCTTTTTTTTCAGTCTTCTGTGTTTCCTGGCTTTTGTGGCTTGAAGGCACACCCTTGATATAACTTCATTGTGGTTCATTTTTCTTGTGGTCTAATTAAATCTGGCTCCAGCCTGAGCTGTGTGTTAGCAACAATGGAAGGAGAAGACAGGAATATGGAGTTCTAGGAATCATTAGGAATGACATGGCCTGAAAAGTGAAGAAAGAAAGTGGAAGTAAAGTAGCCCAGGGAAAATGGAGAAAAAAAAAGGAGTGGAGAAATGCCCTCTGTGTCTAAAGGCAATTGTCCTGTTTTTCAGAGTATTGATAATCCAGGGCAAATTTGGGTGTGGTAGAGGAATGTGAATTCCTCCAGCCTGGAACACAACAGCTGTACTAGATGAGCCCTTGCCATAACTCCTTTCACATTAACAGAATTACATCAAAGATGTAAATCCCACAGAGGGGAAATCAAATTAAGTGCTGTGTGCTTATGAGGTGAAGGCTTTGTTAGCAATAGTGATGAGAGAAGCGTCCAAAGGGAGAATTTGAGGGCCATTTCAAGGACCAAGTCTTTCTAAAGTGGTACAATGGTAGTTCAAACAGCTTCTGGTGAGAAAGGAAAGGAGATCATTCTGAGAGAAACTTGATTTTGGACTCTGTTTCACAATTCTCCTGTTTCTGGCTGTGAAAGTTCCAAACCCCAACTAGAGAAGAGTGTTGTGAAAACCTCATTGACCAGCATAAGGAGAATTTCAATGCAGAAAATAGTTTTTCTGTGTCATGAATCTTTCATTAAATCTTTTTAACACTGCTTAACTATGTTACATTTGTTGAATGTTCAGAGCTTTCCTCCTGTGTCAGTAACTGCTTGGCTCTGCAAATAAAATGGACTCCTAAGAGAATATATTGTTCAGCTAGTGTCAAGCAGGCGAGAGGGAGGGAAGCAATATATTATGTTGCATGTATGGCTGAATCTCTTTGAATCAAGAGCTGGTTATTCATAAGCTGCAAATCTGCATATCAGCTCCTGCTGAACGTGTCTGCACTGTGCAGATTGCTCTATGCTGTACTGACTAACATCCCAGTCCTAGCATGGTAAAATACAGGGTGCATGCAGTCCTTATTGACATGGGAGATGCAGGATCTATGGTGGCTAAGAATATAGAAAGCAAAAAGTCTCTTTTCCCCTCCCTGTGGTGAAGACAAGATGACAAAATGATTTAAATGTTGATGTGACATTTAAGACACTTGCTTCTATGCAATTCTCTGTCCTCAGTGTTTGGTAATGCTAAGGACTTGAATGGAATACCTCCCACACAGGTGAATATTTCTGCTTCTCCATGCCTGTCATTGTTAATTTGAATTCCATTAGCTCCTAGATGAGCTAACATGAGAAGAAGTAAAAAAGTAACCATCACAGAATCAGACCTACAATCTATGATCCTGCATCCTATCTCAGAGAGTGGAATGAAAAAAGAGTAAGAAACAGAGTCTTAGTGCTCTGTTCCTTGGAATCTCCTCCCAGCTGTCACAGTTGGTAATTCAGGGATTTCCTGAGCTGCGTCTTGCAGCTGGACTTGAGACACTTTACATTACACTTCTTGTTTTCCACAGTTACCTGTCCTGTCAGCCATCAGGGTAACAAAACAGTCATAAAAATATGGTGTGTTCTTGGTCTGTGTTGTTGCCTGTGATGGCTGGTCATGTTATCACAGACAATTGATACTATTAGGGGAAAGTAGTAGACATCACCTCTGCCTGAATATCTAAAATGTAGCTTTCTAGAGTTGAACTAGTCACTCTAGACTGGCTTTAGAGGGGAGGAGGGAGGAGCTAAAGGGTGGGGAGAGAAATGGGTGTCTTCAGCTTTTCACCTGTGTCTGAGACATGTAGCCCAAGATGAGATGAATTGCTTCCTGATGGTGCATGTCTATCTCCATAGATTCATTCGTAGTCAATGCCAGTGAAACCAGGTTGTTCAGTGGTAATGAGAATAGCTATTTATTCACCATCAGCATAGCTAAGTCTTTATCACTGCCACAGGTCATTTACCCATGTTCAAAACATCACTGGAGAGATTTTAGGAAGCAAATACTTTTTCTGAAACACCACTTCTGATGCAGCAAAAGCCATAGAGGACTGGAGGTGGGAAGGGTGCTCTGAGGAAGGTTCACAACATGTTTAGTGTCCTTGATATCCCTTGACATCTACTGGTCATGGGTGACAGCACAATTGATCTTGTGGTCTGACCTCAACATTGCTGGTCATATCTGTAAGCTTAACGAGGAACATAAGGATCCTTTTCCATAACCCTGAGCAGGAATGACCTCCTAAGTAATTGTAACATTTCTAAAAAATGTCTTTATTTTCCAATTTTGTAGGGAAAAAGTAGACATAATTTCTCATCTACTAGAGCCTTCTGCTTAATTTTCTTTATTTCTTTTTAGAGGGGAGAGGAATAGGAGAAGGTAAAAGACCTTCGTCTGACTGTTTTCTGAAATGATTCTTGTTTTTACAAGACAAAAAATGAGGAGAGGAGAGGAGAGCAGAGCAGAGGAGAGGAGAGGAGATATATTTTGTTATCACTATTCTTCTACTACTCTTTTGTTGGGGCATTTTTCTTGCTACCTCACATGACTCGATTCACTGAAGCAGTCTACAAACCTTTCCTCCAACATTAGCACATAAAACCATTTCACTTGTGAGGAAGCTGGGAATGTTCAGTCATTCTACTTAAAGAAAAAACAGTGGTAAGTGCATAGACTTTTCCTTTTCCTTATTTTTGCAGTTTTCTTTCCTCTTGGGCTGGTTAGTTCTGTTCATGTAAGATTGTCCAGTGTTTACTTTTTTAATGGAAAATGGGGTGGTTGCACTTTACCAGACTCCAACATCAGCTTGGAATCCAGCCATGTGATCCATGTGATGCCATGGATCCTCAGTCATCACACAAACAAGTTTGTTGTAATGATGCCTACAGCTTGCAGTTTAGTCTGACACTGAAGCTCTGCGAGGCTCATTAGCAGAGGCAAAGTGTCTTGATAAGTGTTAAGCAAGGTTATGCCGAGTGGAAGCAACAGATATTAGAAGATGTCCAGAAGAGCAAACAGCAACATTCTTTAGATTTAGGTTTGCTCCTCTTAGGAAGAGAGAAGGATAAAGTCTAATCCAGACTTCTAGGTGTTGCCTTACAAATGAGATATGCAAAGCCTTAAAAACAATTTTACATCTTTGGAAGTCATTTGCATTCCAGAAAGGAAAGGGGCATGTAAAATTTGCTGTTAGGCAAAGGATTGGCATCTTGGATAAATGATACATTCTCTTCACACACAAGGCACTGGCTCATCTGTGCTTCATGGAGAATTTCTCATAGGTTAACAGGAAGGGACTGTTCAGACTCTGTAGCATATGTTATTTTTGGCTTCCACGCTGAGATGGCCAACAAGCTTGGGTCCTAACACGTCTTCAGAGCTGGTGTCCTTTGAGTTTTCTACCTGATTTTCTGGATATGTCTTTACTTTCTGCTAACAGTGGTCTCAAGACTGTGTTTGCCTTCTGCCCACATGCTAAGCCTTTGACTGTGGCCTCTTGCATATCTGGAGAGCATCCTTCCAAGCATGTAGATCTCAGCATGGTCAAATCAGCCAGTTGGATAGAACAGGACTCAGCATGCCTGCAGGCTAGAGGTATCTGTGAAGCAACCCATGGTTCAAGGTGTGGGTGAGACCCAGAGCAAAATAGGCACCTTGTCTAGTTTGTCTCTTCAAGGGTTGAGAGAACTGAGAAGGTGATGATTTTGCCCTACAGTCTGAGTGGAGTTAGTGCAAAGTAATGAACACTTGTAGGTGGTCTCTTGACAAAGAATTTGTTTGTCAGGTCATTCCTGAGAAATACAACGCATTTATGAAATGATGATCCAGTGCCCAGACAGTTAGATTGCTGTAGTCAAGGGACCATCTTTAAAATGTCATTTTCCCCATGAACTCTAGGTGCGTGGAAAGGCAAGTTCCTCTGTTTCTGAAAGTGCCACACACCTTCAGCTTCTTTCTTGAGTGCAAGTGGGCTCATGTTCTTTTAGCTAGAAAACTCTCCTCATGTTTGTCTTCACAAGAGCACCTAAAGCCAGAATGACATATCAGTCAAAGCCACTGGTATCTGTTGGAGGCAAAGCACAATACTGTGGAGGTGGAGGAATTTTGGTCTTTTCCCATGTCCAGCTGAAATTAGTCATTTATTTCTTTAGGACACTAGTGTTTGGTTGCAAAAATTTTGTGTGTTGCAGGAAGACAAAAATCTTTTCAGGAAAAAATCAGGTTTTCCTAATGTGAATGTACAATGTCGAGCACAGTTCATCCCATATCATAAAGGTATTGTGAAATAAATAATAAGGGTGTAATTCTATCAGCCTTCACATGATATTTAGCACTCATACCTCATATATCATTGTCATTGCACTGTGAAATACACCCTCCACAAATTACTCAAAGAACTGCATGTTCCCTGTGCACACAGAATGATCTCCTCTGGGACTTCATTGTTCAAGAGTTTAAAACAAAAGTCCATCTGGGATGTTGAAAATACCTCAGTCCATCTTTCAGAACAGGTAATGTCTGTACCTGTCTGACCATTTTTGACTATACATATTAGAAATTCCTAGATAAGTTTGTTCAGATCTTTCAGATTTGTAAATCCAGGAACACAATAAAATTACAACAGGATGTGAGAGCTACCACTTCTTGTTTAGGAAAAAGTCAACATCTCTCCAGGGCCCTGGGCCATGAACCTGCTGATTGAAAGGGTTCTGATATATACAGAGGTAAAACAAATTATTATATTTAATGGTAGAAAGGGACTGTTTAATTTAAGGAGGTTGAAGTGGGTACCTCTTAGCCAGTCCTACAGTGTAGATGAAGACTCTATGCAATGTCCCACCTTTGGGGGAGGACATTGTGGGTAGGGTGGGCAGTGGCTGTCAGGAAGCATGTAAAGTCCAACAGCCCAATGACTCATGTCACCCATGCTCAGAGCCAACAGACCCTGTGGCCAAAAAAGGTAAGGATAATTCATGGTGGACAGGTCCACTGTTAGCTTCCCACTGCTAATGGCTGGATGTCCAGAGGAAACAGGGAAGAGTTTATGTGTACGTGCTACATTTCTTGTAGTCCCCAACTTAGTATTTACCTTAGGCCTCTGCCGGGAAGGGTTCTGAGGTGACTGAAGAAGGATGCTCTTGTGTGCATCAACGCCTTGCTTTTCTGCACCTAAATACTGCCTGGCCTTGGGAGTTGGGATGTATTACCACCTTGGGTGCTCATGTGTGAGAAAAGTTCCAAAACAGGTATTGATAGTCCGTCACTGGAATGCTTGGATTATTCAGCGTTAACTGAAAACAATGTCCAGTTCTTTTGTATTTCTTAAGTTTTCTTTTTAGTTTGGAGTCTGTGGTTGGCCATATAAAGAATGGCTTTTTAAGAAATCCATGAAAGCAATAAAACTATAAATCCTATTGTCATTGTGCCCGTTCCCCAGAAAGCAATATCCACATGTAATCCTCTTGTAGCTCATTCCCACCAATGTGTTGTTCAATGCTTGCAGAAACAAATCCCTCTAAGGATTTTTGTATGGAGTGAATTGTGACAGTAATCCAGATTTATGCTGCTTAATTACTCACAGCCAACAGGACATGTGACCACATTTGCCATACTTGATGAGATGTCTCCAAAGTTTGCATTGAGCCAACCTATCCAGGGTCAATTTGTTTTTATTTTTCCTCCATCAGACCTCACTCAGGTAACACTCCCAATGACCTCAAGACAAGAACTTCCAATTGTTTCTGATTTTTGTTAATCAAGATAAAATTGCATACAGACCAAAGAGAGTTTGTCTGATTATAGAAGGAGTGAAAACTAAGTCAAGAGACAAGAACTTCTGTGTTGTATTGAAATATCATCTTCTTCCAGTTGATTTCCATTGACTACCTGTTAATTTCATTCCTGAACTGGTCTAAAACATCAGAGGGACTGGAACGTGCAGGTTTTTCGGTACTTTTGAACATATGATCCTCTCTTTCAAAATCCCTCCCACCCTCTGAACATCCACCCATACTTCAAAGCAAAATGTAAATGCTGGAGCCAAAGCATTACACCAAAAATTGGGCAAAATTCAGAATTTTCATCCTGCAGCAAATCCTGACATTTCAATGTTTGTTTTTATCCCACATTGGAACAAAGAGCTGAAATGTCAAGACTTTTTCTCTGAGTGGAAATTTTGGGGAGAAAAAAAAAGCCAAAACCAAACAAACTCTTTTCTGGCAAAGTCAAAGCATGTTGCCTGACATTTTCAAACAAAACAAAACATTTCAACATTTCTGAAATCAAAATGTTTTCTTGTGATGTGTTAAAATGACCCCAAAATGCTTTGTTTCAAGTCACTTCAGTGTTCAAACTGTGCTTTCCCCTTGTGTTATAGCCTTCTGGGATATGTAGTTTGGAAGTTTGCTCTTTGCAGTCTTCGTGTCTGGATTGTGTGAGTTGTTTCTTGCCTAAAGACTCTGAAAACTCATATAGATAATCATCCTTACATGAAGCAAGAAGAAAAACATCTGCATTGCATTATGGAATAAAAAAGAGTGTCCCATCTACTGAGAAAATGTCCTGAACTGTAACCCTGCACTGTTACTGGAACATAGTTCATTACCGAACTCATCTGACTCAAAATGGTTTTGGCCAATTCAGTAATAAAATATTCTGTCTTGGGTCAGTGATTCTTTCTCTTTTTTTTCTAGTGTATATATGGATTTTCCTCCAATTCCACTTACCATTTTAACAAAATAGCAGTATTTCTGCAGAGACTGGTTTCCCTTTGAGTTTAAAATCTCACATCTACTTCCGACCAGGAAAGAAGGGAAAGTTGGTAATCCCAATATTTGCTTGATGCTCAGAGCAGGAGGCAGGATTTAAGGTCACGTCTGGTTTTGGCATTTCAGATAAAAACACCTAAGGCAGTTTTTTATGGATCTGGTTTTTTTTTTAATTCTACTTGAGCTTCTAAGGGGCGGCCAGGATGGCACAAGTCCCACTTGACAGCTGATATACTTAAAAACATGTGGATCTACTTCTAAGGAGGCTGCCAACCATCACATGCGAAAGTTGTAATAGCACAAGAACTCCATTCCAGGCTTTCAAGTTCTAGGCTTAGCAGGGTTGTGTAGTTTTACCTTCTCTTTGTGATACCAGTCAGACACCACTTTTCCTGCTCAGATCCACCTTCCTTGTTTTCTTGGTCTTCAATAAGAAGGTAATGCTTGATTACCTTAATATGAAAGTATCAAAAGCAGAGTAGTCTTGATAGTCTTCCTCCTGAGGTTTTATAAATTACTGTCTTGAGATTTGGAGCACCCACAGTGATTTCACTCTGATGATTGCCTAATGATAGCTCCCATTCTCTGTAAGGTCTTCACTCTATGGACTCATAGAATCCCTCCAGAGACTCCAGAATAGCAGTGCAAACTAGTAAGGATTGAGCACCCAGGATAAAACACCCTTACTGCAGGGTAAGGCTTTTAAATGGGCTGCTTCTGTGTTACAGCTCTTAAAATTCAAGTAATCCTCTGAGCATGAACTCTCCATTCTGCTTTGAACTTCTGCTTTAATATTCATGCTCATTCCATCTAATTTTAAGCACTCAAACCTCTGTAGTCTACAAATAGAATCCAAATCATCTAGGTTGAAAAGACCTTTAAGATCATCAAGTTCAACTGTAAACCTAACACTGCCAAGTCCACCACTAAACCATATGCCTAAGTGACATATCTACATGTCTTTTAAATTACCTCCAGGGATGGTGACTCCACCACTTCCTCAGGGAATCTGTTCCAGTGCTTTACAACCTTTCAGTGAAGAATTTTTTCCTAATGTCCAACCTAAACCTCCCTTGGCACAATGTGTGGCTGTTCTCTCTCATCCTGTCACTTGTTACTTAGGAGAAAAGACCAACCCCTGCCTAAGACCTCCTTTCAGGTAGTTGTAGAGTGAGAAGGTCTCCCCTGAACCTCCTTTTCTCCAGGCTAAACAACCTCAGTTCCCTCAGCTGCCCCTCATAAGATTTGTTTTCTAGAACCTTCATCAGCTTCATTGATCTTCCTGAGATGCACTCCAGCACCTCAACGTATTTCTTGTAGTGAGGGTCTCAAAACTGACCACATTATTCAAAGTGTGGCCTCACCAGTGCTGAGTACAGGGGCATAATCCCTTCCCTCATACTGCTGGCCATGCTATAAAGGCAAGGTCACTCAGAGAGTGCTTGGTGTCTTGGCTGTGATGAACCTTCCTCAGCTGACTATGAAGGAAGGCTCAAAAGACTCTCCACCTAATATTGTACCTTTTTTTAGGAGCCGGGAGATAGATGGGAGGAAGAGAAGCATGTGTGCTTCCTCGAGAGTCCACTTTGGGTGTATTAGGTGTTAGCTGCCTGAGAGGCAGTAAAGTATAGCTGATGAGTATTTTCTCAGCCATATAATGAACGCCAAAAACCGATGGCAAAAAGACAGTTACATATTATGTGTATCTTTATACACTGAATCTGTATCAAACTCATTCGCACTGTATTTGTCAAATTATAGCTACATGCATTTGTTGATAACATGGTACAATTGCAACTTCCACAATGGAGAGCAAGACATTAATACCATGGTTTTCAGACAGATTCACCATAATCCACTGAGGCAAAATATGGCGAAAATCCACTGTAGTTATTCAGGCGAATACAGTGTTTGCACTGTATTGCCCTTTCTCGGTCTTTGTACGTTGTTAAGCCACTGAATATGAGCTTTTGGCAAAAAAATGGGTGGGTCACGTCTTTCCACAATGTGGAGATCATCTAACATGCCCGGTGTACTAGCACAGTATAACTAACAAATACTAACAATAATCCCATATTTCCAGTACCTGGTGTTCCCATGGATGTTGGGCAGCTCACTAGTCCTTGTCTGGCACCATAATCCTGAAGAATCTGTGTGAACATTGGCCCTGTTTTGGAAGATGCTGTTTGCATGTCTGTACTTCAATTTCATTTGTTGCTGACCTTTTATTTTATGAGTTAAACACTAGTAACTGAGACGTTAAGGTACAGCCAGTGGCATGAGTAGTTTCAAGCATATTCCTTCTCTGATACAGCAATGATTTTGCTAGAGGTGAGTTGTAGGGGACAGAGCAGGTAACACAGACAAACTGATGACATGTTCATAATATCTAATGACCACAAAATAGAGATTTCCATGAGATCATAGCTAGTCTCACACATATTCATTACAAGGAAGAATTTGGGCAGGAGATCACTTTTTTTTTCTTTCTTTCTCCTCTGGCACTAGTCCTGAACAAAGGCAGGAATAGTACAAAACATTGTGTGTGTCCACTGTGAACTTGGCACTGATTTCCAGAGATTCCAAAATATCATATTCTGCCACTGCAAAGGGGTTCGTACACACCTATCCAGCAGGAGACACCTTTAACCTCTAGACATACCTTTTTTTTGGTCAAAATATGCAATGATTTCGGTAGGATATCCGATCAATTCCCAGTGAAATAAATAGATGGTGATTGCCTGTAAAGTGGAACTGCTCCTGACTGCAGCATGGTCAAACCCTAAAATACCCAGAGAATTTGGAGTGAATATATCTTCATGAATCTTGTGGCTTTGTTAGACCTGTATCCCATGTGGAACAAATATTAACAAATACTTGAAAATGAAAAAAAACCCTAAAAATAACAAATACTTTAAAATACTGAATGTTTCCTGGAAAATATATGTCCCTGTCCTACAGATGCTATTGTCAGAACAAATTCATTTGGCCAACTGTCTCTTACTGTTTCTTCTATGTAGGACAGACAGAAAGCAAAATCATCACTGTAAAATAAGGTCAAATCCAGGGAAATCATGAAGTTGCTCTTCCAAGTTGATGTACTACTCTGATTAGCAGGGCATCCTGTTCCAAACCTCCAGAGAGAGGAATGTTTTCTAACTGTCAAGATTTCTTCTGACAGTATTATGACTGAGGTTTCTTTCCCTAAAGGATAAGATCTGCCTTTGTGAGCAAATGAAGTCTACACTTTTACCTAACAGAGAAGAAGAGTGTTGTTCCTATCTCCTGTAAGTGATACAGTTATATCCTGACGCAGGAGAAAGTAAAGTTCACAACAAGAGTCAAGCTGAAGGGAAAGTAGTAGGATGTGTTCATAGATCCTCATGGACTGTCTCCACCACAGAGAAGAGAAATAACCTAAATACAGGAATTACTGTACAATGAACTCCCCTGTTTCTTTAGCCACAAGTGAGGCAGTAAGCATTTGATGCAGAGCTGCTGAACAGGGTTTTTTTATGGAGTTAGAGATTTCTTTTCTAACTAAACTCAGATTATGACCCTCTGACAATGCAACTTCTTTTTTAGGTCCATTTGCCATGTCATAAAGACCCTACCTTCCTAAATGAACTTTGGAACTACTGCATAACAAGTAGTTCTAATTATGCAACCCATAAGGATTTAATTTTAAAAATCCAGTTGCATTGCTTGCCCCAAAGAACTTTCTTCAACCCAGATGATGCAAATTCTCCATCCCGTTGTTTTCTCCCCCCTAACATCCATTACACAGTGGGGCTGTCCCTGCAGAGGCACCATGTTATCTGGGGTGGTGTTGGTTGAGGTCTCTTTACTTCTTAATAATCATATAGAAAATTGACAGACAATAAGGTCTAAGATTAATTCTTCAATGGTTCTAAGATGAATTTTGTTTGTCTTAACCTACCCATCTTCTCTAAATAGCTCTGTCACATATCTGACCTAGAAGACACTTGTTTAAACAAATCTAGAGAAGAAAGAATGGAGAAGTGTGGAGCAAAGGGGTTTTCACATAATCTTTTGATATCTGGCTGCTAACTTTGATTCTTTTTACAGCCAATTGGTCCAAACTGAGTTCTTCCAAAGGGCAACTAGGAGGAAGGTTCTCACTTAGATGGCCATTTCTCTGCATTAAACTCAGAGTTACTTTATTATACTGGATAGACAAAGTTGGGTGGGCTGCCTGTCATCACAGTGTCATCCCTTTCTCCAATATGCATGCACATTAGCACAAGCATGTCTTTATACAAGGACATTCAACTTAATTGGATATGAGGGGACACATAGTAATGAGGGCAGATATGTAAATGATATCCAGCCCAAAGCCTTTCTCACATGATATTGTGTGAAAACCGGCACGTTCCCTGCTGACTTTCATTCTGTGGTTAGGAACAAGTGTGTGAGCTGTTCTAAAGAGGATTCTGGTGAAGTAGCCATCATTACTTGATTCAGAAGATTGGAAGCTGACTGATGTTGTGGTCACTTTGGTATCACTTGAGGAATTATTTTATGCAGGGATGAGTCATGTTATTGGTGGAGCAGAACCTAACCCTAGGGCCTGCAAGCAGTGGGAAGAACAACTGTTGCACCACCCTCTAATAACACACAGACCCAGGCAAGAGCACTGGCCAGCCAAAATAAATTAATTGCATCATCTAGTGGATATTGTGTTATATCAAAGCCTCCTTCTCCCTTTAATAAGGGTAGTAAAAATGTCTCCATTAATTGCTTTCTCTTCAACTAGCCAGCTTATGCCTTCCAAGCCTGCTGAGGACAAGAGCTGGTGTGGGGAGATATCTCATTCCAGAAGCACTATCAGAATGAATTCTTTGCTCTTTGAAGACACAAGACCTTTGTGTTTACCTGAAATGGTTAAAGTGTACTCAAACTTTTAGTGATTTTTTTTTCTTTATCTCTGTCATTCTACCTTCTGCTGTTTGGTAACAGAAAAACCATGAAGTTATGATGGAGAATTAGAGATGACAGTAATCCCTCTCCACTTCCATCTCCAGGACTGGAAGTCCACAGCATCATTTGATCTATCAAGGGGAGAAAAGAAAGACAAAAAAGGAGTCCTTGGAATTTAGGGCCTTTGGCCCCCAACCAGGCAGGTTTGAGCAAATGAATAAGAGGGAGAAAGCCTGGCTAGAGTGAACTGAGAAACCAGTGCTAAGCCATCCTGCCACTGATAGGAGCACACAGCAAGGCAAGAGGCTAGAAGGCTAGAAGTACCACTAGACAGAAGGCTGCAAAATACTGGAGGTTCTGGCACAAGAAACAAATGTATGGCTCTCAAGAAGAGCAGAGGTAAAGGAGCAGAGAAGACAAAGTTCTTTTGGGAAATCTCTCTTTATTCACTCCAAAACCTTCAGAATATGGCTGAATCCTATCACTGCTCATGGTATTCACTCTCCAAATTTCTTTTATGCCTCTCATAAATCTTTGCTTGGACTTTGATCCACCCAGTAACTTTTTCCACTTCGACTTCATCACCCCTTTTTCAGCTGCCCTCCACCCCTCCCAGTCTACTGGCTTGTCCTGCAGCTTCCACACTCCCCTGTACTTTCTTCTCAAGGCTCTATGTTTGCCCTGAACTAAGATCCCTGATCCTCACTTTCCAGTCCTAAGAGCCAGACTACTCTACTGATATGTCTGGTGGATTCTTTCTTACTTACATACTCAAAGTCAGAAGTTCCCTAAATTTTGCTCTTCACAGAGAAAAGACATTATGGTGTGAGATGAGCAAAGCTGAATTCATATTTAAGACAATATTTTTATGTTCAGTAGAGATAACATGATATTACTGAACATCTGTAATGGTGTCATAGGAAGAACTAAGAAGCATATCCGAAATTCATACTGGACTGGGACTGGCATAGATGGAAATTATAATACCTATGACTTGATGATCAGCTAATTCTGTCAGTGTTGGTTACAATTTTAAAATTCCCTTGATTTTGGAAACCTGGGCCAGGGAACTGAGACACATGCTTTTTGTTCAATCATTGTGATGTGTGTAGTTAAACTACCTTGATGTCTCAGCATACTGGTATCCTCCTCTCAGACTAATTTCTTATTCTCTTTTGGTCTTGGAATAATGTTCTCCCTTCTGTTTTGGCAAATAAGATCCTCCTGCAACTTATTTCTGCAAGACCCTTCAGCAGTTGGTCATTGTAGATCCCTGTGCAATCTCAGCTGGGATGCCTGTTGAGTACAATAGGATGGACCAGGTGCATGCATTCAGTTTCCATTAACATAATGCCAGTAGCAAGTCTCTTCTTGCATGTTTCCAGTGGGAAGCAAATATAAGATGAACTGCAGAAGTATTCTACAATGTTGGAATCAACTAGGCCAGACACCCAGGACAATACCATCTGCCTCACTCAGAGACCGACAGTTGTGGGCATCAGCATGTGAATCCCTGGGAGCACAAAACAGCAGATGCTTCAAACCCTTTGAGGTTGACCCATTGCTGAGCAATGTTTCTAGTGTTTGGCTCTGCTTCAAGACAAGCCTAGAGTTTCATACATTTATAAGGGTAGAAGTCAGCTCTGATAGAATCAGAATGGGTCGCCTGAAATGAAAGCTCAGCATTGGGTGTGTAGCAAAAAACATACCAGATGTCCAACTGGGCAAAACATGAAAGAGGTGTGAGTGGGTAAGAGGCACGAAAGCCTTTCCTCATTGCTTGCTACACAGATGGTTGAAATGTGTCAATACAGGTATTTCAGGGATTTTGCAACTCTTCACTTATACTGGTAGGGGCCCTGAGTTCTGGACACACCTGATTCCCATTCAGACATGTATGTGCTTACCCACATACAAGCTGGAACCATATGGTGAGTGATAGAAATCAAGTTGTCTTAAAATTTGGAAGACTACTTGTTTGCTGCAGAAGCAGAGAGAAGGGACCTCTGATCATGGCTGCAGGTAAACACACACTTCATGGAAGACCCAAAGTTTCCCACCTCTGTGACTAGGATAAGGATAAGCAGGGTTTTTGCAAGTAGGATGTGAATGATACAGCACACTAGAATCTATAGGCAAGTAAATGAGGGTTAATATAACTGATTTCCCATGTCTTGTGAAATGATAGCGTCCTACCAAAGCAATGAGAGTCTTCCAAATGGAAGGTACGCTCATAGAAGCTGGTGAAACCAGAGACCAAATCTGATACACAGACCTGGGCAGGGTATATTCAACAGGAGCTATTTGGCTTGTTTCTCTTCTCACAGCAGTCAGATGGGGTTCAGCAGGACAGAGATGTTAAAATTGGACTGGAAGAACAGGCCAAACAATCCTCCTTCCCCTACACTCCCAAAAAGAAACCTTCCTTTCCATGATGTGTTCATACACATGCACAGAGTCTTTTCCTCAAATGGACAGAGACTCTGCAACATCAGAATAAATGAATTGCATGACTTGATTGATTTTATCTTCAAAGTGCTCCTCTCCCTTTAGCAGAAAAGCTGTAAAAATGTCTTGATTAAACATGGAAGCACCAAGGTGATTCTTCCAACTGAGTAGTGAGATGGCTGAAAAGTGACCTCCAGGTTAACCCCTTTTAGGTTCCTGGCCCTGAAGCTGATAAAAGAGCAGAACATTGTCTTTTGAAACCCAGTAAAAAAGATGATAAATGCAGATACTTTCAGTTGTCAGGAGGGATGTGACAGATCATAAAGAGAGTGCATGCATGGTTTTTTTTGGGGGAAGGGATTATTCCTAGACTCTTGGATTGGCATTTTCTCATCAGCAAACAAAGGACATGAGAAATACAATCCAAGAGGGTTTTCACCTGAATGTTTTAGCAGTCAAACCACTGCCTTGGTTTACTCACCACAGCTGGAGCTGTTGATACAGCAGGCCTTGCAACATATACTGAGCAGACATTGCCTGCCAGGATGGGTCGAACCTGAGCACATGAATGAACCCAGGAGAATAAATTCTTCTTGTCTGACGCTCATTTTAAGAACATCCAGGTGCTCCTTGTACTTTGGAGAGGTCTCTGGAATGCTTTAATGGGTCAGAGAGAGGAATCATGGTCATATCACAACCTCGTGGGCTTGTTCTGAAAGTAAGCAGAGAGAGGCTTATACCATAGGACTATGAGGTGAACAGTTTTACAATTCGTACAAATACGTTGTATTTAGCAGAAGAGCACTACAGAAGCTCTTTGTTGAGCTGAACTAGGCTATACTGACCTCAGTGGCATAGACAAGGAAAGGGTGTCTTCTCTCAGGGTTGGTGGCTCTCAGGTACATCAAACGGGCCACCTATGGTTAGTGGTACACATTGTGGCACAAAGTGCCCTGCTTGTTCTCCCTTTCCACACAGCCTTTGCTGGCACCTGAACTGCTTTGTCATCACCCAGCAGAAGTGTGGCCAACAGAGGGAGTTACCCAAGCTGGAAAAGTTGCCTCTCATGCTCCGCATCCATCTGACCATGAGAATGCTCCTTCCTTGCCCTACTTGAGAAACAGTCACTCCAGTCTCCTTCCTGTGAGAGATGTGGGAAGTGGGCAGCCTCCAGATCAGCCAGTGGCCTGCTGAAATAGCTGGGTAAACCTTTGTGTTTATCTTTTCTCCTCCTACCCCTTTGTCCAGCTTGTATCTGTAAACCATAACTCCTCAGTGTGGGAAATCTCTCCTACTAAACACAGAGCAGAGTGTAGCCCACAGGTATGACTCAAAGGGTAATGCCAGTGGTAAAGGCCTGATGACCCCTTTTTGAAAAAGTCCAAATATTACATCTTTCATCCTAACTGATCTCTAGTCATGCAGCTATTATTTCAAATTATTCTGTAATTTCAGATGATGGTGTTCTACCCTTTTGGCCTTAAACTGTGAGAATTATGTTGTCAGTTGGTATTTACAGAGTGACCCCCCTCCTGCAGATGGACAGACAAATGACCACGAGCAGCCTCATGTGGATGAAAGGTTATTTCAGACAGCTCTTCAGGGAGTGATGCAAGGAAGGCTGCATCCATGCCTGTAGCCTTTACACCACAGGGAGATCATCTTCTCTGGAGACCAGCTAGGCTGGAGGTACAGGTACAGATACTAAAAGCTGCAACCTGCCACATGCAGAGAAGGCTCTAACCTTGGCAACCATCTCTCATTTGGGTTTTCAACCATAGCTCTCCTTCATCAGGCTATTGCTCGTCACATCTGGTAGAGCAGAATTAAAACATGAAGCTTAATCCTGATGAAAAAACCAACAAAAACTCCCCCACCTTGAAAAGAGAAAAAAAAGTCATGACAAGGATCTGCCCACATGTATTCACAGTTTCCATAGAGCACACAATGTCTTTCCCATTTTTAATGGTTGATGGGATGTGGCATTATTTCTCCGGCAGGCCTGACTGTCAGTATCCAGACAAACAGACCTAGCCCCTTGCTTCACTCCCCCTCTTCCTTGATGAAGAGGCAGCAACACTCTCTAACATAAAATACTGGAAAGACAAAAGAAAGAAATAGCTGAATTCCGCCTCTCCCAGGCTGTGGTTGAGGGGGCGAGACAGGTAAAATGTATCAGGTCATAACATCTGTGAGATCAAATTCTAGCTCTCATCTGGCTTGGAAGGGCTGACCCTGACAATTTCTCTCTGTGCTGGGCTCTGTGTGTGTATATTTCACTTGACCATGTTTTGGCTTATTATATTTTATTTTATTTTACTTTACTCTCCCTCCCTTGTTTGTGAATGTTCATGATGAATTTAAGACAGCTCTCCAGCTCAGATTTACAGCCGCGTGGAAAGCAAAATTGTTACTATTTATAGTCATCTCAAGTTTGTTTCATCTGCCTACACAATCAAGTAACATCAGCTCCAGCTAATTTTGCAATCAGCCCAAGAAAAATGTCTCTGGCATAATAGCTTGTTTTCTCCTTTTTCTCCCTGGAGCTATAAAAAACTGTTCCCCTTCCTTATCCAAGTTCTACACCTGAGTACAACACTAATCGGACTCATCCTCCATGTCTTTTGCCTCTTAGTAGCTTCTTCCTGGCTGACTTGACAGAAGAGCATTTACTATGCCTGATGGAGATCTTTTTTCCCCTCTCCAGTGGAGTTTTGGAAAGAATGCTCCACCATTTATTTTTCCATCAGCTAATTGCAAATATTGAAAGTGTCTAGACAGGGGGAAAATAGCTTTATAAATCATAAGCAAAAGGAATTTCAATGTTATCTTAAATCCCACACAAATACTTTTTAAAGATGTTCAGTAAATACATATTTGTATATAGCAAAATTATGCTAACCTGGAACTCAGGTCGAGTGCACATGAGGAATTTAAATGTGTAGGGAAGAGAATTATAGAACAAGGATGTTGTAACAATACCACAAACAAGCAATAAAACACAGTAGATTAAAACTGAAGGTGTAATGAAAAGCAATGATGAAGATAGTCATTTGGGCCAACTCTTTAGTTCCTCATTACTGAGTCTTGGACTTCAGCAAAGCCTCGTTGATCTCATATGAGCTAGGGCACGGTCCTAAGATTAAAAGAGCAGTGTAAACTCACTTGAGTGCCACTACATCTATGAACTTAGCATTAATCATACAGTAAAGCAAGGAAAGGCAAGGAAAAGGAGGACAAGGAAGACTCCATACTCTTCCACCTGGATAGTGTTGAAAACTGGTAGCTCACAAGTGGTTCAAGTGATATAACCTGTGGAGAATCATTAGGAGTCTTTGAACAGAAATGTAGTAACTGAACTCCTGTCAGAGTCACAGAGTAGAGGGGTGTCTCCTCAAGCCCCTGTGGTGACAACACTATGAAGGCAAGGTTGCGATTCTACCTGGTATTTAATGCCAATAAAACCAGTAGGGCTCACAGGGTGTCCTCTAGTCCATCTTCTCCCATATGGTAGGATCAGAAATGCTTAAATCAGTCCTGACAGGTGCTGCATAAATCTGTATTCTGAAACCTCCAGATGTGAATGTATTGCTTCCTCTTACCCTGAGCCCTAAAACATATCCGGTGGTTACAGATCTAAGTTGAGTTGCAAGCCCAGGACTCCACACACTTACTTCTGTAAGTTAGCTTCCAGAGGGTCATGGACTCAAAGTATTGTCCTATGGGAGTCCAGTCTCAAAGGATCTCTCAGCTCAGACATGAGATTCCTGTGGTTTTTCAGTAATTCTACATGCCCAAGACAGCTTATTTAGAGAAACAAAAATACTGTTTGCCCTTGTGGGATAAACTGTTTACTCAGTTCTTTCAAAACTGTCACATCTCTTTCAAAATGCTGAAGGTTTGGTTTGGTTATGTTTTTTTTTAGTTTCTTGCTTAGCAGAAGATAGGGTATCTTGAAGTGTGTTATGCACTCACTGAGCATGGAGGGAGAGAATTTTTCCCTTAGAGGGGCAACAGCCTCAGGATAGCCTCTTTACCTTTAGGTTACTGTTTGAGTTTGGCAGACTTGAGAGCAAAATATGTGGATAAGGATGGAGGAGAGGCTGTGAGAATATGGAGTGCAGGGAACAGAAGAGGGATGTGTGTTAACAGCATACAAGAAAAGGCTTAAAACAATGAAACCTTTCATTGATGGACTAAAGCAGTCCCCACTAACCCATCTGAGATGCATTCCTGCCTATTTTGGCACCTTGTCTCTCTTTTCAGTTACTGTCGTCCACGAACTGTGGTCCACATGTGGCTGAAGACACACAAGTCCATTGTGAATGATACTTTTCTTTTAAGGTTTGACTAGGTACATCACAGCCTGCAAATGTTTTAGGAATTGTTTATTTCATTTGTCTAAAACACATTTGCCTTTCCTTTCCCTGACAGCAATCCTCGGATTCTGAAGATCTCTTTGGCTTCTTTGGAATCAGGATCATGTCCTTACCATATCCTGCAAAGTTCTGCCTTTACTATGTACCAGTGCTAAATAATGCTACAGGAACTATGACGACTTCTTCTTGGTAATGGTAAGCAGGAGCAAACAGGTTTTATTCCCCAGCTCTGCAGGCTCCCAGAGCAGCCATCTCTCATCAGACATCCGCAACAGCTGTCCTTCCTGCTAGGCTTTATTCCAAGAAGTGACAAATAAGCCCCAGCCCTTAAAACCTTTGAATTTGAGGAGAAGTTGATACTAACCTCCATACCTATAATGAGATAGATGAAAGTTTTTGACCCTTGAGAAAAGACAGGTTATGATGCAGAATATAATTGAAGATGTGGCTGTAGCCCATCTTTCACTCTTAGGATATTTTCTCTCTGTGTGGAGAGAAGGAGAGAGAGAGAGGTGTTCTGAGGTGTGAAGGATCTCTCCTATCACCAACTTATTTGGAAGTTAAGACAACACATGAATGGAAGAAACCATGTAAACTGAAGGAAGCAGTAGGAATCAGTGGGGACTTTGTGGCATTCTTGGATGAGGACAAGAGGTGTTGGCTGCTGTTTCCCTGACAGTTAGCTGGTAATTTGGCTGCTGGCCTCACTTCTGTGACATTGTGTTTACAGAGGTTGCTATAGGAGTACTGCACGTTCCTTTGAGCTACAATTGCTTCATATCTGCCACTAACATATTAGAAAATATGTGGTAGATAGACTCCCTGGCTGACATCTGTGGAGGCTGGAAGAAGTCAGAAGCAGTATTTTCTGCTTTGCATCTAAGCACCATTCCACTAAAGTCCAGAGTTCCCCACCCCTCACTCCCAGCTGTTCACTTCCTTTGTCCTTCTTCATGATGGGAAAGAAATATGCCCTAAACAGCAACACAAAGGGCTCAGAGCATGGACCACAACAGCAGTGGTGATATGACATAAAGGATCTATGGGTCAGAGGCTGGAATGAGCAGCCAGGACTGCATGGTGCCACAGGAACTTTTACAACTACTGTTTCCAATACCATCTGTTTTATCAAACTGCAGGGTTAGCTGATGATAGCCTCTGAGTCCTGTTTTACCTTTACCTCACACTTTATCTTGCCCTTCACAGTTGGATAAGTAGTATTAAAACCATCTATAAAAGCTGGGGGGAGATACAGAACTCATATTTCATTGTCCCAGAATAACTGTCTTACACAGAACCACCAGAGCTTTTCTTACCCATTTTTATGGGCATGGGCATTATCAGACACAACACACTTGGCATTGCTCCATTGACTTTAACCAGAAGACCAATCTGGTTAAACATCTTCAGAATCCACAAGATGAAATGAAGTTGTTCCTGAACTGGTGGTAGAAGAATTTGATGAAAGGACTCTCCATGACTGCATACATAATCCTTGCTGGTTTGCATTAAAAATCTTTGATGTTGATTTTCCTTGATCTTTTCCCAAGTTCAGTCCAACTCAGAGAAATTTGCCACCTCTGGAACCCACCTTCTGAGACAATCCCAAATACTGGGTTTGGTAAGTTAGAAAACCTACACAGCAGATTTCGAGGCTGTATTATTTCAAAGTCTGTTGTTTGGCTTTTTACAGTCTAAACCAGTCAGTCAGTTTCTTTCAACAGGAAAAGGGAAAGAAGGTCAGGTGAAGTGATGTTAACAAGTCACCTGAGACAAAGACTTCTTTGGCTGACCAGAATTAACTGACTTTGGCTTGCCTATGTCTAACAACCTTGTAGAATAAGCCAGGATGAGCCTGTTTAACTCTTGAATGAAAGACTTCTGAGAAGAACTATGCTGAGGTTTCTGAACTATCTTGGCATTTGTTTAACACACTTTAAAAAGTATTAGGAAACTGAAGCACACTTTACACAAGGGCTGAAGATGTGCTTCAAAGCCCTGGCTAGTTTGCTAATGTAGTATCTCCTGTCTCCTTCAATTTCCCACATAGTCTGATCTCGATACCACACTCTGCTTCGATTTCCTGCACTGGAGTACAATGAACATTTATCTCTGCTGTACAAGAGCTGCTGCTTCCCACACTGAAGATAGAAGCATGATCCTTGCAGATAATATATTTCAGGATGAAATGCAGCTACCTTCACAGGACCACATACCTGTCTATATTTGTCTATGACCAGGACACTCAAGACATGGAGCAATACGGTTTGAAAGAGAGTAAGAGTGCTTTGGTGGAAAAATTGCAAAGACTCATGGTTAATTCCTCCTCCACTCCCACAGGTTCATTTTAACTGTGAGGATGCCTTGTAGAAACTCTGCTCTTAGGTGAGATACTGGCCCCTGCTAGCAGGGATTTGTTTCTGGAATTTCTGTATTTCCCCCCATTTCAAATGCCACCGTAATCTGCTTGAGATACCCATCTCATGAGAGAAATTTCCACTGGAAGGGGATCCAGAAAGGAAGACAGCAGTCAGTCAGACTCTCCCATAGTGCTCACCAAGGCAGGTGGATCAGCTCATTCATGTGCCTGAAGAAGACAGTGTGACAGAATTTAAATAATAATAATAAAAATTAAAAAATCCACTGGCTACTACACCTTGCGTCAGGGGGTGAGAAACTTTACACAAAGACCTCAAGGCCATCAGGGACTTAGTCAGCTCTACTACAACAGGCTAAGCAGGAAGGAGGGATAAAGAGCTCAGTTTTCCCAGAAGGGATTTGTTACATACTTCTATCATTTCTTTCAAAGCTGTCTTTGCTCTACCTGGTGCAGGCACTGGATGTGGGCCAGGTGCCCTTTGTGCCCCTGGATGTGAATCAGCCAGGAGCTGGGGGAAGTTGAAACTGCAATACAAGCAGAGCTGCCAATGCACTAAGCTGAGCTGCCAGTGTCAGCCCTGAGGACGAAGGTTATTCTTCTAGAGTTTTTTTGCCAACTGGCACAGCCTCCCTCTTCTTCCTTCACACAAGCGTTGCCTGACTCCCCCTCCCTCTCCACGGTATTTTGCCTTTGAAGTCACTTCATCAAGAAATTCTTCCTCTGTCGGAATTAATCTTCCACCTGCCAGGCCATGAATAGCCATCTTTTTGTGTGGCTGCAGAACATTGCCAAAGAAAGGGAGCAGACGGGAGCGGGTAAGCCTGGCAGAGGTAAATGGTACAAAAGATCACCAAGAAATCCTACTGATACCTTTAACCCCAAAGCAACACAAGGAACTTGCCCCTCTAAAGCCCAGTCCCACTCGGGGTTTTCTCTAACCTGGTTAGATTTCACAAAGGTCTCTAAACCATAGTCCTCTGTGGACAGATGCATACAGAGGAATTTTCCTCTGACTAAATCCATAGTGAGAACAAATACCCAGGTTCCTGGAATTTAAAGGAACATGAATACATATTTCTTAGAAATAGAAACATGCCTGAACCAGGACCCCATCTGTCCCAAGGGATGTCTTTCTTGATCCTTCACATACAAACTGATCTACAGTTCCTAGACATCTCTGATGTTCACTGGGGTTCAAACTAGTGGACAAAAATGTTCCCATGATGCCAATTTCTTTCCTATAAAGCTGCACCATTTGAAGATGAATTTTGAGGAATATCTGCATGATCTGGATATCTGATTGTCCTCAATCATGTAGGAAATATCTAAGAAACGCTTTGGAGTCACAGGAAGCCCAGCCCTTAGCTGAAGACCTTCACAAACTCAAAGCAGACTGAGTTAAAATCTAATGGTATAGAGCATCTCCTAGGACATGTGGATCCAAGATGCTTCATAAGAAGCAGGAGTTGAACTAATGCTTTTGATTCTTTCAGTGAGTATTCTAGAGAAAAGACTATTGATTTTTATGCAAATAGGCTACCATAGCTCATAGACAAGGAGTCTTTCATGGCTGCTTATCCCAAGTGGAACAAGACATTTTCTTGCTACCTGGTTAGGTGCCAAATTTCCTCCAACAGGTAAGATCAAGTGGCTGTATAAAACATTTCAAGGATCAATTTGTTTTGTGGAAAGAAGGAATAGGATGTTTAGCAATCCTGCATCAGGCTTACTAAGGTGGATACATAAGAAATTTCAATATCAAGGCACTTTTGCCCTGGCTGCACTGGTGTCTTGACTCTTGCTCTCCCTTAAGTGTAGACAGCAAGGAGTGAGGTGACTTTTAAAAGTCTAAAGGAGATTTTTAATCACAAAGTAACACACTCTGGTGGTTGGAACTCTGGGCTGGGATACAAGGAAACTACATTGTTTTCCTATTCGAACTGAGTTTTTACTCTGAAAATCTGATATTGCTTTTATGCCCCATTTTCACCCTTTGCCCTCCTTAACCCTTGAAACAGCTGGAAGAAGGTCCTTGCCTTTATATACATGTGACCACTGAACTAGGAGAACTGAACAATTTTTGGGTGGAGTTTGGTTTTTGTTACTTTTTTTTTTTACAGAAGCCTCTCAAGGTTCTTTTACTATCAGCCCTGTCTCTTAATATCCCTTACTTTTGAGAGCAAGGGGAGCTCAAAGCACCCCCAAGCAAGAGAGATAATAGAGCATTAGACACTGAAATGTCAGACTCAATCTCTTTCTCCCTCTCACTCCCACAACTCTTACGTGAAGCCAGGCTGCTTCACAGGAAACACTACACTGGAAATCTGCCTCCTTTTCCATTGTACAGTCCTGCAGCTCTAAATACAGCCAAACCAATTTCATTGTATTGTTAAAAAGGATCTAATTCTAATGCTGTTCCTCTACGATATAAAGATTCATGCCTCCCCTTTTCTATTTATTTGAGACACAAATAAGGAGTCTTTCTAATGGTGTTCTGGTGGTGCAAAATCAGGGTGGAGTAAAGGTTTGAATTACATCTATGTGTACTCCCCAGGCTTCAGACCGGAGGGGGGCAGGAACTGAGGACTCATATGGCAAGTTCAACTGAGAAGCAGGCTTTTATGGCAGAGTAATAAAGTCATGAAAATTGGGGGTTTATTAACAAAAATGTTGACAGACTTTTAACTTTAGTGGTGCTACTGGGCACTGCTATATGTAAAAAAGAAACCTTTCTGCATTTAAAAGATTTATTAGCTGTAATTTTATTTTATTTATTTGCTTTCCAGATATAGAATATGTGCTAAGGAAACAAGAGCACTTTATGCCCTGTGAAACCAGAGCTTTTTTTTTTTTTTTCCTACAGGATTTAAGGGTATTCTTTTTTAATACAGGCTTTGTTTCTTAAGCTCTGGCATGTCTGAAAGTCCAACCCACTCCTGCAAAGTTCAGTGGGATTGTTGGCTAATTTCAGTGCAGCCATACAGACAGTCTGGAAAGTCACTTGCTGACGAAAGGCACGCACTGGAACGAATGGCTCAGATGGAAGGGGAGAGCCTTGTTTCCTTGTCTTTGAAACACAGCTTGCTTACACATCCTTCCCATCAGCTTGTGCATTTTCCCAAATTAGACCAAATCCTGCAAGCAAAAATGATGGAGGACTGACTTTTACCCAATTACGAATCAAGAAGTTTGCTTCAGGATCTCAGAAACAAGATTTTCCCCAAGACTTCCCCCCTTCCTGTTATTTCTGCAAACCCTCCTCTGCCTCCTTGGCTCTACCAGTGGCCCGTGACACTTGCCAGTGCTTTAGAACAGAGACCCAAACACTTGCTCCTGCCCCAGGCAGTAACACCACCCTCTCCAACAGCCTACCCCTACAAACACATGTCTACATAATTACTCTGGACTAGGAAGTTCCCCAAGTGAATTTACTTCATCTTTCGGAAAGAGGCCCCCTCAACCTGCAGAAGCTGACAGCCCTTGTCAACCAGCAATTTTCCATTCACAATGATGTTGTCTTTGTGTGGAATGAAGAAAGCACTGGGAAGTGTTTCTGCATGCTAGCTGCTCACCATCAGCTTCTTGGCCACTGTTGGTTGTAGCCAGCAAGTGATAATGCCTGGGAAAACCAGTGCCACCCCTGAGACCTCTCCTCCCACACAAAGCAAGCTGGAACTTTTATCTCCTTCCCTGGCTATGATTATGGAGGGGCTAAGGGACTCAGGTCAGCCTGCCCAGCATTGGGAAAGCCAACTTCATCTCTGATCAGCAGTAACAAGCACCACAGGAGAAGAGAATAGCACCTCTTGCTATGAATGGGACCCTGTGCACAGTATTTTACCCCTGATCACCAAGAAACCTTTTGATTTGCAGGTAAGAGCCCACAGTACAGCCAGAAGGTCATCCCCAGATCAGAGCAACTTCTGGCTTCAGACTCCAAGAAGAGCCTGAAACACAGTGAAGCACATGTCTCAAGCCTTGCAGGCTCACTCAGGTCACTGTATGGAACAAATCAGCCTGAAGTAACACAGGCCACATTGAAGATCTGCAAGTCATTACCCATAATGATTATTCAGAAAGGGAGCTGGCATCAGAACCCTCTTCCCTCTCCTCCAGTCTAAATATCTTCCCCTCCCTTTTTCTTTAACTCCCTGGTGCTTTCAAGCAACAAAGAGTATCTGAGGATTGTTTCCCTCCTGCTGTGAGTCATCAGAAAGCAGCTCAAGAGCAAGGCACAGCAGAGCCACAAGAAAAGGCTAGCAGGAGGCAGGGAGCTGAGAGAGAGACGGCCCCATTCAGCTGTGCCCATCCTCCTCCTCGTGGAAGCATGCACCTGGTTGGGATGGGAAAGCATGGAGGCAAACAGATGCAGAGACAGGGACCATGAAGGCGTTTCTGTCTGCCTTGCTGATGCAACCAAGGAGGGCAAGCACTCCCAGGAGTGCTCCCTTCACCCAAGAAATATGGTGTAACATACAAGGTCTTGCAATTGCCTTCTGGTTTGAAAATATCTTAGACCTCTCCCTCTCCTTTCCCCATATTGGAAGTATTCATTTGCTGACACTGCTTTCACCCCCTCCTCCCCCCTCCCCAAACATCATTCCTTTCATTTCCAATAGCAAATATATTTATTTTTTTCTTTACTATTAAAGAAGGAACGTGGATAAATGCATTTGGAAACCTTTACTTCTCCTATTATAGTGCCATATACACAAAGATATGCAAGGATAAAAGCAGCACAGAGCTTGAGGGAGCAGAAACTTTGGCTAGGGGTGGTGCAGAGTACACAAAAGCATGCAGAAATGTACCTTTGACTGAGAGAATGAAGAACTCTTCTCTGGGGCTTGTTAGAACTGTAACTATCTAATTTAGAAGAACAGGATAGGATGAATATTTTATGAGGGTATTTCCACAGGGCTGTTAACATTTAGAAAACAAAAGGCATCTGTGATTCATTTTCCTTCTCACAGGGGGCAAACGAGTTAACAGATGTAACAAGGGAATTAAAAAGGGATGCTCCCAGCACTGAGAACAGCTGTTGCCTTCAACAGGTACTTGGAAAACTGTGAGGTTTCATGCAGCACAAAATGAAGTGGATGAGGTGGGTCTTGGGTAGAGCTTTCAAACTGATTCAAACTTGTTTTCTGCTCCAGGGTCCCTGGGTAAGTGCTGATGGTCCCAGTCCTAGGACTTAGGTGTCTAAACACCTTTAACTATCTATAGCTGTGCTACCTTTCTCTAAAAAGCTGAAAGAAATCTGCCATTTATCTCCTGATCTACTTAGATGGTAACTACTGGGCTGTGGTCAGCATGACGCAGCTCGTCATGACCTTACTCCAGGTACTTCCCCAGGTGCTCATCTTGCAGAGGAGGCATGAAGCTATGTTTCAGGGAGAGCCCCGACCACACCAAAAGAGGGAGCAGACAGCCCTGTCGACAACAGCTGAAGTCACTCTACAGGATTGTGGGGCGGCGGATTAGCACCAGTGAAGATGCAAAGTGGTGCTGCCTCTCACATCTCCTGCTGCAGTGAATCGGCCCCTCTGCAGCACATCCTGTCATCCCTGTGGTAGGTCAGTTAGGCAAAGAAATGCTTCCTTTCTATAAGGAGTTGTGCTGCTCCAGAGAAGGCAGCCTTGGGCACCTCTCCCTGTCCTGCCAACTCCACCAGCCTAAGAAGCTGTCCTGAAAGTAGCCCAAACTTTTGAATAGGTAGGTCCACCCTGCACCTATGCTTGCTGCATTGTGAGTAACTGAGCATGGCATGCTCTCTCTTGCTCCTGGCTGCTCAGCTGTCTTGTACAGAGACTACAGAGAGTCTGTATTTTTTGTAATGTATGCTCCAGAGGATGCTCTCCAACAGCCTCTGTCACAGAGGAGTGTCCAGCTTCAGTTTACAATGCAGAGATTATAAAAAAAATCCATCTATACATACTCCTAGAGATTGTTTCCGATACAGGATATAATCACATATACATTTCTTTTACATATATGCAAGAACTCCCCCCAAAACGCAATTATTATTTAGACACATAGATGTGCATATAATACACCACAGTGCCATAAAAATAATACTAACACTGCAGGTAAGGCACATCACAAGCTTCATCAGTGTACTGATGATAAGCATTACATGCCTGGCCTTTGGTAAGCCATGTCATGTAAGGTCAATGTCCAAGAGTATATGCACATTGCTGTAGTACCCAGACATTTACAAAACTAAGTAGGAGCCAGATGGACTAAAGAGCTCCCTTTAAGAGACTAAGTGTTGTTTTTTTCCTAGTCCTCCACATTTTGCCTCCTTGTTCAGAAGTTCACATCTAGCAATAGCTGCAAAACCTGTTCTTGCAGTCTCCTCTAGAGAACCACATCAAAGCAGAACAGCAAGAGGATGACCAGATATACTGGTGCAACCCTAATCTTTCCCAATCTCTAGGCTTCCCCTCCCTCCCACTGAATCTAACCACAGCTCTCTGCTGTGGGGCCAATACTGCTTAACACTATTTTAATCCTATTTTGGAAATCTATTACTACTGGTTCTAAAACATACATTGGGGACTTAACAGAGATCACAGGCAGGATGGGGCTTTTTGAATTGGTAGCAGGAGACAGACATGATGCAGAGTTCAGGTCTAAAGCAAGGCAAACCCTTCCTCAGATTGCATTCTCTGTCCTTGGAGTGCACTTCATATTTCAACAGGGCTCACACACCTGTCTGTGCTGCGCTCTGCTTTGTTTTTCTCCTGGAGAAACTGAAATATTCAGCCTTGATACCTGTTCTGACATGATTCTCTGCAGTGATTTTCTGCAGACAGCTCTCTTTTGATGCTGGAGGTCCAAGGCTGGGCTCCTTCCGTGCCTGAAGGCCTAAAATCATGGCAGAAGTGTCATCATATCCTGTCAACACCAGTGTCCGCCAACTGCCACCCACTTTGATCAGTCCCCATTCTGCCTGTAGCTGGAAGCCAAAATAATACCAGCTTGGTGGTTAACTGTCCCAAACTTTCTTGGAGCTCTGTTACTTCTTCAGAAAGCAAAATTATCCTGGACATCCTACAGCTGCCTCCTTGGGGCACTTTCTGTGTCCAGCCTTGTCAAAAAACTCAGCCTAGAAACCTGGTTTAGTTATGTTCTGGAGTATGGTAACGAGAGAGCCTGGGCCCACATCATCCCTTATTCTGGTCGCAACTATGCTTCTATCTGTGCATGACCTCCTCTACTTCCTTGTAAATTTAGGAAACCAAAAAAAGGCAGGAAAGTTTTCTTGTCTCCTTCCTAAGGGAATATATTATCACCTGGGTAGAAGAGAATATGCAGGCAAATGACTAAAAGTCATGCTGATGGTGATATGCTCACACAAAGCACAGATGAAGAGCATGCCACATCTCAGCCAGCTGCCTGGCACATACTTCTGTGGAAAATACAGAGGTAGCCTCCAAGTCTTTGTGCTTGGATTTCACTGGTGGAAGGCATGCAGCCTGCTTCTGCATACTGTGAAAGAAAAACATAGGTAAACACCACAAATCTCAGGTTCAGACTCTTTCAAATATTTATTAGGCTAGTGATTGAGGGGCAAAGGGGAAGAAGACCCAGTATGCACCATAGAAACACACAAATTAATTCTTTGGGCAGTTGATTCATTTTGTAGCTTTGAGCCGAATACAAATCTCTTTGTTTTTCAAATGACCCATCCATGAAGGGGGAATAAAAATACTGAGCTAAGACTGTTGATTTCATTTAGTGAACAAAGCAATTACATGTGTCATGTAAAGGCAATGTTTGTCCTAATATTTGCACTGATATTTGTACTGATAGTAGAATGTATTATTATACACTGATCGTTGGGAAACTGGATGGCATGTGTTGGAATAAATTAGGGGGCTTAGAAAGGAGTATTTTAACAAGACCTAACACAAAAGGGTAAGTGACGTACAATAGCAAGAAGGTACTAAAGACAAAGATGAGTGGCTCTGTTTGGGTTGGAATGTATTCAGCCTTTTCCCAGAGATATACCAAGAATGAAATTGCTACCATATTTCAGCATCTGTTCCAGTCCTCTTTATAGGGTGATATCCTTTTATTAGTTGGCCTTGGGATGTCATCATTATTGAAAACATTATTGAGTGATGCTCATGAAAATGAAAGAGCATTAGGGTTTGTTAAGGACAGGCATAATGGAGTGCTGAGCACTTCCTCCTAAAGCCAGTTCTGCTGAAGCAACTCACTTCTGACTCACGTATGTATCCTGCCCCAGTGATAACTCACCCTCAGCTCCACTTTTCCCAGTCATGATTTACCACTCTCCCTAATATTCTATGGTTGAGTTTGCAAGGTCACTGATGCATAAACATCTTCTTCAGCCCTGAACTTCCTTGGAGTACAGTCTGCTCTTTACTTAGATATACAAATATATATATATATATGTGTGTGTTCATATACATGTTTATGTGCATGTATAAATACGTATATATGCAGCATGTACTTTTCCACAGCTCTCACACATTAGTTAATTAACTGTACTGCACAATCAAATAACTCATTGTTTGGAAATTCCAGTAGCATTAGATGAATGATTCCGGCAGGAACTTAGCCAGACAGACCATCTCAGAAACTTTTCTCTATGTCTTTGTCATTCTGAGAAACAGATTTTATTTTTTTTTTTTCAAAAAAAGCTTTTGTAGAATAGATGGCTCATGTGAAATACTTGAAATGACACCAAATCAAAGCTGATAAAACCAGATAACTTTGCTGAACATGGTAGGTGCTAGGTAAATTGCAGGTGAAATAAATTGTGTATGAGGCCGACACTGCTAGTGGTTATTGCTTTGGATTTTTGCTGTGTCCCATGTTTGTATGATTTGTTTTTTAATTAAGCTTAGACATTTGCACTAGACTGGATGTAAGACAGAGCACAAGAATCTTTCTATTTCATTACACTAACACAAGCGTCACTAACCATCACAAGCTTCCTTATCCACTCAGAGCAAGGTGACACAAGCTGCGGGCAGTTTTGTAAAAGGGGACGCCGTACGAGTTCCTGTGACTCAAAAAAAGGAACGGAGCATGACATATTTCTCTGAAATCAGGACTGTGCAGGATTTCAGGCAGACGAAGGGAAGAATTTCCTTTAGGGAGATTCTCTCTGGGGGAGGGGGAAATAAATAAAAATTGGCAGGTCTGGGTCAAGACTGATATTTTATTCACTTTCTCCTACCTATCTTTTTTTTTTTTCTGGGAAATTCTAATGGTCTAGTCTCTACATTTTTGGTCTGGAATGAACTTTTAGAACTTCTGAAGGCCAAAATGGAGGGAAAATATTTCCATTTCTTTCAAAACAACAATTTCAAACTGTCTTAAACCCTACAATTTATGGAGAGGGAAAAAAAAAGAGAGAGAGAGAGAGAGAGAGAAAGAAAACCTGAACTGTTGTTTCTGTGTTAAACTGGTATGAAGCTGTGGGATTTTCTTTTTGTTTTGAATTCCAAATTTGAAATGAACTTACAAGTCATGTTCCTGTCACACACCTCTTTTTATATTAAATTCATTCACCTGTGCTGGACTGGTGTCAACAACTAGAACAGATAAATTATAGATGGAGAATCAATGTGATTAGATTTTACTTTGGTAGAGTTCAAGAAGTAGTTCCGCTTTTAGGGAACATTTGCATTTAGAAACATCCCACAAAGACATGAAGCAGCCAACAAGCAGCAAACTGTCCTAGACTGGGCAATCTGTGTCAGGCAGTAATACTTTTTGCCTGAATTACACATATTAACTTCTGATCTTTGATCTAGTAAATGTAGATCTCAGCAGGAGGGGCACCTTAAATGCCTGTAGGTATGGACACCTGTAAGCACCTACACATAGACATTAAATGTCAGTGTCCAAACATGCAAAATGGTCTCTCCAAAGGAGAAAATTCAGAATGACAACCAAAGATTTTGTTGTCTCTTTCTTTAGGCAATCTTTAATGCTACCAATTGTAACACATGTAATGTGTGCATTTCCTTTCCCTTAGTACCTCCATTGGTCTCCATGGACATCTTTTCATAGTTCCTCCTCAAAATCCTGTTTACTCCTATACTGTATTCTGAGTAACCCGGATGTAATCTGAGTAACCTGAGTTCTCTTGGGAAAAGGATACCCACCTAGATAAATCCTTTCTGGAGGGATTCAGTATGGATATGTTCTGATCTGCCCAGTTGCTAAGGGAATTAATGAGGAAATGGGCAGAGGCATGTTCTGCAATTGTGCCATGCTGCAGGAACATAACATTTCCTTCTCCTCTGAAAAATAATATAAATAGGATAGCCAGGGAGCTTTCATAGCCAGGATTTTACTCAACAAAATGTTTCCAAATGGAAAAAAAGCACATCCACTGGGTAGCAGTAGGTACCATGGAGGTTTCCACTGCCAGTCCTTTGCCAAAACCACATGAAATGTCCTTTTGCCTCAGTAGATGGTGGCATGTGAACAACTCTTTAGAGACTAAATTGCAGAAAATATGCTGGAATTCCCTTTCCCCCTGGCACAGCAGGAAAGAAGGGACTACATGGGTAAAGGGCTTCAGAAATTCTTCTCAAAGGTCTGAAGACATCTTCAGGACAGCAGGGCTATTTTTTTTCCTAGTTTACCAAGGATGAGGATTAGGAATATCTAGGTCGGGGGATTTTGCTGTTGCCAAAGAGCCTGTCCAGAAGAGCTGGGCAGTGCACCAATTTAATGATGGATCTAGGGACTGTCAGAGGGTAAGTACAGAAAACATTAATACTGTTCAAGGCCTCCTTTTTTTCAGGAGATTTGAGCTAGCAAAAACAGTTGCCAAGGTCTTGACTGAGCAGATGTGCCTGCTGCTGGGCACATATGTTGACCGAAGGCTGCTGGGATATTCTACAGAAAATTCCATGATTGGTGTTTTCTTGCTGAGACGTTTAGTCAAACCACTAAAGGTAAGAATTGTTCTTGTAATATTAAGATGTATGCCAGTTACAGAAAGATCTGTAAAAAAACTGTAGTTGTCCTCCTTGACTACTCATGGACTATGCCTACAAGGTAATTCTTCAATGGTTGCTCAGGAAGATACTTTACTTCTTCTGGATCATATATAAATATATGATTTGTTCCACTTTCATTGTACCACTTTCTTTGGGAATGACCTTCAACGAATTCCATAAATAATATATTATTTTGTTTTGTTTTACCCAGTGGTCTGCACTGGGGGTTGAAAGCCGGATTTTTCTTGTATTATCAGCCTTTGGAATGTATGTCTCTCATTGTTTCAGCTCTTCTCCTTCATATTCAGCAGTGAAATGTGCAAATTGCACATTCTTTTAAAACTATTTTAACTCATTCACATCATGCAAGACCTCAGAAAAATATGAAAGAATGCCTCATGCTTTCCTGCTTTAATTACTTATAATTAAATAATTCATAAAGATTATTAAGGGACTGGAACATGTCTCTTATGAGGAAAGTCTGAGAGTCCTGGGACTGTTTAGCCTGGAAAAGCTAAGACTGAGAGGGGATCTTATTAACGTTTACAAATATCTGAAGGGTGGATGTTAAGTAGAAAGGGCCAGTCTCTTTTCAGTGGTGTCCTGTGATAGGACGAGAGGCAATAGTAGCAAGGTGAAACACAGGAAGTTCCACCTCAATGTGAGGAAAAACTTCTTCACTGTGAGAGTGATGGAGCCTGGAACAGGCTGCCCAGAGAGGTTGTGGAGTCTCCTTCTCTAGAGACTTTATAAAGACCCACCTGGATCTGTTCCTGTATGGCCTGCCCTGGGTGTTCCTGCGTTGGCAGGGGGATTGGACTCGAAGATCTCCAGAGGTCCCTTCCAAACCCTACCATTCTATGATTATATTATTCTATTATTCTATGACACTTTTTAGTATTATTTACTACTGTGTTAGGCTCCATACAGTGACACAGCAGGATCCAAACTTTTCCTTTTATAGCCATTTCCAATCGAGGAGTAGGAAACAGGGCAGGTATAGATTGAAGAATCAAGACCTCAAGACCTGGGACACCATTCTCCTGAGTGCGGTGCTAAGAAGCAGTAGGCTCCATCCATACCTAAATCAAATAGCAATTTAGAAAATTAAATCTCTGAACTCTTCTGTGCCATTATCTGTTTCACAGAGGAAGCCTTCCGCTATTACATACCAGATTCAGACATTTCAGTTTGATGTCTAATGTTTAACAGCCTGAGCCCTGTCCCATCGCTCTGAGAGTTGGGTGCTTTAAGTATCTATTTTTTGTTAACTTCACTTGGGTATGTAGGTGCCTCTCACTTCTCAAAATCAGTTTCTTAATGGATTATTCCAGTGAGTTTCTGTAAGGAAAATAAATTTAATTCAGAGCTCATTAGACCAGCCTGGACACCTTTGGTCATCTGGTTCATAGGCTTGGGATTTTCTTCTCTGAACACATGCATCTGTCTATGCTCACACTAGGAGGAATAACTGTGCTTCCCAGAACTGGACTTGCCTCTGCTAGTTCCAGTTGAAGAGGGGAATGAAAGAACTGTTTTTTAAAAATGCAATTAATACTAATGGAAAATAAATAGATGCATATGTTCCCTGTGGCCCATGATGGCCTTTTCTGAGAATGCTTGTTCATACTTAACTGTGACAAGCTGTGGGTGGTTTTCTGATGAGCAATCACTTCAGGCTGGAAGTTGGGAAGGAAAGGAGGGCAGCCAGATGTCCTGAGCAGAGTGCTGAGTACCAATGAGATCAGACCCCATCCTTGGTAAAGCCTATAATACAAAAGACCTCTCAGAACAGTCCCATACATCCCAGGCCCTGTCCAACCATCTGCATCTTAATTCAAAGGTTTGCATGGAGCCACCTCTACCACTGCCACCCATCTGAGCTGAACTGGAACTGGGCCACTAGCAGGGTCTGGTTTTGATTAACCTTCTCATTCATGCAGCGTCAAACAGCTTAATTTTTTTTATTATTGCTTTGAGAGAGAAAAATTAAAGGAGGAGTTGCCTGGCATGGTGCAGCCTGCAGCTGTTTCATCTGAATTTCAGAGAGCAGGAGCGGAAGTATAGAGAGACTTGGCTAAAATGGGAAATGTTAAGGGGGGATCGGGTACATAAAACACAGCTGCTACTGGGCAAGGGTCTGACTCTTGGGTTAGAAATCTGGATTATAATACCCTCTTGGAAGCTTGGAAATAACATCTGTATTGATTGGTGTTTGTCCTTTTAGCAAAAACCTGTTTCCAGCTGCTTGGATGTTTTGACAGAGCCTGAAATTCAGCTTTTCTTGCTATCCTCTCTTTCTCCCCATTTTCAGTCTACTTTCTTCTTGACACAAACAAAAGCCACTGACAACCCAGTAAGATCACAGCCTCTTGCCCTTGATCCTCTTGTACTGAGGCCTTGCACAAAGAAGCAAAAAAATTCTGTTCTGCCTGGCATTTCTCCCTGCACAGAAAAGGACCAACCCCCTCATTTAGATTACTGTGGGCTTGATGTTGCCTCAGTGTAAGGAGTTGAATGTCTAAAGTCACTGTAAAATGAGGGTAATTTTTGTGTCTCCTGATGCATGCTGATATCCATCTAGCTTGTAGCAGCCAGTTATGGCTGCTACACAAAGCACTTCTGCAAGAAAGGTTGATGCAGCTCCTCAGAAGACTCTTCGTAATGTTGATTGAACTGGCCCCAGAGCCCAGGTTTGGTGAGTGATGTAATCTTTCACCTCCAAGTTCAACCTGGAAAATTGCTTTCAGGGCTATTATTTTGGCATCTTTTATGTGCTTGAAATACCAGAATGATGAAAATAGGGAAAAGAAATAAGAATATATACATATTAAAAGAAAAAAAAAAAAAAAAGATGGAAAAAAAAGAGAGAAAAAATGGACAAAACCCCATCATTATGATTCTTGCATTGAGTCTTGTTTCCTTAGCAATTGCAAGAAATGAAAAAGGGCCAGTTTCCCAGGTGAATGCTGCAGAAGTGTACATGGACTTTATTAGTTTCCCAGAGGTTTAAACAGAGCTTGACATTTCACATTTCACTGAATATTACACTTATACAATGGGCTGGGTAGTATATTTTTGAGCCAAAAGTTCTCAAACAAGGGCGTCTAACTCTCCAAAGCCAAATCCCTGTCTGGGCACCTAAAATTTCTGAACACCCACAGATTTTTCTGATTTTGATTAGATTTGTTTGTGCTCAGCACTTCTGAAAAATCCCTCTGATTTTATTTAGGTACCTATTGGCAGGGATGTGTATACTTCAAAGAAAAAAAAAATGGAGAAAGAAAGAAAGAAAATGGAAAATAAGCAGTATTCTTAACTTAAGATGACTTATAACAGAGGTTCAAATTCAACTTTAGGATGCTTTTTTGGCCTAACCCAAAATATTCTGAATTGTTTTGGCTGCAGTAGTGCTCTAAATGATGTTGAGTAACTTAGTCTGGCTATACCAAATCAAGAACATTTCTAAAATGTATTTTTTGCATAGATTTACTCTGTTGATTTCTCTATGTTACCCTAAGGACCACAGCTGGAACATTTTGCCCCAGGACCTTACTAGTTGTGCTCCAAGAAGAAATATGACCCAAGAATGGGGAATATTGTTCTCTCAAATAAATTCTTCTGCCAGTACCCAAGACCAATTCCCAACACAATCTGCATACAAGACACCAGGTATCAGGCAGAACCAGAAGCCTCTTATGGAAGGGCTCATGCCCTGCCTTTTTGCACCTGCATGAAGAGCAACAGGCCACAAAATTGATTTAGTGTGGGTCCAAGGATTATATTCAAAAGCAGCTCTATGTAAGAGAGGCCAGATCAAGATAAGAAAAAGAGCAGGAAGTTATCCAGTGCCCAGCAAGGAGCGTCCCAAGGAACAAAGATGCTGGGACAGGTTATCATGGATCATGAATCATAAAAGATCCTTTCTCCTTCCAGTTTCTATGTCTCAGTTCCCCATATCTCCTGCCATTTTCACTCAATCCCTAGTCTTCCCTCAGGCAAATTTCCATTGGTTTTGCTAGAGGAAGTACTGAGTAACAGCTGAGTCAGGTTCTGAAGACTTGAATGTGTGATCTTATACACAACACACTGCAGAAATATGTTTCACTGAGTGATGGGTTTGGGAGCAAGGGAAAGGAAAACCCCAGCTGCAGGTGCACCCCCTTCCTCCCCAAACCAAAGGACTGAAGAACTTTTTAATTTCTCATAATATTTAGTTTAATTCTTTTTAAGGGGGAGGGGGAAATCTGAGCATCAGATTATGTAACTATAAAAAAATGTGTTTCTACTTAAAAGCTGATCAACATCTCCCACATCAGACAGTAAACGTGGTGCTGTGGAGCAGGATTATTCCTGATCTCTGCTTTGTCTCAGCTATGGATTACAAAGTGTAAAGTTATCCTGTTTAATATTTTAACCGTATGGACTGCAATTTCATGGGCAATTATATGACAAGGAGGTGCTCAGCAAGCCAATCACAACCCAGAAAAATGTTATTTCCCTAAAAGCTACACTTTTGGGTATATTTGTAGCTCCCTAAAAGTTACATCTTTACTCATAGTAATAGGAGTCTGTCACATCACCTCTCTCTTCCACAAACCTCTTTTTTTTTATCATTTCTTTACAGCATTTCTAAGACACTGGTTTTTTTGGTTTTTTTTTTTTTTTTTGGTACAGCATTGCAAAGAAGAATAGAACTGGGACTTGTACCTTCAGAGTGGCAGGTCAGTGACAGATACATAAAACTGCACATATGAAGCCATTCTCAGCACATCAAGATAACAACTATATCCCACCCCACAACCCTAGCCAATGCTCCCTATTTGATTTAGGTAGTGCGCTATGCTTTTTCCTGTTCTGTATGTCTTACACTCACACAGTAATAAGGATGAACACTGAGGAAAAACTAGGATGAATGTTTAGCTGTGTGTCAAGAAACAGTCTCGTACAGAGTGTATTGATGGGTTTTCTCAGCACCTTGCATGGAAGAGAAGAGAGAGAGGAGAGAAGAGAAGAGAAGAGAAGAGAAGAGAAGAGAAGAGAAGAGAAGAGAAGAGAAGAGAAGAGAAGAGAA
>WUAM01000299.1:1906622-1919129 GCA_024336885.1 Actenoides hombroni
AAGAGAAGAGAAGAGAAGAGAAGAGAAGAGAAGAGAAGAGAAGAGAAGAGAAGAGAAGAGAAGAGAAGAGAAGAATACTAAGAGTAGACTATTTCAGCTGGAAGGGATGTACAAAGATCATCTAGTCCAATTGCCTAACCAATTCAGGGAAGTGACACTGAGTCAGCATAGTTCCTAGTCCAGTCCTAGAGGATGCTGCAAAGCCTGTACTGTGATGAACTTATTTCCAGCCTCAAACTGAACCTTCAATCAGTGACCTGCTTTGAGTAACTTTGGAATATTTTGCAAAGCTGGGCTCATTCAGTGTTAGTGTCAAGATGAAACTTAATAAACCCTGCATAGAAATGTTTTTACAGCATGGTAACTTGATTCTTTTTACCCAAACTTTCACTGAAAGTGTAATGCTGTTTGTTTCCTGTCACATCTCACAGTGAAATGTTGCTGTGCAGTCTTTCAAAGGACCTGTAGCTCATCCCATTCATCATGGAATTTCATCTGTGATAGTAAACCTAGTAGCAAGATATAACTAGTTTTCAAAATATTTTGCAATGAATTACATGAAAGTTGGAGTTATACAAGGGCTAAAATCTGACATGTCTCAAACAAAACTCACATGCAAGCCAATAGGAATTTGGCTTAAGAAAGGAATTCAGACTCTGACTCAACAGTATATGATTTTTAAAAACACTAATACTGCTTTAATACAGTTCATGCAGAATACAGACTGAATTACCATTTTTTAAAGAAAAAATCAGAAGATCTGTATAAGCAAATAGATTTTAAAGTATTAATCTTAAATGGCTGATGTATTGGGCTACAGAGCATTCCTGGTTTAGATAGATAGATACATAGATAGATAGATAGATAGATAGATAGATATTTGTGAAATTGAAGATAAGAAGCATTTGAACTTTGTTTTGGCACCTGAAAACTCATAAATCAATGCAGATAAATTAGCATGAATACAGGCTGAGTGTTTGTGTTCCTGGTGATTAACTGTGATCAAGGCCAGACAAACTGAGTTGTAGTGATAAAAGGATAAGCTACAATAGTAGCAAGTGAAAAAAAAAACATTTCACATGTACCAAAGCAGACATCTAAGCAAGTCCTGGTCTTGGTTGTCCAAGCTGGCTGTATCCTAATGTCCTTAGAGATTAGATTGGATCATTCTGTATTTTTTAACATTACCAAATAAATATAAATAAAATTGAATAAGACATATCCACGGCATGATATATCTGAGCTCTTGCGTTCCACATGACTGTAAGAATCTATTTTATTCCCTATAAAACACTAACAGTCTATGGATCATCTTTTTTTCTTTGTCATTTTTCTGGGTGCAATGTATATCATTTCACATTTGGATGGATTTTAAAGCAAAAGTGAATAGAAACATACCATGAATGTAGTTTATGTGAATTTCCCTCCTAACGAATGTGTTTTTAAGCAAATGTTCATAATCCTCAACTGTAATTTGTGAAATGAAAAATATCATCATGTACTTTTATCAGTTTAGTGAGAGAAATTGATTTTCTCTGAATGGACCAGTCAGAGGAAATATAACAGTTTCTAAAGAGATGGGGAAGATGTTGGCATTTTAATTAGATTATAAATAAAAATAATACTGTGTAGACATTTTAGTGACTAGACTATATGACTGATCTGCCCTTAAGCTTCACAAAAGGGAAGCTGTGCTTCTCTGAGTGAAGAGGCAGAATTTGCCAGGGACCCAGAGGAAATGACTCTGCTCCTAGGGAGGATGCACAATAAGATATTGCTTAAGTTTCTGCACACCATGTGTTCCCAGATACTGAAGTGTGGAGATTTCACATCACATTTGCCACATCTCACGGACACAATTTTTGAGATGAGTGACCTGTTTTCTGGTACATAACATGTAAATAGCCTATTGGTTACCGCCAAGAGCTGGCCCTAAATCCTTGCCTTCTCACCAAAATACAGAAGCGCTACAAGGTAAAGAGTGGCCAGCAAAACATCTGCACAAAAGGGACCTATCATGTACAGCTGGACAGTTATTTTTCTGATGGTCACAGAAAACTGAAGTTAAGAAAAGGGAAAACATGTTTCCTTTCATTAAGTTAGAATAAGGACTTTCTATCCATGTCTCAGGTGTTGGAGAACATTTCATGCACTTTTAGGGACTTTTTAACTACACTGATACTTTTGCAAAGGTGGATTTCCAAGAAAAGGAAGGTTAAATCATACCAACCAACTCTATCCAATGTTACTAAGAAAGGGAGATAATACCACAAGTCAGAAACTCTGTTAATGTCATTTATACTAGAACACAGGCTTGTGGGAATGTGGCTGTAGAGAGGTGCTGAAGTCTTTGCTGGAATAGCAAAGTACCTTGTGATCTGGAAGTTGTAACAACATCCAATCTTCACATCTTTAAATTCTTGGCAGCATAGGATCCACAGCAATTAACTGATAATTATGAGGAACTCACCACAAAAGGCTGTCTTGCAAGAGCAGGCAGAATATGCTGATTTTTTAGTTTGCATAAATCTGCCTAGTGAGTCCCACACAGATAGGTCTCACTGTGAACTGATGGCAATGCAGCTTGTATGCCTTTCTAAGAAAGGCAGAAGTTATAGGTAAAATCCAGGAATCAATGCATACCACAAGCTAGTTTAAAGAAGAAAGAAAAAAAAAATAATTTGGATAAAGATATGATAAATTGTCTTTCAATGTGTGGCAAGTTACTATAGCAACTGATGAAAAGATGAGGGGAAAAAATTCCAATTTACAGCAAAGAAAATTTGTGTTGGAAATTAAGAAGAACATTATTGTAATGAGAATGAGAAATTTAGGAGGACATAAACTCTCTTTTTGCTGAAGCTGTTTGAGGCTTGACTGCTGTCTCTACAGTATGTTCTGCACATACATCTTCCTCATTGGGGGACAATAAAATAGCGTTTCTCTTGAGATCTCTTCCTATTACACAATACTACAACCTCTGGCATTTTACACAAAATAAATATCTGTGACTATGTAGGTATCTAAACTGACGTCTTGATTTGGGCCCAAAAATGCCAGACAGAAAGCAGTAATTGTGCAGATTAAGTCCAGAATAAAACCTCCCAGAAGTTTAGATTAATTCAGATATGGGACTTTGATTCCGCAGGTATTTTGGCTGGATGGATATTAGGTCATTAACTATCATTATAATTTTAAAAGTTGTTTATGGAAGCTCCCTAGGTGCTTTTCAGGGATTCAGCAACTCCTGCACACTGCTTAGAAGAGCTGACATACTGGGATGTAGTCTTCCCAAAGTCTGGGGAGGTCTAGATCTGTGGATTTGACTATACCCATGTTCTAAGAACAACAGTTCAAAAATGGAAAATTAAGAATTATTACAGCCTCCCCATCCTAGTAACAGACAGGGAGAAGGAGCCAGGACTTGACTCCCCATTCTTCACAAGCCCATGACATTCCAGCTTTTTGGAAATGTTGACTGGGAAGGAGACAAAGACATGATAAAGCTCTACCCACTGGTAAATGCATTTCAGCAAACATTAAAATCCACAGGGAAGGGATAGAACTCACATTGAGTATGAAAATCCCAGATGTGAGAGCAAGCCTTGGTGCCAGGTAGAATTTTCCTTACCTTTTACACACTTCCCATAATTGCTTTTACCACATTAGATAATTACTTTGTCCTTCTGTGTTTCAGCTAGTTGTGGGCAGGTCTGCCAAAAGCTTGGAAGTTATCTTTGCTTTAGCATCCAAGCATTAAAAGGGTCAGCCAAAGCTTATCTCAGATTCTGGAGGCTTCTATGCTGCCCTCTTCTTTAGTTTCCTTTGCAGGATCCAAAACCTTTTCTCTCCTCAGTCAAAGGTGGCCACTGACTTTGAGGAATTCCAGATATATCCTATCCTTATATTATCCGATTATTTTCAAAACACCGTTGATTACAGTAGCAGTACTATTACTAGAGATGGGCTTTACCTCTTCATCTGAGGCCTGGGTTGAGCCTTCCCCAAGGTGTAGATCCTGATTTTGGTTTGATTTAAATGGATTACATAGTGCCTCAATAGTGTTCACATCTATATCTGAACTCTGCAAGAGTTCAAAGCTGTTCATTTCTGGCTGTCTGATGAACACTTATGTTCATACACCAGACATCAAATCATAGAGTTTTTATTTCTTATCCTCCCTATCTTCTTGGTTAACAGATAAAATAGTCAAAATGGAACTTTGCCAAACTTCCTGGCTTAAAATCATCTTTCAGATGAGAATGCACCGGGCACTTATCTCCAGTAATGAACAGTTTTGGAATTGTTTAAGAAGAAATATGCAGCTGCCTGAGGATAGTGGGGGGTAAGCCAAAGAGAGATGAGTTTAGGTGGGAAAAAGAGATTATCAGTAGGGTACCAGAAGAGAGAGGCATGTCCAAATTTGTTTCTGGGCCTTCAGTCCTGCCATCCTTCCTGCTTGAAATTTGATATTGTGAAGTCCCAAAAGAGAGTTACAGAGCTGAAATTCCTCCTGTCACTGGAAATACTGCCTGTTTTCAAACTTGTTGCAGATTCCACTTTTCAGTTCCTCGTGTAGCAGCATGAATCTATAGAAATACACAGAAACCAGTCTGGATTCCTTAAAGTATTCAAATAATATTAGACTAAAAGTATTAGAGAAGCAGTTAAAATATTTGTGAAGATGGGTTTGTTTGTTGGGTTTCTTCTTTTCTTCTTCTGTTTTTTCTTTTTTTTTTTTTTTTTTAATCCCTTCCTGGACTACTTCTGTTTCCTTCTCAATGTTATCTTAAGCATTCAGGTTCTCTTTCCCAACTGTCTTCTTGGAAAATGGGCTGTCATTTCTAAGCCATCTCCCCAACAATCAGTGGTTTAGAATTGTTTGTTTTTCAAATACCTTAATTGTATGGTCTACCCAGAAGTGATCAGCACCGAAAATTATATTTCAGAGCTAAACACAACCAGATGGAGAGAGAACAGACAGCCATTTGAAAAAGCCTAAAAAACCTTTCTGAGCTCCCAATGTGGTTTGGTTGATCACTGGTTAATTTCATAATGATTTCTCTTGCAGATGGGTGAAAATAATCTGAGGTTATATTTATCTATCAGAAGAAAGAGCCAGGCTTTCAAAGACGACTCAGACATATCAATATCAGTCAGGCTGTGTACAAATGCAGCTACTCCTGGCTTCAGAGAAACATAAAACCCTTTTCAGAGGCAAAGTTTTTCTTTGTAACATACTCACACTCAACTCTTGGTTTTCATTAGCACTCATTCATCCCGTTTGAAGACAGAGATTTCTTGCACCTTGCTTTTGCTCTCAAGTGGATTGAATTACTTGCTTTTTTTTTAATTCAGAGAGAAATGGAACAGCATAAAGTGTCATAGGAGATATAAATTATATTGGGAAGACACATTCTGTGCCATCTACTGTATTCACATAGACTTTAGAATGAAACATATATGCACTGTCCAGTGTCAGATTCATCCTCAGAAATTCTCTTGCTGGCCTGAATGAGTTTGTTATTTCTTTTGCAGCCCTTCTGAAGGACAATTTATGCCCCACTTTACTAAAGTAGTTTTACTTCATTATCACAGCTTGCCTGTAAGGTCCTTGGGCAATTCAATAAGGTGATGGAGGACAGGTGGACAAAATGGCCCTGCCATCATCCTAAATCATCCATAATCTCTTGTGTTTGAGAGTGGGATGTGTTTTCCAGAAGACAGTACTGATGGAAGAGAATAACCTTGATCTAATACCACTTCCTTCAGCTCTGGACAATCAAAAGTATTTGTTCATTCTTGTGTCTTAACACGGTTGCAGTCTAGGAGAGATATAAGCTACATGGCCTGACACCCTAATCAGGAGTCCAAATAAAGCTTGCAGCGTGGGAACACTCAGATACAGCAAATCCTGTTAAGTCAGAAGAGGGGATGAAGGGCAACACAAGAATCACTGGGTTTATAAGTCCTTGCAGAGGACTTGGAGAGGAGCTTCATCTCAAGTTGAGATGCTGCTGGGCACCAGAACAGGTTATTTCCATGCCCTGTACCTGAAGAAATCACTCAGAAAATAGAGTTCTTGACAGCTCCCTAAGCTGGATCTCAAAGTGGGCTTGTTGCCAGGAACCTTCAAAACTATATCCTTTCCATAACTTCTTGGGACAAGCTAAAATAAATTGGGGTCATTGAATTAACAGGCCACAGAATTAAATGACAGCTGCTGAGTGGTTTAAAGACAAAAAAATTTATTATTTTCCTTTGCCTTTAGAAAAGAAGCCATGTCCAATAAGCACTGAAGGAGGTTTGTAGGCTTTACAGATTGCTTGGGAAGAGATACAGACATTTTTTTAAAATATCCTTTTTTCTATTCATCCCAGTAATGTACCTAGAAGCACATAGGGCATGGTTCTGAGCGTGTTTACATTAGTTTGATATCCCTAGAGCTTCACAATTGGTGTCATTGAGTCCTAGTGCAAGCAAGACCTAACTCAGACACTTGATTTTACATGTGCTGCCTGAGAGAAGACAGGCACCTTGTACTTAAAATCAAACCAAACCAAACCAAACCAAAAATAAATAAATCAACTACAAAGAAGTTGCCTCAAGCAGGAGCCATCTTCAAGGCTCACATTTAAAGACACAAGTGGGCAACTGCAGAAATAAAATAGGCCACAGAGGCAACATCCAACAGGGTTTTGTACCAGAAAGTGTCCTTCAGGAATCTCTGCAGCTGTTGGAAAAATTCTGATAGTGTCACTTCAAAAGGAAGTTCTTGCCTGATCAACAGCAGCCTAGTTACTGAGGGAGGAAAACTCTGATATCTCTTCATGGAGATGTGTGACTGTGAAGTGGGTATGAGTGAGACGAAAACAGGTGAGCAGAGGGATAGGGGAGGAGAGGGCTCAAAAAACCCTGCAAACCCTGTGAGAATCACTGATTTAAGTGTAAAGAGCTAGCTGTGGAGCGAGTGGATAGGACTGGTCAGAAAAGGAAACTTGGAAAAGAAGGGAGCTTGGTGAGTCTGCTTTCTACAATCCTGCTTGCGGGCAGAGGGAACAATTTACTGAAGAATTAGAGGAATATAAGACAAATTAAGTACACTTGACTGGAGATATCATCCACAAGATGTGTATGATGGAAATGAAGAAGGGAAAGAATATATCCACAAACCATCCATAGATCCATTGAGCTTGATGTCTAAAGAAAGTACTACCATGTTTTCCTAGGTATCAGAGACCACTACATTTCATCTTCTATCTCTTTATTCGGCAGTCAAGGCCCTTGTCTTCACCTTTGCCAATTTTTTCATTGTCTTTTCTGCCCCTGTGTGATATTAATGTGCAGAGGACTATACCAGCTACCTCGCTGTTCTTGCAAATTAATAAGAGGGAAAGTCTGCAGTCCAAAGGAGAAAGAATAGTCTTAATCAAGACAAGTAGTTGAAATGGGCTGGTGCACAGCTGCTATGAATCAAGGCTCTCCCAGGTCTCAAAAGGCTTGACAAATAGAACCAGGGAATAATGAGCTTTCTCTGTTCTCCCACCAAATAAAATATTGCTGGGGAAAAAAAAAAAAAAAGAATATTTTTGCAATGAATTTTTTTTTTCATATTTGTTGGAGGTTTTTTTGAAAAAAATATCCCAAAATTTATCCTGCATCAAAGAAATATATGAGGCTTTGTTTTGAAGTGATTCGACACTTTTAAAATCTTCTATGAAAATTTTGTCTCTAAAAAGATCAAATTTAAAATAATATATAATTTCCAAACAAGAACTAAAATATTTTTGATTATGTCAAAACAAAATTTTTCATTAATTTAAAAAGTATTCCCTCTTCCTTTGACTGAAATTATTACATTAATAAGAATCAAGTTCACAGATACCTTACATTTCCCTTGCAAACCTTAAGCCTCAATAAGTATTTTTTCCATCATAATTTACATAATTCTGCTGAAGAAAGCAAGACCAGTGGCACCATTTGCATACAGAGCTCATCTCCATATTAAGAGTCTTGAGTCTACTTCAAATTAACATTCCTTTCTGTGCTATTATGTCATCCATTGCATTGTTTGTCTCATTAAAATGTTCATAAATTGCAGGGATTTTAAGATCCATTTGCAGTCAATCTCCCTGTCCTAACTCAGGATCTATTTCAGCTTTTTTATCCCTACAGATGTTTCTCTAATTTGTTCTTAAAGACCTGCAGTAATCCCCAGGGAAACAAGACCCCAGGCAATGTACTTGAGTGTTTCATTACATTTTGATTAGAAAACTTTTTTCCTCATTTCTATCTGGGATGCTCTCATGTTGTTTAAACTGTGACTATGGTCTGTCATGAGCATGGAGAACCAGAACATCCTTTTACGTACCTACAGTCTAGGAGAAACAACGTATCTTCCCCAGTTCATGTTTTCTGTAGACCTCCAACCTTATAATTCACCTGTCAACTTCCTCCAGCTGATCTGCATCTTGTTCGGCATCACAGGTCCAAAATTACCCATAGGACTTCGGAAAAGCCTCCAGCTAAGGTTTTATCAATACTGAGCTGCAGGAAAGGATTACTGCACATATTTTGCAGGTGACACTTGTGTTTATACGTCCCTCAAACTGTCTGTCATTTTTGCAATATTATGACACTGTTGACTCATGTTTGGATTATGTTCCCCTGCAACCCCAGATCCCTGCTACTTAGAGAGCAGTACCCACCCTACATTTGGGAAAATTATAATTTCTGCCTGAGGAATGAAGCTTTGTACTCATTCCTACTGAAGACCACCTTATTTTTTTTCAGATCATTTCCCCAATTTGTTGTAATCATGCTAAACTATGCTCCTGACTTCCAGCATTTACATTTACTCCCAGATTGGTGTCATCTGCAAAATTAATAACAAATCTCTGTATTTCATCATTAAGTCATTAATGAAAATATTAACTTGCAGAGGAAACAGGAACAAATCCCTGTAGAATTTTACTCCAATATCCTTCCATTTTGTCAGTGAACCATTGATAAATATTCTCTGAGTACAATTTTCCCACGTTCAATTATTTGCCCACTATGACTCTTTCAGAGCCACCACTTTTTTGAAAACAGTCCTTTTGACTCCAAAATTATTTGTTTGTTCCCATGTATGCCCTTCACTTGGATAGGCTCAGCTTATCAAGCATCTTGATCACTACATCTTTATCTTTGTAATCAGTCTTCCTTAATTTTCAAGAGAAAAAATATCTGCAGAATATCTCATGAGGGGCTGAGATACTGATTCTGTTCTCAAGCAAGATAAAATTAGGCTAAGATTCAGATTTTTACCAATTTTTCATCTTTTTCATTGATTTCTTACATGGCAGGAACGTTTGTGTGTGGGAGGATTGTTCTGCGACTTTTAAATATAAAAATAAAAAATTAGTGAACACTCCCGTTCTTTGCAGTTTTATCTGATCAAGCTATTGTATAACAGCGGGAAAAGATTTGATTCTCACATCTCCTCTTCTAACTTTTCCAGATAACTTTCATTTGTATAAGTGCCCTAATTCATAATGCTTTGATGTACAGCTGTTTAATCAGCTCCTATTTAGTGTAGAGTTTGTTGGAATTAGACATAGCAACTTGTTTTTGAAATGAGCATGTTGGGCAAAATAAAGTCCTTACAATGGTCCGTTATCTTTCCATAGTGATATTTGCTAACCAAACTTGCGATCTCATCAGAGAATGAAATTGTCTCAGTTCTACATGGCCTGTTTCTGTTAAACCATGCTGACTGACATTAAGTAGTCTTGTTCTCTAATTTTTAGTTGACTCCTGGATTTGTGGTGGGTGTTTTTCTTTTTTATTTTGCCTAAGGCTGGTTTCAAGTTAATTGACTTACTATTAGTTCAGTCATCTTACTTGGCCTTTTTGAATATCGACACAAAATAAGCCATTCTGCTATACTGGAATTTACTGGGTAGGCCAAGATTTATTCAAGACCAAAATGAGTTGGCTAAAGATCTCTTCAGACAACCTTTTAAGGACACTTGGGTGCAAGTTATTCAGGCCTACAGATTAAAATATCTTTATCCCTCACTGAAGTTGTTAAAACCGTGCTTAGTTAATGGACTGGGATCTGAGTTCACTATTCTTATGTCATAGGAGTGCAACATCCCATTTGCCTATGAAAGTAGAAATATTTACAAAAAAAGTTTGATTTTTCTGAATTGTTGCTAACAAAATTTTTACTGCTCTTATATAGCCATTGGTCTCTATCATTGTGATGAATCAGATGTGAAGATTTGAAAAACCTGCAGGTCTCAATGCAGAGGAAAAGAAAAAAACTGTTCAATAACTATAATTTATGTCTACTGGTTCCTATTTTCTTATCTTTTCTCCATTGCTACTTGATCTTTCATTGTCCATCTAAATGAAGAGAGGTGATGAATCCACACCCTATAAACACACTACCACACACAAAGAAGTGGCTTTTCCAATTCAGAGCCTAGCAAGTGCCTTTCATATGTAGATACACATGATCAGTAATATCTGAGATCCAGATATTTGTGGATAGAGTGGTCACTGTAGGGACCAGACTTCTCCTTTCTTCGGACCGCTTGGCCCCATAAAGACACTCAACTTAACTCTCTCAACAACTGAACTGTTGGGACAAATGGTTTTGTTGACAGAGGTCTCTGTCCATGTTGCAAGATACAGATCCAATCAGATCTTCTCAGGGGGACTATTCTGTGTTGATTTCTATTTTCCTACTCTGACCACTGTAATCCAAATTTAAAGCCTTAGGCAAATTGACAATATACAGAGGAGAACCAGAAAGCAGAGACATTAAATTGCCCTCCACATATTAAGGACCATGCAAGAACCTGATGGGTGTTACAATTCATCTGGAGACTAAGTAAAAAAAAGTCATGAAAGCAGGCTGAAAAGAATCTGCTGATGAATTTGCACAATCAGACTAGCTCATATAAAATCAGTAGCATCTGTTCATGACCTATGCATGACCATGGCAAACATGAAAGAGATGTCTTCAGTCCTCTGATTAGTCCAGAATGGGAAAAGTGCTTATCCAGATGTCATTCGCTAGTTTTATACATCCCTTAGTCTTAGGAGATGTTTTACCCCCAGCTACTCTCACCCAGAATTCAAGCCATTCCTTAATCTTTCAAAAGTTATGCCAAGTCATGACACTTTCTAAGGGCATGATGTAACTGAAAGCAGATCAAAATAAGTTGTCTTGTAATTCCTTCTATGCCTTTTATACCCCTATTACTCTTTTAGGCTCTGGATATTCCTCTATCTCAGGAGCAACTCCAGGTGCTTTCTTAGGGCAAACTGCCAGGTGTTTTGTGCTTTATGGGCACTATAGGCAGGGATGAAGTTTTAATCCAAGATCTGTTGTTCTCCATGGGGAAAAGAGGAGGTCTCTCTGGGTTTGGACTTCACATTAAAGCTGGTGCTGAAGGCTCACCTGGCTTTGTTCAGCCAGCCATGCTGTTTTTGCAGGTGCAGAGTACTGAGCCCTGAAGGGTGGAAGGATAAATAGATATGGCTTTGAGGAGGGAAAAGACTGCTTCATAGAGATGAAAGGGTTAAACCAAGCAAATTCCCACGGGGAGGAGGGAAAGAAAAAGGAAGCTGCATGCATTGAAAGCTTCTCTTGGTGTTTTATACATGAATAATGGGTCCCCCAGGGGTTAGCTCCTGGGTTAAGAGAAGGTTTTTATCTTGTCTAGACATACAATCTGAACATCCCCAAAGATCTGGCGCCTGAATCTCACAGGAGACAATGTTTCCCCCACTGACTCCCATGGGATGCATCCAAAAGATTTCTATTTCAGAAGCACCTGTACGTAGATTAGAAGAGAAACAGGAGGTGGGAACAAGCATTCAGACTGTCTTCTATGGGTGTCATTGTTTTTTAACTATCCAAACTCCTGGATCTGTGCATGCAGGGACTGTGACATTTTAGTAACCTCATAGATGCTTAATATGAGGAAACATGACCAGGATGCCCTCTAGGGAGCCTGATGACAGCTTCATATGAGATTAGTTAGTGTTTTGGGTGAGCTTGGGACAAACTTTAAGTGATTTTCAGACAGTTTATGACATCAGGAAGATAGAATGCAACCCTTCATGGATCAAATATGTCTTAATGTTTCTCATGATCACCATTACTCACCAGTTAGCAAAGACAGGGACTAGGAATGCCTGAGTATGATTCCAGACCTACATTGTCACCTAGGGAAGATCACTCATACAGTACTCTATGCTTCTAATTACTAATATTTAAATATATAAAGAACCTATAAATACATTTATTTGAGAAATGTTACTCACAACTGGAATTATTTTACTTTCTTTCATCTTAGCCCACTTCAAAAAAATTCACAGGAACAATTTTTCTTTCAACTTCACGGATGCAGTTGAGAAGATGACACTTAAGCAACTGTGGTGGGTTGACCCTGGCACGGCACCAGGTGCCCACCAAGCCCTTCTATTGCTCCCCCCACCCCCGTCAGC
>WUAM01000299.1:1920681-1980743 GCA_024336885.1 Actenoides hombroni
AGGGCAGGAGGGGAGAGGAGGCGCGCTCCGCCCCCAGCCGAGCGCCGAACGCGTCCAGCCAGGCCAGAGCAACAGAGCGCCGATGCGGGGCTGGGCCGGGCGGCTCTCCCTCCTCCGCAGGGCGGGGGGGGAAGGCTGGAGCCGCGCCCCGGGGCGGAGGAAGGCGGCAGGCGGCCGTCAGCGGGTACCTCCGGATGCGCGCCCCGCACGTGTCAGCGGGTCTAGGGGCCGGTCGCCTTTCCTGACTGGTTTTGGGGCGCCCTCGTGCCTGACGGGCCAGCCCCGGGCCCTCGGCGGGGAGCAGGCCGCGGCCTTGCGCTGAGAGGCGGTAACTCGTCCTCTTTGTGTCGGGGGGACCGCGTCCCGCAGCCAGTGCTTGCCTCGCCTAACCCGCACTGACCTGCCCCCTGGAGCTGCGGGTTGAGCTTCTGCAGCAAGGCCTTCACCCGGCCGTGGCAGGGCACTTCCACCCTCCTGACCAGAAGCCGACGTGGGCGGCTGAAAAAAGGGCCTTCGCCCCATCGACGTCGCTGCTGGGGAGAGCCCTTCGTGGGAGGGTGGACGGCCGGCTGGTCCGGTGCCTTTCCGGAGGGGTTGTTTTCTGGAGCTTCCTGTCGGCGTGCGCTTGCATTTGTAGTGCGGTTGCAGCTCTGAAAAACAAACAAAAGGAGATTTCTTCTGAGTTCAAGAAATATTTTTTTCTTTTATTGCGTGAAGACCTCCAGTTCTGCACTTCACTTGCCCAGAAAACCCAAATTGCATAGGACAAGCAGCTGGAGAAAGCAGCATTTCAATTGTTTGGTTTCTTCTCATTGTTCAGTGTGTGGCCCTAGGCCTAGTGTTTGGCAGTTTTTCGTGCTCTGAATTCAACGTTATTCCTTTCCCTGGGGGCTTTTCCCCGGCACCTCCTTGCTAGAGTATCTGAGTGCTTTACAGATGGAGAAAAATTTATGTTCCCAGTGCTCCCGTGTGAGGGCAACAGATGGCTATCATGAATGGCTTTGATCTGCCATGCTCAGATGTGCTTCAGGCTTCAGCTGGAGGACTTAAGCCTTTCAGGGCACTTTCACCCTGTAACACTTGAAAGCGCACTTCCCCTGGCTACTGTGGAGCAGAAAGGCTCAGGTCACAATCCCAAAAAGGGGGGAACTTGTCAGCAGTCACTATCTGCTGCGTTACCACCCAGATGAGCACATCAGCGGTGCAGAACAGTGACTTAACGAATGTGTTGAATATCTAGTGGGGAAATAGGATATACCACGAGATCTATAAACCCCTGAAGGAGGTCAGAGAGCAATCACCATTTCCTCCAGTCCAGGGGTAACTAGTGGGTGTATGGGTAACAAGTTTAAACCATGCAAAAACAACCCCTGTGTGCAAGTGAGTTGTGGAAGTCATTGCCCCTGGTATTGTACAAATTCCTGGCACACCCTTGATGTCTGGATACTGCTCTTGTCTCTAAACTCCTTAAACCACAAATGAATGGGAAGGTGGGAGGTTTATTGTGAATGGTATAGGCTTATTCATGGCTCCTTTCTGTACTTTTTTTCTCCTAGCATCTGCCACATCTCACTGCCAGGCAGGACAGCGGAGCACGAGGAATCTCAACCTCAGCAGGTACCACAGTCCCTGTCTCAAAACTGGGCTCAGATGTTTCCCGTTGGAGCTCAGAAGAATTACAGAGCAGCTGCCACGAGGGGAAGGCAGGATTGCGTCCCCAGCCCCGTCCAGAGTGGAAGAGCAAAACCAAACGTGCAAAGTCAATCCCTCCTCGTTATAATCTTTTTCATCTTGTCTGCTGAATGAATGTGATTAAAATGAAAGGCCAAATTAGTGGGAATGATAATATTTCAATTGAGTCTAATAGTTTTGCTCACATCGGTGTGTTTACTGTTATTAAGACTTACACATAAGAGCTTGTAACGTGTCCAAGGCCACTGGAGTGCCAAGTACAGGGTCGAGCCAGATGCCCGGCGGATGTGAGCCAGCACAGCCCCCTTGGCACTGGGGAAAGGCGCAGCTCACCCCAGCTGGAAGCTGGGTGCCTCTGCCCAGGCCTGGCATTAATCACTCGAGGGGCTAAAACCCTGGGCAGGGAACATTCGGGCTGTGCTTTCACTGCCTTAGTTTCTTCTGTGGTAGTTCAGGTGTTCCTGCTCTCCTCCCTCCCCTCCCAAGTGCTCCGTTGTGATGAAGCGCTCGCCTGCCCTGCCCTGGACCTGCTCTTCTGCTTTGGGTGGTTGCCCTCTTGCTGTGCTTCGAGTGAGATTGTCCAGGGAGGCAACCTTCTGGAAAGCCCAGCCATGGACCAGACTGGCAGCTGGCTCTGGCTTAAAGCCCTGCAGCAGCAACAATGTAGAAAAATCCATTTTCCTTTTTCTGAGACTTTTCTGACCAGGTTGGGTAAGCCTGGCCAGAGGTGTGCTGCAGAGGCAGGGCAGTGGGGGTGGTGGGTGAGAGAGGCAGGAGCACCCAGCAGTGATACCTCTGGGAAAAGCCTTTTTAACTGGAGGTTGGCAGGCCAAGACAGAAGGAGATTTCAGAGTTCCTACCCAACAGACACAACCTCGACTGCCTCAGGCCTGGGCAGAGGCGTCTCATGGGGCCCATGGAGTGTGTGTGACTGACAAAGCGACCTCCAGCCACATGGCTGATGCTCTCAAACAGAGACTGAGGCACAGGGTGAACTTGTGCTGGGGGAAATGTGGCTCAGGAGGACCTATTTGCTGGTTCTGCTGGTTGCTCTCCAGATGATGTTTCCTCAACTCCACTGGCTGCCAACAGTTGGTCCCTGGTGTGTTATGACCATACCTTTCTTTGACAATGTCTTTCCTGTGTCTTGGTTCCTCCTTTGCTGGCTGCGGCATAGCAACACACGTCATCTTGTGGAGATGGGGTTGAGCACCAGTCAGGAAAGGGTTGACTCACAAGTGAGGGAGACTGTGAAAAGCTGGAGGCCATTTTTCCCCTGGGCAAACACCTCAGATCTTTATGGTGATCTTGGATAACATGTCTGAAGTCAATGCTTAGGGGGCATTTTTATCCCAGTTTCCGAAGAAAATGAAGCTTGTGCAACCTCAGTGCCTCACCTGCCTCCTCCTTCCCCTCCATGCTCTTACATGGGTGTCTGCCAGCCTCTTTGGTAAGGCTGCACTGCAGTTCCTATCTCAGTAAGACTTCCATGTTTATTTGCCCCTTCTAACCATTTGGACAGACACAGAGGAGTTCTGGCTCAGCTTTGTGTAATGGGTGGTTATGCTGAGCAGGGAGCATCTCATCAAGGGAAGGGGTGGCAGTTTCAGCTCAACCCTACATTAGCCACCATAGAATCCACAAAAACAGGGCTCTCCATCATGGTTTGCCTTAGTGGGACACCAGCAACACTGAAGCCTAAGGAAAACCTTCAAACATGGAAAACCAAAATATGGAAGGGGATGGAAATAAAGTTTGAGCTGAGCCTGTTTCCAAGTTCACAGCCAGAACCACAGCCCCTCTCCCCTTCCATTTCTCCTGTGGAACATGGGGAACCACTTCTCTTATCAAACTGCAAACAAACAAATAATATAAAGCAAGCAAGCGAACAAATGAAAAGCCACACAAAGGTGTGTTTTCACAAAGCTTCCAGGGTTTTTTCCAGGGCTTTTGGTGCACTAGCTGTCCTTCCCTCTTCTCAGGGCCAGCTCTTCCTCCCTGTCAGCTGGGCGTGCACACTCAGGTGTGGCGTGGAGTGCTCCACCACAACGCCATGGCTCAGCTACCTCAACTGGAAAGACAACCAAAAGAAGAAAAAAAACCATCCAAAACCCGAACCCAACCTAAACTGAGTTCCCATCCACTCGGTGAAGCTGCTGGAGGAGGTTGCCGGCACTGCCGTTAGGAATCCACCCTGGAGAGCCCAGCCCAGACCTGAGCTGCGCTGGCTTCTGGCCACCCCAATCTCACATGCTTGGCCACGGGGGTCTGGGCGTGCGGCTGGCGAGTGCGGGTGTGTGTGCTTGTGCCTGCACGCCACTGGCCACAGGTCCGGGATACATAGGGAGCCAAGCACACGGGGAGCACGCTGTGCCTCCTGTTATTAACACTGATTATTTTTTTTTCTTACGGCAGCACTAATAATAGCATCCAAAAAATATAATTGCTATGTTGTAGGCATTTTTTCTCACTGTGATGCCTTTTCCATTTGGAGAAATAGAATTATTCCCACCCCCAGCAGCGACAGACCTTGTTGTAAGCATTGATTGTCTGGGTGTAGTCCCCCTTCCATCGGATTTTCAGGGAGGGGGTGGAGGTTGTGTTGTTGGTATTCAAAAGCTTGGAAATGCAGAGGAAAAAATGGAAATGTTTTAAAGTTCTGGTGTCCGTCCTCTGTAATTAGGAGGTAGGGTCACTGGGGTCTTCTCTGTGCACAGAAATTTGAAAGTTAGTTTAAATGAATGAAATGTCTGTATTCAAAATGCCTCCTTTGACCAGGTCAGCCTCCTCTCCAGGCAGGTGGAAGTATGCCAGGCTTGGGTGAGTTTTATTTTCTGATGGGCATGAATGAAGTGAAAACCACCTGAGCCCATCCCCCCAGCATTTGTCTGGAGGGTCCATGAGCCTCTGACCTGCTCTCACCAGCAATCTGGAGGAATTTTGTTGCTCTTCCCATGACGACAAACCCCATGGCCCTGACAAATCTTCCCAGGAAGCTGAAGGGAAGCAAGTCAGAATGTCCTGAGATTTTAATGATGGAGGCAAGAGAAAACCAGGGGAAGAACCCTTCTTTTACTCCCTTGCGAGCAAGGGAGCGAGGAACCTTCCCTTCACCTTGCAGGGCAGCCTGCAAACAGTTACTTTTGATTTTGATTTCCCCGTGCACTTCCTCCATCTTGCGAGGAGGGCAGAAACGCGGGGCAGCCGCTACATGAGCCCTGACGGTTTTATAGCCAGGCGACGTGTGGTTACACGTTAGCCAGCCAGCCCCAGGAGCGGCCGCGCCAGCGGGTCACCTCCAGGTAAATAAACTAAGGTGTGGGCTCCGCCGCTGCCGTTCGCTCCACCACGGCCTCATTTTGCCCCAGCTGGAGGGTGCCGAGGGACTCCCTGTGTTCCCAGCCACCCTGGGCTCCTTCGACGGCATCCCCAAGATGGGGTGGAAGGGAGGAAGGTGGTCGGGGTGCTGCCTCCCCCTCACATCTCGCCCCGCTTTTCCCACAGCACAGCGTGTCCATGTCCTTCGTTTTGGGGTGCTGCAGCGGGTACCCGAGCCGGGGAGCTGCACCCTGGCTCCCTCCTGCACGCAATTCTCCCAAGTGGGGATGGGCAGCTGAAATGCAGACGGAGGGCAAAGTCTACCCATGAGGCAGTGAGGGGAGGATGTAAACCCAGCACTTTATAATTATATTGGTGGCAATTGCACAGACCCTTGCCCATGGATGGCGGGAGGCAGGTATTGCAGCAGCGCTGCTGGGAACTGAGGGAAGAGACACTTGTGGGTGTGGGGTTGAGTGTTTGGTTTTTTGGTTTTTTTTCACAGCAAACATTGTAAAAGACAGCTGGAGATAAAAACTCTTGGGAAAAAAATACAACACAAAACCCAAACGTTGGCAGAGTAGCTCAGTAAGCAATCACCCTGCAGCAAAGGTAACCCTGTCTCAGCACCAGGACTGCTGCAAGCAGGGAGGTGGGGGGGGGTCCCCAGCCCCTAAAGCGGGGTGAGCCCTGCAGGATATGCATTGCTGCACTCCACGCCTCCCACCCCCCGGGGCTCCCCCAGGAGATGGAGGGCTCTTGGGCTGCAGCATTGCAGCCATGCAGGGATCAAGGAAAGGAGGGCTAATGTTGAGGTTTGGCCTCAGCTGGATGGGTGGGGAGGGGGCAGAGGTACTCATGGGTGCTGCAGCCAGCATTGAGCCCCCTCCGGATGTCAAACCACAGCTGTAGGGAAAGGAGCCTGTCTGGAAGCGGCACCGCTGAGCTCCCTGGGAGATTTTGTAGGCAGAGGGTGCGTGTCCTGATGATTAACTCATCCTGGGCATGTTGGAGCGTATGCTCTGCCTTAGCACAGGTGGGACAGGCAGGGGCGCTCTGGCTGCTGCACGGGGTCCCTGCTGGGAGACAGACCTCCCTGTGCACCCGTGGCACCAGGATGGAGAGTGGGAAAAGCCCACCTCGAATGTGGCAGCATTTGAACAGGGATTGGGCCATCCCGACCCGTCCCCTGGCCCAGCTTGGAGCAGACTTGTTCTCGGGCTGGAATCCCCAGTGCCAATGGCCAAGGATGTCCTGGTGGTCCTCCTTTTGGAAGAGGAGCTGAGAGGACTTCATCTTCTCTTTCTGCTGCTGCCAAACCCCCTGGGGACCTGCACTGCAAGGGTGCTTGGCCAGGGGTGCTTGGTGGCAGTGGTGGGACCATTCCTGAGCACCCAGTCTGAGACAGTTATTCCTTCCTCCAGCTCATCACTTACCCTTTATGCCCTTATCACCGGTCCATCATGCTATTAATCTTCCCAGTCCACTCAGAAAGGAGAGGGATGACAGGGGCAGCACCTACTGCCTAGCTGGCCCTTCTCAGAGGTTTTTGAAATGGTAAAGAAATGTATAAACTCCATACGCATACAATGGGGTTTATGGTGGCAGTCATCTGGCAGGAATGAGGAAGCCTTGGAGGCCCCAGAGGTGCCGTTTGTCCTCGGGAAGGGGACAGGGGATTTTCTACCACTGAGGTCTGAGCATGGACGGGGATGGCAGAGCTGGCAGGACCTGTGGGAGGGGGGAAGCGCAGCCCCTGGCAGCTCCCCGCGCGGTGCGGCAGCTTATCAGCCTGTGCCAGCTGCGGGAAACAGGCGTTTTAAAAACGTTTCGAAAGCACTCTCGTTATTTTTAGGAACCTGGGAAGGACTGACTGGGTCAGACCCCAGTTGTGGTTCATCCAGCTTTTTTCCAACGGCACCAGCTGATGCCTACCTTTTTGGGGAGATCTTTCCCAAGCAAGCCAGGCAAATGCTGGCTCCCTAACCGCAGATAAAAGGTTGTGGTCCCAGTCAACTAACGGGACAAGCTGACCTTGCCCAGCAGCTGCGCTTCACACTCCTTGCTTGGACTCTCAGCCTCCACGAGCAAGAGCAGCACATCGTAACAACAGTGCATCTCAACAGCAGGACATGCCGACAGAAGCACATCCCAGCAGCAGCACATCCCAACAGCAACACAACCCAGCGGCCACACATCCCAGCAGCAGCACATCCCGACATATCAGGTATCTCCCGACAGCAGCGGATCCCGATGTGAAGAGCATCCTGATGGCATGGAAAAATGTGTCTTTTCTGGGTCGATGCCTCCCATTTGCATGGGTGATGCCGCTGAAGCAAGCACAGTCTGGGCAGTGGAATGGGAACATGAAGATGTGGTGATGCTGAGAGTTAAGGATAACATGGGGAGGGAAAACATCTCTTTCAAGAATAAAGGCATGGTGTGTGGTTTCAGCGGGTCACCTGTGGTAGCCTTCCCGCTGCATTTGAGCAGTCAGTGGGGTTGTGTGCATGATGTGATTTTAAGCACATTCAGAAGTATGAAGAGGGAATAGCTTTCTGTCCTCTATTTAGCTATTGATTTGCAGGAAACTCCTGGGATTCCACTAACTTTGCAACCTCTGGCGCTCTATCAGACTTGGTAGGAATACACCAAATTTCCCAGGGAGGAAACACTGTGGGATCACAGGAAACAAAGAAAAAAAAAAAAAAAAATTAAAAAAAAAATTAAGCAGTACAGGCAAAGCTGGGGAAGGGGCTTCAGAAAGCCTCCAGAGATAGATGCTCACTCAGTCGTGTTTCTATGTCAGAGTCTGCAAGCTCAGAGCTCTGCTGACCACTTTGGGAGAGTGGACACCTCTCCAAGGGGGTCACCCCGTCCTCCCAGAGCAGTGCTGGACTGCATGGGTCCTCCAGCAGCCTCTTTCTCCAAGCCTCAGGGCCATGCATACCACCAAGGAGGATGCTTGAGGGATGCTGCTGGGGTCCAACACGTAGCATGGGCTTTCTGGGGGCAGCTGGATGCTGTCTGCATGGGGAGCGGGACTCAGAGACTCGTCAGGGAGCAACCAGGCAACCTGGGGTGACGCCAGGTGCCCCAAGGGAGCGGAGCCACAGCGAGTGGGTGGCCAGAGAGACAGCGCCGAGCCGGCGGAGGGGAGTGGGAAGGAAGCAGAGGTATCGGTGGAGAAAGACAAGGAGACGCTGGGAGTGGCAGGGGCCGTGGGAGGCAGGGAGACGGGAGCCCAGTGAGTCAGCCTGGTGGGGTGCTTTGAAAGCCAGTGGGGAAGCACAGGCAGGGCAGGTTCTGCCGCAGCCTGGGGAGCCATCTTCCCCCAGCTGGCACCTTCTCCATCCCTCCTTCCCCGCTCAGCCAAGGAAAGCAGATCACCCTCCAAACTGGAGCTGCTGCTCTCTCCTTCTGAGATAATGCTGGCATGGAGCCACACTGGCTCCAACCGCTGTGGTGAAGTGGTTCCTCATCTAACCAGAGGAGCTGCCAAAACCCATCTTGGAAGCAGAGCTTTCCGGTGGTTGGGCTTGGCCCCATGGCTGTCGGCACGGGGACCGGTTGCGGAGGCATGATCTGTGCAGCCACCCCCTGCAATGCTCACATCCCCCTGACCTCTGGGGGACCGTGGGCCAGTATTAACGCAAATATTGGCACTGGAAATGCCATGCTTTGGGTGAGAACCTGCTCTTGGAGGCAATGGCAACCCCTCCAGCAATGAACAGTGTGTGCGTGCAGGCGGCTGCTGAAACCCAGCTGAGTCACCCCTGGTGCTGCAGGTGTGAGATGGGGCGCGGAGCAGGGTGGAGAGGAACATCCCCCAAGAGCACCTCAGCTCTTCACAGGCAGATGCTGAGCTGCAAGAATAAGGGCAGGCATCCAGGTGGAAAGAAATTTGGTCTGGAAACAGCATATGCCTCAGGAAGGGATTTCTTTCAGAGGAGGGGGACCTTCCCTCTGTCTCTTCTGCAGGCTTTCAAGCTGTGGTTATCACAGGTCTCTGTGATCCTTCTGGAAGACCCTACAGCATGCTGGAGCTCCACTAGATAATCCAGGGAGGCAGTAAGCTGGGAAAGGCTGTGGAGGAGATACCCTCCCTTGTTCTCATCTTGCTTTTGCTACAAATGTCTTCCTTCTATGAACCTTCTCCCTGTAACATGGCTGGGATGTGAGCCTGGAGCTCCTGGTGGCCTCATGGCACACATTCCTGGCTGCTGGCATGGGCTCCATGCCTACTGTCCCACCTCACATGGGGATGTGTGGAGTGTTTCAAGGAAGGGGTGTCACACCTCGCAGGGATGCCTCTTACAGAGGACTGGGCAATGTTTTGCCACCCAGCCTCCTCCTTGTCTCTCTCAAAAGACCTCTGGGAGCAGCATGGGGGTTCACCAGATGAGGGCATGTCAGCCAGGTGTTTGGGTGACTTGCAGCAGCCCAGATGTCCCAGCCCTGGTGTTTCAGGCACACTGCAGACCCCAGAAGATGAAGATTCATCTTCCCAAGGATATGAATCTGTGGTCCCTCTTGCATGGTCAGTAACCTTGCGTAAATTCCTTCATCTGAGCTCTGCTAGGAGCCAGAGACCAAGGGCTGCGCTGTTGCATGGCTGGGCTTCTATAACAGACAGGGTATTATCCCCACCAGTCTGGTTTGGCTCAGAATCATGTGAAGTCACTAGAAAAAGGGCACTGGGTAACTGTTCTCAGCTTGGTGGGCAGATCATCCCCAGCACAGCTCCTGCAGGTGTACCTGCTGGTGTCCTTGCACTGCTGCACAGGAGGAGTGATGACTGGGGGCAAGAGTCCACCAGAGACTGAGAGTGAAGGTCCCTTTTCTGGACTCTGTGCTAAAGCCACGACTCGAAGACATTGCTGTGGCACTGCTTAGGGACTGTGCCTTTCAGCAGCGTTCAGCTCTACCTGGTTGTACAATCAAACCCTTGTCCCTGCCCAGGCCATGTTCCTCTACCATGCAGGCACACACCTGCTTCTGCAGCCACATAGCACTGACCAGGGTGAAAAGTAGCCTGGGCAAGAAGAAAGGACACAGCTTACTGGGGTCACAGCTAAATTATTCCCAGTTCACAAATAAAACCAAGTTGTCGTCCCCTGAGCAACAGACATATGCCTTTGCTTACACTTCCTTTACTGGGCATTTCTCCCTCTGCTCTTCTCTTCTTAAGCCCAGTTCCTTCCCTTGCTCCCTACACTCAGATCCTTGTCCCCAAGCACCCTTTCCGCACTCCCTTCTAGGTGATTTGTCAACTGGGGTGAGGCTGGCAGTGAGAGTCCTCCAGAAGGGACAAGTTCCCCCTGTCCCTTGCATGGGTCCATCAATCCAACCCCCACCGGGGGTTAGTCTGGGGAGGAGCGGAGTGTAATTGTGACAGCAACACATGGCTGATTCACCGTTTGATCCAATTTTGCCCTCCTCACTCTCAAATGATTCAAGCCAAACGAAACCCATTTTCGTAGTCAAATCTGTAAGGGTGGGTCCCGTTGTGCTTTGACCCTACAGGGCATTTTGTACATATAATTTGATTTACACCCAAAATTTTAAATTTACATACTGGATTTTCTCCCACACCCAACTAATGCTGGAAATTAAATGAGATCTGACGGAAAGGTTTGCGTGCCATTATCTCCTTAGCATTGTTATTTATTGACTAATTACAGCATTTGGGCTGTACTTGCAACATTGCTGAAGAGGACAGATGGAGAAGGACGCTGGCTGACCAATGACATGTTCATGAGCTGCCTTGCTGAAGATGGCGTGGCCCCAAGGTTGCCATTCATGGTGCTGTATACGGCTCCCTGCAACCATGTTGGTGGTGCTGTGCTCTAAGTATGCTCCCCAGGCTTCTCCACGTTAAAAAATACCAAGGAACAGTGTTTTTAGGAAAGGCAGTATGGTTTTCTTCTGGGCTACGGCCAAGCAACACCAAGGCTTGTTCAACAGTCAGTATTTCCACCTACTAGTTCAAGGGGGCCACAACCCACCACCGCTGAGATGCTCTACTCTGAGGTGGTGCCTCTCTATCCAGCTCCTCTTGCCTTGCCAGAGGCTCCAGGACTTTCTCTCCACTCTCTGCTTCTGCCAGTGCTGGGCACACCACAGCCCTGACTACTTGTGTCAGAGCTCCAGAGCTGATAATAATGATGATGATGATAATAATCATTCTTATTATTTAGATCCTGATTCAGCCATGCTTGTAAGTGCACATCTGACTTGGAGCACCCAGTTAAAATGTATGCTCCAAGACCTTGCTAAATGGGAACCTCAAAGCAGGATTTGGAAAAGTCCAAACGACATTAAAGTAGTCACAGCAAGCTCTTGGTTCAGGTGTGTTGCAATTAATGTCATTTGCTACCTCTTTTGGCTTAAAAGACAAGGAGTGGTTAAAATAAAAGAAACCTCAAGTTGAAAGCATTGGAAAAAATCAATTAAAACCCATGTAGCTGCATTTTGACCTGAAGCAAAATCTCAGGCACAACAGAGAAATTACATAGCCTTAAAGAGAAAGAAAAGAAAAGAAAAGAAAAGAAAAGAAAAGAAAAGAAAAGAAAAGAAAAGAAAAGAAAAGAAAAGAGAAAGAGAAAGTCAGTTCTGTGTGATTGTAAATATCACCCCCCTGTCTTTTCTCAGCAATGAACCCAGTGTCTTCATGCACATGGCCTGGGCTTCGTTACACATAGCTACCCACCAGTGATGCTGTGAAATGAATTAGTGAGCTCAGCACAGTTCCCACTGAACAGGTGTCCACATCAGAAGACACACCATTAGGACAGAATGACCTTGAGGGCAAATAGAAAGTGACCTGACAAAGGAATTTTCTCCTTTGACTTTGTTGTGGAGTTTTTTTGTTTGGGGGTTTTTTTTTGTCTTTTTTTTTTTTTTGTAGTTGTTGTTGGGTTTTTTGTGGGTTTTTTTTTCTCCTTACCTCCTTTTTGATAGTGCAAACGGGCTGAATTTTTTTAAATTTTAATAACCTCATAAACTCACAGCAAGATCAAGTCTGATCCTCCTTGATTTTTCCTGTATTTTAAGTAACTTTAAGCTGCTCATTCTCTATCAGAAATGCGGAGACATTAGTTCTTTAACAGTGTTTTCTCCATTTAGTTGAAAACAACAACATTTGAACATTCTTGTCAAGTCCACTCTCAATCTTCCTGGTGGCCAAAGCAACTCTTTGGGGAGAAGGGTATTCACAGAATTGATTGATGGGAAGCATTCTGCATAGCCTACTGAAACAGTGTAGGGGTCAGTTTTTGCTTCACAGTAAAGCTATTTTCTTCCATCTTTCTATCTATAATATGTATAATTGTCTACATAGCCCTGCATATACATTTGTGGCTCTTCACCATTTGATACCAGTTGTGTTGGCTTTTTTAATTACTTTTTTTTTCCTTACACTTGGAGGCTTCCCTTACAGACATGGTTTTCAATAACAGGGATACAACAATTTTCCCCAGTCATACATCTTTCACCTTCATAAACTATATTCATGAAGATGAGATCTTTATGTGTTTGAAAATATGGACACAAGAACAAGGGATGTGCATGAAAGATCATTCTGGCTTTATATGCCATTCACTTGAATATCATGACACATTGCTACAAGTTTTTTCTTCTTTTTTCATCTACCTCCTCTAGGCTTCCCACCAATCACTGAATTTTCTTTGCCTGTATCCAGAGTATTTTCATTTTCTAACAGAGTGGCTGGGGAGAGAGCTCTGATAGCAAAGAAGAATATGCAAACAATCTGACTCCCAGAGCCACAGAAACACTTTGGAGGACTCTTAGGGAAAACAAACAAACAAACAATCCACAAATCAAACATTGCCATTTATTTGTTTTGCAGGACTCACCTCTCTCTTTTGCTCTTTTTCTCCCCTCTTCTTGGCTTGGTCAAGCAAAACATTACATTGCAAGATTTCTGCCTACCAGAAATTTTACAGCACAAATGGAGATAGGATTTAAGTAAGGGAAAAATTCACTGTGATGAGGCTCTTTTGCAGAACTGGGTTTTCTTAATCTGTTTATGGTTTACAAATGCAATTGCTGGAGGGGTTGTTCACTAAACCCATGGCCCCAGTCTAACTTTGGACTCTGCAAAGATATTGAATTTCCTGTCTTTATTCCAAGAGGGATTATTACTGAATGGCTATTTTACTTCTGCATTGCAGGATTAGTTTCTAAATTTGCCAATTAGTGCCTGCTAATTAGTGCTGTCATATAGCCCACAAAACCTGAAAGCTTAGTTGCTCAGTTGGAAAATGAATGTCTTTGTATTTTGCAAAGATGTCTTCTCACACCTTCTATCTCTTCTAGGTTCCCTGGGTTGTTGTTCACATTTCAGCTCTGTAAAAGGTCAAACTCTGGGCTGTATTGAATTATTTACTTAAAAAAATAGAAACAACAACAACAAATGATTCTTCCTGGTGAGAGTAGAAACTAATGCCCTGGAGGTTGTGTTCAAAACAGGTTTACTAGAAGACAGTATAAGTAGCCATTTTCTTTTGCCAGCCCAGTCCATGTGTTATCACACATACATAAACCCCTGGGAGGAGCTGTCTCAAATTCGAGCCCATACAACTCTGTGAACTCATCTCATCACAACTTAGAAGCACCATGGGGAAAATTTTCCATTGCAGTTTATGAAAAGACATCATCTCCCCATTTGACCCCGTTCCCAGGGAGGATTGTTTTTCTCCTGTGTGCAGTTCACGCTGGGTAGGAAAGGCTGGGCAGGTATCAAGTTAAACTTGTAGGAGGCACATTTAAAACAACAAAAAAAAAGGTGGTTCCTCTCATAACAGGTAATTCAGCTGTGGAACTCCTTGCCTCAAGACACCAAATTCAAAAAGTGATTGGATTGGTTTGTGAAGGAGAAATCCATGGAAAGCCATGACGTACAAAGTCATCCATAAGACTGGAAACTGTGAGAACAGAGGAAAGAATGCTACAGGATTTCCTTTTGTCCATGTTCTTCTTCAGGTGACCTCTGGTGCGTGTGTGTGTGGTGTTAGGGGAGAGCTTCTCTGCATGGGTATGATTGGCCTGAGCAGCAATAACAATTCGCATGTTCACAGGTTATTCCCTTGCATGATAGATCAAAACATCAACGTCCTACAATCAGTTTATACCCAGTAGGTAAAGACCAAGGTGGAAATGGTTGTAGCAATAACATCCTCATAGCACCCCAGCTGCATTTTAATGGCCTAGGAGGCCATTAAAAGCTCTTTCTCTGGCATAGACCTTCAACCTCAGGAAGATGGACTCCTGCTCAGAAGGATGATTAAATGCATTGTATTACAAGTGTGCATGTCTCATGGATGGCTTTCAGGGCACCTTTAGACAGGTCTTCCTGAGGCAATCACTGCAAAGGCATAAAATGAGGAGAATCTTACTCTGGAAGCATTAAAAATAAAAAAAAAAAATAAATTATTTTTCAACAAATGAGGCAAGGCAGAGTGGTTCTTTTTTTTTCATGTTTTGCCAGAGCTGCACTACTGCTCAAGCCTTGCCCCTCAACTACCCCATCTTCTAAATCCTCTTCCCTAAACACTGCAATGGACACATAAAGCACAGAACCACCCACAGCACTAACCAGACACCACCTTCACTACTGGTTTATTCAAGTAGGATATGGAGTTATTACTAGAAAAGAATTAAAGACTGTGAAGCTCGAAACAAGTATTTACTCCAAAGGTGAAATATCCCCAGTGGTCCAGGAAGTTTCAGTTTAGCAATCTGGTTCAGCTCACCTATTAAAACAAGTCTCAACCTGGGAAATTCTAATCTTGATTGAATCTAAAGGTGACCTTTATTTTTACTGTGGTTTTTGTTGTGTTTTTGGTTGGGTTTTTTTTCCAAGGGAGGCTGAATTTGAGTGCCCTGGCTCTGAATCACTCTGCAGCTTCCTTTGCCTTGACAGGCATTTTTTCCTTTCCAAGGTGGGCTGGACATTTGCTCTCCAAAGAGGGATCCAGAGAGCTGGGTCACTGTGTTTATCACACAGCAGACTTGTGTTGCTCATTGCACTGGGGATGGATGGAATGTCTCAGCAAGAAGGAAATCGAGGTGTCAGATCCGATATAAAATTGGGGAGGGGCTTTCCCAGTGGGGAGAAAAAAAAAGAAGGTAAAAAATTAGAAGGAGAGTTCATTAATATTTTTTTGAATGTACTTAGCAGGTATTTCTCTGCATCCCCTCCACCATTATCACTAATCAGTGTGTGTGAATATGTTGTTTTTTCTCCCTTGGGTGTGGTGTGTCTTTTTGCTGAATTCTACACTGGAGTTTGAAGTTGAGATGGGCCCAAACCCAACCCCACCAGCCCCAAGCTCTGGATACAGATTCTGCTCTTGTGGCTCAGGCCCCATCTCTCACTATAATCCTGGGCTAATGATTTCACCATCTCCTGTCATCACGCCTGTGCCTGAAGCTCCTTCCCTCGTTCAGCATGCCAGACACACATACTCGTTCTCCTTTTCACAACCCTCCGGCCATAAAGCCCACACAGGCAAAGGAGTAACAGTAAAATCATTGTCACCTACATCCTGACCCTGTGCTCAGACTGGAAGGGGTGGGGGAATTTGTTGCACTGGACCAACAAATTGAACCAGCTTCTCTGGAGTTGGGAAGACCACACTGCCTCTCCGTGGTACAGGGTTGCCTCTTGCCGACCTTCCTGCTTGCCTGCAGCTACAATAAGGAGCAGGATTAGGATATGGAGGGTGTGATCAGGGCTTCGATGTGCCCCAGGATCTCGGATTACTTTAGCGTCGCCTGGTGGATATTGTTAGCCAGTATAATTTAAAATCATCTAACTCAGGTAGGAAAAAAGAGACCAGGGATAGGGCTAAAGGTTACAGTGATGTGTCTTGGAATATAGAACACATTTCCCAAGTATGGCTGAAGATTAGATTTAAATGTGAAATATGTGATTTTTTCTGTTCCAGAATCATGCTTTTTATGGTATGTTCCTGTATATGACTGTCTAAGCAAGGTAAGCAAACATATGCCACATCATGACCACTCCTTGGAACTTATAAAATAGATCCCAGGTGAAAATTAGAAGTTTTATTATAATAGAGATAGTCATATCACAGAAAATTATCACGAGAGTATAATTTTATTACACTAGGTCTCTAGCCCCCTACTGGTAGGAGAGCTAAAAGATCTTGATTGGTGTTTTATAGATGAAGAAATTGAGGCAAAGGAGTGACTCTCCAGCAAATTGCAGCTTGTACAGGCATGTACAGAAGCTGAACAACAGGTGATGAGAGCCATTGAAGGTTTTCTTCTCACTCCAAAGCAGCCAGAAGTTGATGGGCTCTTTTTGATATTGGCAAGGCATCACAGGTCTGGGGAAGCCCATGGAGACAATGCCCTATGAAGAACATCTCGTCCTGCCCTAGGGGCCAAGGGTGGAAGAGCCTTACATGGGTGAATCCCACATAAATGTCATCATCAGAGGATGGACTTGAGATGTGAGGGACAAGGGGCTTTCATCTTTCTAACCTTTGCCATTTCATTCCTTGCTGGTTTCACTCTGCCCATTACCATTACCGCTCGAAAAGATCTGTTTGCTGCTCAACCTTCAATCTGGTGTCCTGAGGTGTCTTTTTGGCAAGGAGTTTCACAAGATGTACAAAGACAATGAAAAGGGCTCTGCTGTTTTATGTCACTACCTGATCTGACTTTTCTCTGCATTTTATGCAACCTTTCTCTGCAGGAGTCCCTGGTCTTGTCAAGACCAAATCTCCAACACTCAGTGTGTCAAATCCTGGCAGGGGGGTGTTTTCTGCCAACAAAAGATGAGCTGGGTAACATCTGGGGGAAACTGGGCCACACCAAGTGTACAGAAGTGGGCATGGAGTTTGACTGCAACTTGATAATGCCTTATTGTATATCAGCAAATTAGTGATGTGTTGACAACAGTCAAGCAAGAGATGCCCACAGAATCGTCCCCTCTTTGCAACATGGCTGCATATAAAACATCAGACACTGCAGAGTTTATGGGACCCATCATCTCAACAATTTCCCCTTTGGTATGAGAAGTCAGAGGCGCCTCCGGAGGGGCCCCTCTACAATGTTGCATTTCTAATCCTTCATGAAGAGACAGCTCTACTGCTTGGATCCTCTGAAAAACACTGCTCACAGCTAGACCATCAGTTCATCTCCTCTCTGGGCCAGAGTGAGTCAAAATTCTCATAACCAAAACTCAAATGAACTGGAATCACAGCCTGGTTCCAAGAGTACAAATATTCTTCATCTCAGCTGGCCTCCAGGCTGTCAGGCTGAGGAAGATGATTTCTCTAGCTTTCAGCCTGACACATGGAGAAAGTTCCCATTGTTTTGCTCTGAAGATAAAAATCAGCCAAATCTGCAGGATTTGGGGTAAGATCCACCAGAGACCAGATGTGCTGTGCCTGACAATAAAATGATCACAGCTCTTGACTGCCATTTTGTGCATGTGTGAAGGAGACATTCTGCCTTCATGGGCAATCCCTCTACAGACATCTCCCTGGGCAGAAAAGTGAGCTACTTCCTGATGCTATAACAACTATGGTATTCAGCAGGGCTATTGTGAACATTTGGAAACTGACAACGTGAAAACTCACCAGGGATGTCACCCATCTCATGAGTCCTGTACCAGGCTTAACTGAAGACCTACAATATCCTCATCTAAGCCTGGACTGAGAAGCTATGAAAATGCAGGGAAAGAAGGTGTTGAGAACCAGAGAACTGTTCTAAAAAAGCTTTGTAAATAGCATCAAGCTTATTAATCAGGAAATAAAACTTAAGAGGGGACATACAGAGAATGCTTATCCTAATTCCAGCTTTGCAATTCTGCTCCAAGGAACATATATACACACTTTTATACATAAATATTTACTTGTGTGTGATACTTCTTTGCTGATTTATATAGCTAGATGGACAGTTGTCCCGCTGTGCTTGTTGGTAGCAGTTCAACAGGATACCAGCATTAAATATCTTTCTAAATCTGCTCTTCCAAATGAGGAGGTTTCAGAGAATGCCTTGCCTTATGCATGCATGTTTGCATCTGTTTCTCATGCCTTTCCAAATGGAATTCCATTTATTTCTGTCTTTGTTAAGGAGGGGGTAAAAAGAGAGAAAAAGTAATAAAATAAAAATAAGTGTAGAAACCCATTCAATAATGGCACTTCAGCCTTTGTCTTGTCCTTAGAGCTGCATGTGTATTTTAGAAAGGGAAAGAAACAATTGCTGAGGCTTTAGAAAAGGTCAATAACAAAAAAATAAATCCTTCAGATCCCATCAGCTGCCAGTTTCTGCCTCCTCCATGAAAAGAAAAAGGGGAAGGAGGAGGGATTGCAGATCAGCTCTCAAACTTTGGGAGGAATAACAATAATCATAATATTGTCCAGCTCTTATACAGTGTGTTGTGTCAGCAGATCTCACAACAGACTTGCAAAGGAGATTAAAAAGTAATTACATTTATTTTCCAGAGAATTAAACATGTTGGCACAACATCACCAGCCTTGTGGCAGAGATAGGAATAAAATTGCAATCTTGAAGTCTGAAAGCACATCCAACCCAGGAGGACACAGTGTCATATTTGCCTTTTCTAACCCTCATAGATTATAGGAAATGACTGAAAAGGAGACAAAATTAGTGGAAAAAGCAATCCTTTGTCATTACAAACATTTTAACAGTTTGTGGGGGAAGTCTGAGAAGTTGATAAGAAACATAATGGCAGAGGCATTGCTATCACAGAAAAGCAATGTGACTGTCCCTTCTTTCTATTCTCCAAAAATACACTATGCCAGCTCTTTCTATGACAGCTGTAACATCATCCTGTAAAACATATTTTTATATATTTTTTAAAACAGGTATCAGAAAAGGGAAGGGGCTAAGGAGAAAAGGAGACAGAACAGAATTGAAGCCACCATAAAAAGACAGAATGAAGACTCCCATTCATGTATTGACAAGTGCAAAGACCTGGTAAACTTTCTAAATCTTGAGGTGTCCAGGGAATGCATGGCTGCTAGGAAGAAGACTGGAAGATAGATTCTCCTGGCAATTTCAATTCTTTTCTTTTTTTGAGCAGACTGCCCAGCTTGCCAGGGCAGTGCTTCTCCCATCTGGACATGAAGTTGGCCTTGGTTCAGTTATAAACAATCTACATTATAACACAACAGACCTGGCACATAAGGGCCTGATTCAAATTAAAGCCAAGGTGAAAAATTACCTTAGCCAAACATTTAAGATGAAGTTGTAAATTGCTATATCAATGAATATCAATGAACCACTAGTCTATTCAGGTGACAATAATCCTGGCTGTGGTTAAAATGGCTCTCAATTACCAGATGAGCTGTTAAGTTACTAATGAAACTGAGTGATCAAGCATTTCAATTACATAGCTACAGTTTTGATGAATGCAAAGGAACACACATGGAGATGGAGGGGGAGAAAAACTATCCAGATGAGCCATAATTTAGTTATTTCTATTCACAAAGAGATCTTAGAGCCATGACAGTCAGTTATCTAAAAATGTCAGCACAGTGCCCACTGGCAGTCACAGAGGCCCACAAAACATCAGGAATGCAACTGAGACCAAACCAGAGAACACAGTTTCACCATGGTATAGATTGAGGGTGTGCAAGTAGAGTTCTGGTCCCAGTCCACTAAAAACAAATACAATAAAGCTGGAAAAGGCACAGTACTATAGTTTTGCCAGGAGTCATTTAACAGGCTAGAGAGCTTCTATTTAGAAAAAAAAGGTGGCTGAGAGGAGTATGATAGACCATTATAGAATTATGAAAGATGCAAAGGAGTTGAATAGAGAACAATTAGTAGTTACTTCTTTATTAGAATAGAGTTAGCAGAACACCAGTGAAGCTAACAGGAGTGGAGTGCCATTGAACTCATAGAAGTGCCTTTTTACGCAATATGTATCTAAATCAAAGTACGCATGGAACTTGACTTACAACTGCTCAAAATGTGATTAGTCCATCAGTGATATGTCTTGGTGGCCACTAATCTCAGTAACATGAGAAAAAACTAGTCCAGGATGACTTTAAATCACACAGAGGCCATGGGAGGACTGCTAAGAGGAGGCCCATGCTGTATCTGCCTTGTCTCCTATGCTTCTTTCCCAGATATCTTCTATGTCCCTTTGCTGGATAGGGTCTTGTGATTTGATTTTATACGACTGTTGCTCTGTGTTGTGTTAAATGTATGCTGTCGGTTCCAGGTGGCACCTTTGCAAGAACCCAAGGCCTGTGCCAAAGTTATGTCAGTTCAAAAATATTAATGCACATGACTCACATTATTTGCTGTCTCTCCAGGAAGAGAAGCCAGTGGGGTTTTTTCGAGTTCATCAGCAAAGGGTGCTTACCATTAGTTAACTTTATCTTTTTGTCAGAAAGCACAATTGTTGATGGCATTTCAGAGACCTCTTGGCAGGAGTTATACTTGGTATCCAAGTGGAAGATTGCTTTAGAAGAAGGGATCATAGAATTAACATGGCAGCCACTCAGCAGTGCCCATAATATGGAAATGCTTTCAATTATAATTCCCTTTTGCTTACAGCTTACTGTAACATCAACTTCTGGCTTGATGTTTCCTATCCATCATCTATTCTGGAAGGTAACTAGTGGAAAATGTGTAGATAGGCTGTTTTCTCAGGTTCAAATCTGGCAATGACATGAAAGTAAATTTATCCTAATTTTGAATGCTTAACTTCTTATTTCTACTTCTAGTCTGTGCAATGCTAAGCGTTCTCTAATCATAGAGCTAGAGTGAATTTAGTGTGTCTGCATCTTTGCTATTTGTGCTTAAAGTTGGGTATGAAATACTCATTCAAAATCAGGTTCCATTACTTGCTCTGACCATTTTTTAAAACTGTCTTTGAACTAACCTGTTTGTGACTCTTTAAAGAATGAATAATGAACTGGTGCAGTAGAATGCGGGTTTTGCAGTCACATCATAAAGAGGTTTTGGGTACTTGTGTGTATATTTAAGATTGCATTTTCTGGAGAGGAAAAAGCTTTGAAGAACTTTTGGGTCCCTGCTTTTGCAGACAAAGGTGATCAACACTGCACACTATTGGAACTGTAAAGCAGCACTTGTTTATAATCTGACACATAGCATCTGGAAACCCATGCAAAGGTTGTCCTTGTCTGCATGAGGTTTTGAACTAAGTCCTTTTGCTCACATGTATTAGTTCAAGGAACTCATTCGCTAGAGATACCACCTAGACAGTGGTGAAGAAAGGAACTTGTTAGCCTCAGGTAAATGGAGCAATATGAATAGTTGTTCTAAGGCAAGTATCCAGCAAAGAATCTTTGTTTCTTTTTATCTGTTTAAATACCTACAAAATTAAAAACAAATGATTAGAATTCCAGCAATCAAGAATGTGATCTCCTTTATTGCTGGAGGTGCTTCCCTGCTGTTGCTGCGATTATCAAGGTCGATGTGAGCTTTTGGCTTTGGAAGTCTCACATATTCATAATGGTGACAAATAAGGGGACAGCTGTGCCATGAGTTTTTCCTGACTGAACATACTTCATTTTTCTCACGTGTCTTTCTTCAAACTTCTGCTTTTTGTTGCAAATGCAAACAGCAAAGCAAATGGGAGATACAATGCATGATGGTTCACATTACCAAAGGAAACTGTTGTTTGGGAGTTGGACTTTGGAGCCAATGACCTCGTAAAGCTGACATTGTATTAAATATAGTTCAAACTCATATTGACAGCAAAAAAAGAGAAGTACATATCTCAGACTTTCCATTCTCAAATTTTGGAACCTCTTCCCTCCTTCTCCATTCCTGGACATTCCCCTAACAGAGCAGCTGAACTAGTAATCTGAGAATGACAATATCCAATTCTACTAAATCTGAATATGAACCAGGAAGATTTTGTCCAGCAAGAAAAGATCAGCCAAGAATAATCAATCTTTTGCTCTCTCTGGCCAGGGTAGCCTCTGGGATAGATGATGAGGAAATAGCACATGCTGTTTATGAACGTACTGGTTATAGGGCAGAAGCCATCTGTGCAAGTTCTCCTAAACCCACATGGTCTTTACACCCAATGGCTCTGTGCCACTATCTTAATGCCAGGCAGTCATGTCTGGGTTCCAGGCTGTCCTCTGAGCAATGTGTCTCATGGGTCTGTATGAGATATGTCATTCTCTGGTGTGCTTTCTGGTAGCTTAGCAGCTGTTACTCTCTTATCAGTTATGCTTGGATGCTACACATCAGCTAGTATATTGTTTCCAAACTCAATACTCCTTTCTTGATGCTGTTTCTCCCACACCTTTTGGAATAGTTTATGAAAGCAAGAGTTGCATGTCTTGGTGTGTGGATTGTGCAGTGGGATGCATTCCCTCCCAGATGAATCACTCAAATCCAGCCTAGCTTATTAATAAATGCAATCAGACAAGACTTTTGCAGTGGCTTCCTAAGTGGGGCCTCCTTTGCTGGCACTATCAGTGACATCAAAGAACGAACAATGCCATTCAAAATGAACTACCTGGTAGACCCTCCAGGCTGGAGCAGAATTATATTTGTAAGTGACTATGCATGTGTTTTACTAGGTACTGTTGCTGTTCTAGATATGAGGATGAACAGAGGCCTTTACACCTCGTATCAGCAGGAATGCAGATATCAGGACAGATAAACAGCTAACAATCTCTCCCTGTTCCTACAGGGAGAACTTCTTGATCAAGGTTCTGCCAGAAATTACTGACTCTATCTTATTTACTTTAGCATTGGGAAAGGATTGTTAAGGGAAAGTGGCTTACTAGACCAAGTTCATTTGAAGTGCAAACTATTGACAGCACACCAGGGAAGGAGCCTGGTCCATTTTCGCTTTTGTAGCTTCAGCAGATAAGAAGGGAGGACTCATGCTGAGGACATTGTGAATATGATCGCTGTTGTCCTCCTGAGGGACAACCCAGTGACAAATAAGCTAATTAATTAAGGTAAATGAGAGAATGCAGCAATAGAAAAGAAATATTTTGGAAGAGTCTGAATCACATCTTCAGAACATCTTCTGCCTTTGCAGAAAATCCTTCCAGCATCAGTTTTTGTTAGCATTTAGCTCTCATGGAGTCTCAGTTTACATGGGATTGATATTCTGTCTGTACTAGCAGAAGCTGACCTTCCTGAAAAGGAGTTTGGGTTGATCAGTTCTTGACAAAAAAGGCTTCACTCTGGAAGAATGTTTCTGTCTCCCACAGCAAAAGCTATTCTGCTTGTGGATCATTGGCAAACAGCACTCCCAGCTACACAGAAAAGAGGAAATAGTACAACGCTTAAAATCAGATCCTTAAAAAATCTTCCCTAACTTTCTTTATATTTCACCAGCGTTTAGTCACATCACTAACAGATTAATTTTGGCACCATTTCCAAAGCTCTTTGATTGCTCTTTCAGAGTTTTGGTGTATGGCACAACACTTCCTTCATCTTGCACTCCTTCTGATGCAGTGATGGAGACCCCCAGCTGAATCCTTCTTGGTCAAACCATCTCCTGTCTCCCTTCCATTAAAGGCTGGATGATTCCCAGTAACAGCTATTGCAATAATGTCTGGGCAAGACAAACCCTGATTTAGTGCAAAAAGTGTCTCAATGCTCTTTCCAACAGCCACATACTCTCCCTTATCTATAGTACAGTGGGCTATGATCCCTAGTATACACATATATTCATAAACAAAATAATATTTAATCCAACCATTATTCCAAACTGCCACTGACCCCATGAAAGGTTTTGGTCCCCATGAAGAAGAGTTTCTTATGCCTTGGGTGGGAGTGGCTACTGAAAAGGAAATTAATTCTGTTTGACAAAGCCAACCTGATGCAGCAGAACATACTTGGTGATCTAGATACAGCTTCTCGGGGTTCACAGGCTGTACTCCAGCCCTTCTCCCTTAGCCAGTCCCATACTTTCAGATACTGATTTATTTGAGCCTATTCTCATGGCACCTCTCCCAGCTATGGCTTCCAGGTCAGACAACCAACCTGACGCCAACCAAATGGCCTGATATCCCTCCAGTCTGGATTCCTGTCTGGAGCTACACTCTTCTACTACATCAATCTTTAAGGACATTCACCATGCCCGTCCCAGCTGCCTCCGCATTTCCCAGCTGCTTTCTTGGCAGCTAATGTTGGACAAATAAGCCCACCCCAGAATCCACTTTAGAAGAGGCTTGAGATCATGTGCCCCAGAGGCAGATGGGATTTGCGGGCTGTGTGAGCTCAGACTACACTTCTACAGTCATAGGCTATCTATCAGAGAGAGGATGGATATCTAGACATGGATCAGAGGAGAGCACTAGAACTCAGCCCACTCCTTGGCTTAGCCTCCCTGAAGAAAGTGTTGATGCAACTTTACATCTTCCAGTGGCATCTTGTGATCCTCCTCCATTTTACATCTGCTCTTTGTCAGCTGGGAAGTCACCATGCTGACACTCAAATGATCCACTACGACTCTGCCAGTGTGGTGCAAGAAGGACTGGGTAAAACTAACCTTCCTGTCCCATTCTGGACAGTGAATAATAGGAGGTATTTATGCCAAAACTGAAGAAAGAAGTGTGCATGTTTCTCTGTAAGGTTTACATTTGCATGGCTGAATTTTCAATGGAATATGTGCTTCACATCCTCTCTTTTCCCTCTCTCTCTGCAAACATTATTTCTTCTACTTTTCCTCCTATATTTTTTCTGGGTTTTTTCCTCTGTCTTCTTTAACAACCTAAAGCAAGTGGGCTTGGATTTAACATGAGGGTGTGGACATAGCTGCTGCCTTTAATCGGCTACCTACCCTTTCCTTCCCCCCCACCCAGAAATCAAAGCTGGAGAGTATCAAATGAAAAACTGCACAGCACAGGCCCTGATCTGTCAGTGTTTGGGTTCAGATCAAACTTGTCCAAAGCCATAGATGCAGCTGGAGATTGCTGGTGGTTTCAGCCACTTTTTCTCTTCCCCTCTGAGATCACCAGGTCGAAGCTGTTTAAAGTATATAGTTCAGCTCTGAAACATCCCTGCCTCGCAACCATTTTAAGAAATATTAAACCAAGTGATTTTTTTTTTTAAATAGAGAAAAAACAACACAGGGGAATGTAAAAACTCTTGATGAACTGTACTTTTTCCCCTGCCTATTTTATTAAGTAGGCATTTTGTACCAAAATGATAGACCACAAGAGTCTGCTGTTTCAACTTGAGTTAATATTTGTTAGTACAATAAGAGGCAATGTGAAACCAAAAATCTCTGGAGAACAGTTTTCATGCCAGTGGAAGATAAAACTTAAAGGGCATCCATGTCAATTCTTAAACAGACAATGAGAAACAAGGTACAGGAGGAAAGCTTTATTTATGCCAGGCTCTATCCCACAAGACTATTTTCGGTCCCTTAGTCATCACAAATTTTCTATACTCACATGTGTTATTAAAGGCCTTCAAGTTAGAGGACCATTCCTGAAGTCTTCTGGCATCACCCTGCCCAAGACTTTACAGACTTCCCAAAGGGTGCATGTTTCTTTCATACCTATGTAAATGTAGAGCTGTACACACAGGCTCCCCACCTACAGAGCACTAAATGTAGGTCTTTTTTCCTGACAGGGGGTGAGGGGAAGTGATCCCTCAAGGAGATCTCAAACCCTTCAGGCCTGAGAAGATTTGTACCCTGGGCTCCCAAGTGGAGTTCAATTTGGACAAGGCCCCTGCACCAGAGCAAGCGAGCCAGCCTCCATAGTGGAGCTCCCCTCTGAGGGTGTGTTCAAAGCCCTGCACCAGCCCAGCATCTTCACTCCTCTTACTCCTTCTCTATTTTCATTCATTATTTCAGGTGTGCAAATTAAACCACAAGAGGAGGGAGAGAGGTCCCTGCCAGTAGGGAAATTAATTAGGATTTCAGAGATAATGCTTCAAATCACAGCTTTCTTCGGTGATCTTCCTTGCAACCTCAGGCAAAACACTTTGGACTCCATCCAGGCTCTACACCACAGTGATTATGGCAGGCTTAGATATCTGCAAATGGTGTATGCATTGAACAGAGCAGTGGACAAGAGAGACCAGGACTGCTGGTCAAGGTCACTAGACACAGACAAGTGTGGAGCTTCAGGTAAATACCTATATAAGGTGGTCTAGACCCAGCCCCCTCCTCTCCATTACTTCTTATTGAACAGTCAGTAACTGAGACACATCATGCTTGAAAGATCACACTTGCATCCCAGATGCAGGTGTGAGTCTGAAATGCGGCAAGTCTCGGTTGTTTTGCCTGCCCCAGGACATGCAGTCAGCACTTAATAAACAAACAAAAACATGTGGGGGTGTGATTAAAGGAACTGCTAGTATGAATTTGGGAAGTGTGACTGCGTGGCAACAAATACAGGGGTGGCTTGAAGATCATGCAAAGGGAGTTCTGGGTAAAGTTCATATTCCCTCTACAGTTCTCAGGTGCCCCATACTAGTCCCACTTGCTGCAAAAACAAAGATAAATGTACACATAATATACATGCCCATAGACAGCTATAAACAAGGCTTCCTGGGAGAGCTTGTTTCAGAAATATCTATTCTGAATTTCTACCACTGCAGCCATTACAGTGACATTCTCACTTGCTGAAATGAAACACTGAACTGTTGGAAAGAAAACTATGAGAAAACTTGATTTTATTCTATCCTGAATCTTAGGCATTTTCACTGTAGTTGTTTCTGAGCCCCTGCCAGCAGGGCAGAAAATAACATAAGCTGCCATCTGCCTGGTGTTGTTTGTGCTTTATCCTTTTCCCCAAAGGAGATGCAGATAGAGTAGAAAGCTTTGTATGCATGGGTTTCTTTTGCTCTGAGTTTTATTGGGAGAGAGGGGGAGAAATGCATTGGTTGTTTGGACAGCATACATGACAAGTAGCTGCCATGATGGCAAAGCTCAGATAATGTAATCAAAGATAGTTATTAATGTAATCTATCCCTTGGTGGGGCTATATTGTCTCATGTGATGTCATGGCTGGAAGTGATACTCTAAGCTTTCCAGAAACCAAATAACACATACTTGTGTGCAGAAGACTGAAGCAGGGAAAGGAAAACCAGCCCTAATTTGGTGTGGCCTTTGACACTTCACACTAACAATACTTGCTAGTACTGTAATATCACTGAGAAATTACTCTGAGCAGATGATACATTTTTGGCTTTTCAGAAATTATTTCCTGAGATTCTACTCCAAAAATCATTGTGCCTGGCTTAGCTATAAACATTGTTTCAGGGAGACAGATGTGCCTACTTGGATTCTGCAAGAGTCTCATTTAATATCTTCGCTAATCTCTGGAAATGGAAATAATCAGATGCTTGATGAAATTTACAAACAGCAATAATCTGGGAGGAGTCACTAAAACAACCATGGCAGAAAAGTAGAAGAAAGGCAATTTGGGGAATGTAATTTGGGAGTAAATGGCATAAAGGAACGATGCAGAATAACTCTATTCATTGGTGCCCATTAGAAAAGTCCCCAAAGAACTAATGGGAAAGTAAGATTTAGAAAGGAGATAAAGAAAAAAGAGCTGAGAGTTTATGGCAAGTATTGGTTTATGGCATGAACTAGGGACAAGACAGGTCAGCCAGAATTGTACAAAGTCATCAAGTCACTGAGCCACAAAATCTAGAAAAATCAAAACCCAGAACAATGAATTTGACTCTTGAAGGGAAAATCATGACAAAATCATGAAATACAAAGAAAACATCTTTAAATTATGAAAAAATAGGAACGTACAATATGTGAGAAAATGATAAAGATCTGAAGATGCAAAAAAATACATGGAAAAAAACCGAAAAGCAGGCACTGAGTAAGCAGGGAGGGGAGATAGATAAAACATCCAGACCACAGAAAATAGGAAGAGATTTGCTATGAATAGTATAAGAATACATGAACAAATGAGAAATTTGGAGCCAGTTTTTTCCTGACAATGAGATTAGTGACACTATCATAAAGTCTTCTAGGAGGGCATTGGAAAGCCCAGAATTTAAAGCTGCCAGGTCCTGTCCTGAGATGAAGCATGTATAGTATCTGTGTGCCAAACAAGGCAGGGAGACTTCCAGACACCCATTGTCACTTCTATGACTTCATATTTGCATGGAACAAACCCCATCTGTGTCTTTGAAAAACTTGCAAGATATATTTCCTCCTCAATGTATGATAAAGAAGGGTCACATCTAGGTAGGGACAAACTGGTATTCATAAACAGTCACCCAACTAACCAGCGACAGATCTAGCCCTCTTGGCTTTACCTAAAAATGGCTTGTCCACACTTCCAATATTTTTGGCCACACCTTTGTCATAGCTCACTACACCTTCTGATATGGTTAACCATACATTAGACTAAAAGTTTTCATTAAAGTTTCAATTAAGACATTTGTACAATTTATGGATAGAGGAGACCATGATAATTATCTGTCTGATGTTCTGCACACCAGTGCCCAATTCATTTCTCCCATTTACTCAAGTCTGTATTCTCAGTTTGATTCAACTCATATTTGTATGTATTAAATAATGACGTGGTAGATGTAACTTTGCTAAGTGCCTGAAAAGGATATTAGGTAGATGGTGTTCAGAATTGTCAGAATCAAGGCATTTATATTTTCCTGAACTCTTCTGTATGAACACTGGGCTTTGAGTTGTCTTTCTGTCAAGGACATACAATAAACTCAAATTTGGCTTGAGAGCCATTAGACAAATAGCAAGTCATTTCCTCCTAAATGTCTCTATTTCTTGATTATGCATGTGTCATTGTGAGTATGTGAACATGCATTTTATTTTGTTGGGGCTTTTTATGCTTTAAACATCCAGAGCTCTTCCCTCCCTCCTCTTTTTCCTTTTCGATGGAGGCTCAATATTTCAGTTGCTTGTTTTATAAGGCAATGCATCATCTTTTCTCATTGCCATTAATTAGCCAGTGTAATATTTTCCATGTGAAGTCACAGGACTTGAAATGAACATATTTCAGCGTCAATTAGGTCTCTGCTCATGTGAGGGCCCAGCTGCACTTTAAATACTATTTATATAATGGTAATGAGCCAGTCATCACCACTGCTGGCTTCCAGCAAGTTTTGTACAGTGCCTACTTGAATATGATTAGAAGTGTATTCCCCCTCCCCCACTTCCCCCCCTCCACCCCCCCAAACTATGCTGAATAACACAAACTGGTTTTTAAAGTCATAAAATGGGCTGGCAGCAGAAAATCAGATCATACTCTTTCTGTCTGTTCTATTTTCTTCTATTTTTATTGGAAAATGCACTCATCAAATGAAGGAGCTTTTCCTTTTAATATTCCTCAGTCTTCCCCCCATGCAACCTCACCTTTTTTTGGGGGTAGGGGTGGTTTGTATTTGACGTATTTCCTTTCATACACACATTATTTTAGGAAAAAACCCAACAACTTAAGACATATAAACAACCATGCCTGGTAGATGATGTTACCAATGGGATCCAAAGGAAAAAAAAATGAGGCTAGAGAAGCTCTGGCAGTACTTGATAAGGACTAGGTAAAAATCCACAGGGATAAAGCAAGGCCTGACCCAGATCATAAGCTCTACACTCAGCCACAGTCAGTCTGGGAGTTCTGAAAAATTTATTTTGAAAGAAAGCTCTGTGCTGTGGTGTACACAAAAACCCTGTCTGGTGCAGTTGGAGGTAAGTGTGATCATTGCTAGGTAATACAATCAGACTGAACCATGTGGTCTCCGTGTGTCCTGCAGACTCAACAACAACAAAACCCCTCTGCAGATATACTATGAGAGTCCTATCTCTTCTCTCCCTTGCTCTGTAACAACTCGTTTCCCCCTCTGCATGATATTCTCATCTCTCCCAAGCAATCCCAAGGAGCAGTGTTATCAGACACTCCATCCTCCCTTTCATGGCACAGGAGAAATCTCTGGTCTGCTCACCTGTGTCATTGTGTGTATGAGCAACTGATTAGGGGAAAGGCAAGTCATGAACTGTACTTTTCTTCCTTGGCACAGCAAGGTTCCCAGTCTCAGCTGTCTAATAAGAAGGTCCAGAACCTCAGTTCAGTTCCAGGAAAGCCTTTTGGAAGTAGAGCAAATCTGCAGTCCAGGTCAGGCCTGGAAGTGACTACCATTTTGGTTGGGCTCTGAAGCAGTTGTCAGGACAGGAACAATGTGGTTTTATACTCCTCTGATTGCAGGCTTTCCCAAGGAAATCTGCTATGCAGTCTCCCAGTCAGCATCTCCACTTGTGGAGACAAAGACAGGCACTGAGGCCAGAAGGAAATTATGTCTAAATGTGGCATCCCAATATCTTGTTGGTTATCCTCTCCAAGTGCTTTATTTACCTATAGTGAAAACAAATAAACAAACAAAAATTACTTCCTAAATCCCAGCTGTCAGCTATCAAAATCCAAGAGGAAGGGTAGGGTTTAAAGAAGCTAAGGACACTCACAGTCATGTTCTGTCTTTTTTTTTCTGATCTCACGTATTTTTATTTTCACTTTTATGCAGCTTCCTTAATTTCAATAAAGACTGCTTTCTAGCAAGGGAGAGGTTTAAAGCCTGAGATGTGCAAGGAACGTGAACATTGCAGAACAACAAAGACAGCTAAGAACATGGGGCCTGGGAGGGGAACCTCAGTTTGTTGTGTATCAGAAATAGCTGCTGGCTGTGACTCCCATAGAGGGGAGTGAATTCTGTGCTATTTTATCAGGTTACATTTCCCAAAGTGCAATTTCAGCTTAGTCTGTTTGCAAGACTTTAATCACCAAATTCACAACAGCAAGAGTATCAAACTCCTCTTCCTCATCCTCCTTGTCTCTCAGCCCAATTCCCAGGATAAAAAACAAAAAGGCCAATGTGAGATACAGAAAGAGACATCTCTGAGATGGAACAGACCCAGTGCAATTTCTTAGAAAGCATAAGAGAGCTTTAAAAAAAAGCAAGAATTGTTTTATCCAGCTCTAACTGAACAATTTTCTGGGCAGATGTTTTGAGCTGGCGAAACCAACCCACGTCACTGACTAATAACAACACTGGTGACTGTCTCCATACCCCATAAAAGAAGAAAAACAGAGGGTAGCAACAGGAAAGAGGCCAATCTGGCAACCATTTTGTGGCTCTGCTCAGAGGAAAGAACTTAAAAGAAAAGCTAGCATTTTGGGATGGTTTTGACCAATGTCCAAAATATCATGATGTAGACCAAGCTCTATCAACGGCACATCTGAACAAACCTGGGGTTTTTTTTTGTCTCAGAGGTCTCCAGTCCTCTCAGTGCCTCTCTAAGAGAAGCACAATTTGGAAGGGCAGGCTGTTTGATTGCCTACTACCAGCTACTGGAAGGAAGATATTTACATTAGTTGGGCTGTGATTCTATTGCCTTTTCCTTTTCCCCCATTATAGTCTTGCCATCTTTAAACAATATTTTAAACATCTGTAAGTTACAAAGATTTGTGTGCAATAATCTAGAAGATCTTCAATGCATCAAAACAGGTCCTAATCAGAAAGCAAAAAAAAGTTTTTTACAGATCCCTCTGAAAACTAGGGGAACTCCACCCTGGTGGTGCAGGTCAATAGGGTAGTAGACTTAGCAGCAGGAAAAAAACATAGTGCCTCAGCTTCCCAGCTGGAGGACAGAAAAACCCTAAATAGAGAGATTGAAAACAGATGTTTCATACATACATCCCACCTCCTTTGGACCTCTTTCACACTGTGGTATACTCAATGTTGGTCTTACAAGGAAGATGGTCATATTCCTGAGAGCACAGTGTAGTGTGATGGGGAATTTGAGGTGGGAAACAGGGAAAGATGATGCAGTTCCATTTCACGCCCAAAAGATCATTAAATGTGCAATAATCATTATTAATGAAGAGTATTTAAGTGCCCCAAGCTGATCATTTTGTAAGTAAGACAGCTAAAAGGAGACATTATGTGAGTATAAGAAAAGTATGGCAGGAAACTGAGTGCCTCTTTCATTCTGTCAATTCCGTTTGTTCAGTACAAAGAACAAAGGAATCTATCTGAGAAGCTGTATTTCTTAAAAACTTGGAAAGAAACACCCTTCTAAAATACCCCCCCGTGCGGCCTTTAAGCAACAAAACCAAAATAAAATGTTTCACATGCAAAAACATATATGGTATGAAAAAATAATTTATAGTTCTCAGTTTTCCTGCTATATGGCTGCTATATATAGTTTACTATAAAGGATAATCAGATAGTGATATGATTTCACTTTATTTTATGCATAATCAAAGCTGTATTTAACTGGGATAGAACAATTAAGGATGACTTGGTCAGACATTTTGGTTACCATGGGAATTACAAAGTTCATAGTTTTTGAGGTAGGGTGGAACAATTATAAGCTCAAAAGATTCGTGACTCTGGGAATGTTTCTCGGTTATCTTTTTCCATAATGCTAAGTGGAAGGAGATCCTCGATAGACTGAGGCAAATTCCTAATAACAGGCTGAGCATGACTGGGTTCTCTGACCTACGGACATCTACAGTAAGATTGTGTGTGTGTACATGCACATGTGCACGTGTGTTTATGTAGTCATACATATAGAGGCAGTGTATTCATGAGTATATAAACAGATACTTTATATATTTGATGCATCAAATGGGCCAGTTCCACCAAGCCAAAAATAATTATTAGTCAAGGCAGTAGAGACAGAGAATTTAAAGCAGTGACAAAAATATGAATGGTAATCAGGAACTTCTAAAAAAAATATTTTTTGATTCCACCAAACTGAATTGATGTAACTCTAGAAAGAGGACGTGCTTGTTATAAAATCATGCTGGCTTAGCAGGGACTTTGAAAGTCTCATATAGTCTTTTACAGACACATATGTTATATAAAGCAAATAAAAGAGTGGAGAAGCTAATAGTAATTGACATAAATCAGAAGCTATGAAGAAGTGGGGTAGAAAGCTGCAAAGAGAAACACAAAGAAATGAGCACTATGGACAACACAAATAGCTTGTTTTAAAATAAACAGCACCAAAGGAAAACTAATAAGGAATCTGGTACCAGATAGGATGTGACAATACAGGGTATGAAAAAAATGTTCAGGAAATAGCTCTCTCCTGTACTTGAAAAAAAACCCCTATATTGTATGAGGTCTGTACACTACATTCTAGCTAGAATAAGAAGGATATGCAATAGCAAGGGTAAAAGGTAGATGCTATGATTTGATCACTTAGACCCATATGATTTGAAGGAGCTAGCCAGGGCATGCACACTTTTGGTGGGATTATTCTCACCTCATTTCAGATATCCAAAAGTTAGGATTCACGTTTAAACCACCCTCTGTGGCAATAAGGCTCCCTCAAAGGTGTTTGTCAATCATCATTTTCAGTAGGGAGTATAGGAGATGTAGCCTGGACACACATTCCCAGTTGTTAAAGTACCAAAAGATGGCAAACAATCAACCACAACTTTTACTGATGCAGTTTGCAAGGAACTTGGGGAAGCTTGGTGCTTTGGTGAGCTTCCAGGGGCTGGAGCACACAGTTTACAGTGGGAAGCAGAGCAAGATGGACTTGCTCATCCTGGAGAGGGGAAGGCAAAGGGGGGAACATATCTCTGTCTTCAGCTGTCTAACAGAGTCTCACAGAGAAGATGGATCTAGAAAACTTTCAGAGGTGCACAGAAAAAACAATGGCCCAGTTCACCTCTTAAGAAATTTGGATTGCAGATCAAGGTCAAAATCTGTACATCTGTATTAAAGCACTGGGAGCAGTTCCCAGAGAGGCTGTGGAATCTCTGTCCTCATAGAGACTCAAAATTGGACTGGACAAGGCCCTGAGCTGATTTTGAAGTTGGCCCTCCTTTGACTTGTGGGTATTGGACAAGATGACATCCAGAGGTCCCTTCCAAACAAAATTTCACATTTCTGTGATATCCCATTATAGCCGTAAGTCTGACAGCTTGGTCTGCATCCCGAGAGAAATCATGACATGACGTGGGCTCAGCTAATAAACAATTATGTTAGGAAATATAAAATAGGCAAATCAACAGGGTTTTATGGGAAACAGATCCTGTCAAACTGACTTGATATCTTCATTTGATAAAATTACTAGTTTGGTGGCTAAAGATAATCTTGTTGATGTAACAGACTTCTGTAAGACATCTGACTTTGTCCTGCAGGATGTTTTAATTAAGAAGCTAGAAAGACACAAAATGCATTTGGCTTTCATTCAATAGCCCAGAAATGGCTGACTTGTGGGACTCAGACAAAACTGCAAAAGAGAGAACTTCTATGAAGAAAAAGGATTTGTGGAAAGGCCCAGCAGGTATCCATTCCCATCCCACTGCTCTTCAAAGATCTCAGCAACCTGGGAGGAACTGTAATACCAATACCTACAAAGTTTTCATAGTGTACAATGTCTTAGTAAGAAGAGAAATGGGCTGGGAAAACAGAAGACAGTGAACAGTGAAGGTTGGTCGTTGTTACAGATTGCCTTGGGTCAGACAGAAGACTCAATACAAGAAGACACAGTGCAGCACAGGTCAGATGCATCCAGCTGTCGTCATCCATCTAGGCACAAAAAGTGTGATGAAGCTTATTTACAGGATAAAGGATTCCACACACAGCAGCTGCAGTTTTGATAATTATTTGAGGGCCTCTGTGAACATGGTATCAAGAAGGTAAAAGGTGATTTGTGGAAGTATAAAAAAGATACACTGAAGAGAAATAGAAGACGTGATAGACAACTGTATTTGTCATTAGTGTGACCACTGCTGAAGTACAGCGTTCCTATCTGGCATTAACAATTAAGGCAGAATATAGATAAATTGCAGAGGGCTAATGGTAGAGTTGCTTGACTATTTACATTATTGGAAATTATTCCTCAGATGGAAATAATTAAGATTAGCACATCAAGGGACTTCCAGAATCTCATTGAAGAGGTGGCATGATTTTTCAGAGACATCCTCATCTGTTCCCTGCCCACTGTGGAACCAACAACAGCCATGTCACTTCTGACAGATGCTGTATAATCTCCTCTTAAAAACATTGCATCTATCATGTTACGATATTAATACATAAAAGGCAACTGTAGTGAAGGAAAAAATAACCTGTGCTATTTATTTGCTGAGGCCAAACAAGAAATCATGGTTTAAAGACAGTTGTGCAGCCTCTCCTCATACTTCTCTTCTCTAGACTGAAAATCCCAATTTCCTTATTCTTTTCCACATAACTTCTATTTTTCAAGACTCTGACAGCCCTAAACCCTTATCTCTGGACTCTCTAAATGTTATTCGCCTCTTACAAGTGTGAGGACAGAGTACAGAGGACAAAGACATCTATGTGGCTCTATTGTTTAAGCAGAACAGAATTTTTATTCCACACATTTTGAAGATAATAATCCTCTCTACAGAGTCTAGTACAGAGTTAGCAGTTTTCTTAGTGACCTGCCACTGACTTGAGATGACTAAGACTGTGGTGTTGTCTCTATTAGTGGAAAAAAGCTCATCAAGAATTAACTCTTTTTTCTTCTTTATTTTTTTTTTCTCAGTGTTATTATTTAGTACAAATGAGAACTAACTTAGAGAACTCAATGACATATATTAAATCACATTTGGATAACAACATGAGGTGATAACAGTGACCAGTCATGACCACAAAAATGCGAAGTCTCTTTGCACCCATAAACTGATAGCACAACTTCTCATTATTCCAAGAGCCTGAGCACACAAGATAACACCCACTCGCTTAACTGGTGACAACACTTAAAACCTCAGGGCTAGTGTATCTCTAAGCCATGAACAGGAAGAGCAGTACATAAGGATCATGACTTAGTTTACATTACTCCTGAGCAGCCAGATAAAGAAGCAAAGGCCACACAGCCCTTCACTGAGCTGTTCTTCTTTAATGCACTTTTCCCTAGGAAATACTTTTCTCTATACTTCCTGTGCTCTCTTGGTCCTAGGTGTGTTACAAAACAGAATGGAAAATTCATATGATGGGGAGAAGATATACAGGCTTTTCTGCTTCCAGCAGTCCACCCAAAATTACAAATCAGAGACAGGAAAGGGATATCATGAAAATGAAAGACTGATACTTCTAAAGGCATGGAAAAAAAGGAAAAAAATATTATTTTATCTGACACAAATGCATAGTACAAGCTCAAAAGCCAGAAAACAAACAAGAAAAAAAAAATTGATTTCTAGCTAAGTGTATATATTTCTTTATCCTTTTTTCCTCCCTTTCTCTTAATCCTGTCATGAAACTGGGACAAGCTCGAGCCCCTCTCTCCTCTCCTGCTTCTACAACACTTTTATCTGCCTGATATAATCTATGTCAGAGCTGCTTAGCCTCTGATATTGCTTTCTAAGGGGCACAGTCACCTCTATTTCTTCAAGTGCGGAAGAGGGGGCTTTCTCCTCATCTTACTATTTGTTGTGCAGTTGTGTAGCCCCACACACAAGCACATACTTGCTTCCTTCAGCAGATTCTACCTCCTCCTTGAACAGCTCTAATGTGGGAGAGCTAGTGCAATGGCTCTGACACATACTTTGGTTCTTCCCCTGCTGCAGCCTCAGCAGCACTAGTGTGGAAATCACCCAGGCATGAGGGAGGAAGGATTATTCTGGATGGGAATTCAATGTGGAGGAAACGTGGTTAAGGTGATTCAGGGAGGAGTAAGTCATGACAGAGTGTCTGTCTGTCTGTGTGACTGATCCTGGAGAGACCTGTGGATATCAGGAAGGTTTTTCAGCACTTCCTATTGGGGAAATTTACTTGCAGCTTTTCCAAGTCTTCATCATTGATGTTGTAATTGATAAAGGATGTCTTGCTTCAGGCTTATTACCTGTATATGTGTGTATATGAGTGTGTATATTGACCAAAATATCTTACTTACCTTCAAGACAGGGACTTGGTGGACTAAACGCTTAAACTCATAGCGTTGATTTGCAACATGTCATTTCTTCCAAGTTACATGACTTAGACTAAGCAATTCTAAGAGTCTTCCTTAAAATGATTCCAGGCACTACTAATTCAAGGCAATAACTATGACAGAAAGACCCTGATATATAGCTCCCTATCATTGACAACTTTAGTGTCAAAGACAAAATGTCAATTGTTCTTTTGAAAGGCCTCACTTTCTATGCTACCTATCAGTCATTCAATGTGTAGAAGCTGAGAAGACTGTTGTGTCAACCAACAGCTGTGTCATTTTTTATACCTGTGAACATCCACTCAAATTTACCACATTATTTTAACAGAAAACCCGGACTTAATCAATTCTCTGTTAAGATTTCTTAGATTTTATCACCTAAAATCTCCACAGAGTCATTCCGCCCTAAGCTCAGGTCTCATAGGATGACTGTGCTTTTCACATGCCATCCCCATCAATCACTAGTATGTTTCACCTCCCTCCCACACAATCCTCATCCATAGCTGAACTGCACATGTGCTGTCTTCATGGGGAGCACAGACTTAGTAAGACATTCCTGGAAGACCACCACTCAAATGCAGCTGTTACAGGGTTTAGATTGCATGCAACTAATAAAGTAAAAAAGCATAAGGATAAAACCAATATTGAGCTGTGTACAAACGTGATGCATCAGAAGGCAAGGATTATACTATAAAAGCTCATGCTATAACGCAAGTCCATAAAAGGAGGCCCGAAGCTGTCTGTTTGCTCCTCAGATGTCAAATAGTGAACCTTAAAGATCCCTCATACTAGCTGGTATGCTCATATAGAATTAGGAGGGTCGCTTGTCCTAAAAGACAGTCCCCCTCTGGCCCTAGTTCCCATTTGCCTCAACTAGTAAAATCTTGGGTCTTCCAGGCTTACTGAAAAAAAAAAAAAATGTAGTCTTAGTAAATGAATTAACAGTTCAGTTCAGTTATTAAACAGCTTGGATAACTTTTTCAAATAACTGATTTGTATTTATAAAACCCAGACTTTCTACTGGAATCCTGTATTGGATTATTTTTCTTAGACTAAAACTTTCCTCAGTGGTGCATGTTTTGAGCTCTCTACCTTTCTAATATTGAGATAGGAACCTTGCAATCCACTCTCTGCAGGTATTTAGAAAAGGTATAATAGTCCAGCAGGGCACAGAGAAGGTGCACTCCTGACTGACTTCACCTCACAAAGTCACATCATAAAGTATCATCTACATTATGATTTAAGGTTTGGATCTCACTTTGCTTGGGTTTGGAGACTTTGTTCAGATTTGAACAGCTGCAGAGTGGAGAGAGGGAAATGCTACCCACCAAAACCAGTATGAAGGAGAGATGACTCATTAGACAGCAGCACAGGATTGCACAGGACAGAGAACAGACCAGAACAGATACTTTGACCAAAAGCGCAAATCACTTTCAGACTAGTCCAGGTTTTAACGTATTTCTTTAAAATGTGACCAATAGACATCTGAAATTCATTAGGATGGAAAAACTGTAGTTTTGATGCACTTAAATCTATTTCTGCATGCTACAATTCCTGGTACGCTAACCTGACTGGCTAAAACTCTGATTACTGTCTCAAAACAGACATTGGCTTCTCTAAGGCTCATCTAGCTTAACTGAATTGCTCTGAGTTTCCCATCACCTTTGGGGAGAAGGTAAGGACACAGCAGAAACTATCCCAGAAGCTGGGTTGTGTTTAGGGTGTAGATAACCCTGCCATCACTGCTAGCTCAGACTAGCTACTTCCAGTGATAAATCTCCTTTCCAGGACCTGATGCAGAAGAGGTCCATGCGTTCACGACTTTCTCATGATTTACAAAGAATAGACTGCCCTGTGACAAGCTGTCCCTGATATTTTGTTCCAGGGTACATATTTTCATGTCTGACTCTATGCTACAATCTTAACTTCACCAGAAAATATCTTAGTTGCTGGAAATAACAAATACATGTTTTACAAACCTCCTTGCCTGCAGACCAGAACAGAGATACCGACTATTGCTGAACAATGCACAAAGGATTTAAGTTCCTTGCTAAGCAATCCACAACCTCCCCCCTTCAAAAAAGTCATACCTTTTCCATATGTGTGTTATGTGTTTCATATAATTTACTGCACACATGTTAAAAATATATCTGACAATATATAAAATGCAATTTTTGAAAGAAGAAAAAAAAAAAGAATTGGCCCATTGTTCTGCTGCTTAAAATATGGGACACCACACGATATATGTTAAAATTATAAGAATATGTTGAAAATATTTTATGTCATTCCATGTAATATATTTGAAATATCATGACAGCTGCTATAGGCTGTAATATGTTCCATATTGTCTGCTATATTCTAAATGTCTGTGTAATACATTTCATGAAATGCATAGCAAATGAAAAAATGAATGAAATTTTTCCCTTTGCTTAAGCTAAGTGCATATAATAAATAAATATATTTGTACATTCATGAAAGAAATAAAGAAAAAAACCTTGTTTATTCCTAACGTCTTTTATATTCTGATCTACTGACATACAGGTAAACAAGCTTTTATTTATAACAAATAAATATTTCACAGAAACCATGAATTTACCCCAGTACACAAATTCTTTAATTATGTGTTTGAAATGATCAAATGCAGAGTATACATAATACCTAGTGATTAACATAACCCAATGAAAACAGAAAATAGAATGAAACTAGACAATCAGTCACACTTGCAGAAGCCACTTTACAAGTATTTCATTGAAGTCATAAAACTGTTTGTTATCCTTCACACAAATGCCACAAAAGAGCATCCCCCGTCCAAAAGCCCAATGTATTGTTACCAATTGCCTGACATATTGTTGTGCTGAAGGACTTAGAATATTATGTTCCATTCCAATGCAAAAATAGAAAACCATAGGACTGAGAGACGGAAAAGATTTATTAGCTTCCCTTTCTTCTCTTTCCTAGCAGCCCAATCAAGATGATTTCCCATTGTATAAGACACTGAAAAAAATTCCCTGTGTTCTTACGCTTTCAATGCTGTACAATGTGTGGGGGAGAGAGAAGGACAAACTCCAGATATGGAGAAGGTGGCACCAAAGGAAAGCAGCAATGTGTTCTCTGTGTTCACTGGTGACAGAAGAAGAGTCAGGAGCTTACAATGCCACAGAGGAGATACAAGCTAGACATCAGGAAAACTTAAAAGAGGCAGAATATCAAACCTCATAGGCAGACTACTTGGCAGTTTGTGGCACTCCTTTTGTTGGAGGTTTCACATGCCAGGTAGTAAAACAGCTATCAGAGGAAGTGATAGTGGAGAATGGGCTGTGATATCACTGAAGCCTCTTCTCCCTCTGGCCCATTCAGTGACTAGATGTTTATTGAAATGCAATAATTGTTATGTCAAGAAAATATTTTATGCAGCTTAATATGCAGAAAGTAATTTTCATAGCCATGTTTTTAGGGTAGACATGTTATCAATACTGCTGCAGCCAGACATGAGGCAGAAAAGCTGCTGGATGTGAAAGGAAATAACCACTCCAATCGAGAGGAAAGATAATTGTAAGGCTTATACGTTTGGCCAAAATTCAAGTGATCTTGGCCTACTCCACTCATTTGCTCACTGCTTGCTTGCTTACTTGATCTTTAGAATGCAGTTCCAGTGTTGCACTACCCCCAGCCTCTACCCAGCTAAATTATCGACACAGGGATTTTTCTTTCCAATGCTAATGTGCAGCGGTGGACAATGGGACTATGGATCCGGCTGGCTGTACTCACACTCCGTTGCAATGCGGTTGTCCATTTGACCATTCCTCTAGTCCAGCTTTGTCCCAGCCCCTAGACTTCCAGGGTGTTTAACAGCTGTTAGGCTAAAAAACTGCTACTCAGGTATCTACAGATCAGTAGTTAAACTCACATGTATAGTCCTATGCAAATATGCCTTTGTGGCTGCTGGAAGTGGATTGCTGTGGGACTATTGGCACCTACACCTCTGCAACCAGAGTTTTAAAGAGTGGCCCATAACGTCTTTGTGCCTCAGTTTCCCTACACATGTCAGAAAATAAGAACATATGTGATTCAAGTGACAAAATGAAATTGTAGGATCATTTGTTATTTTATGGTCCAAGACAGAACCACCACTAGTTAGCCACTTACATGCAAAATACTCTACAATGACCCCCGTTCTTTTTACTATGCAGTCAATATCCAATACTTAATTTTGTCCAGATTTAACACACTTTTATGTGCTTACAGCTTGTGAAAAGTAACAGGACTTATGCACATGTTTAAGTGCTTTGCAAGACAGAGATGGGTTTACGTACTTCTGGTGATACTTTGGTGATAGCCCTTCCCTGTATGTGTTATGATAGAATAGTCAGGGTTAAGCAACTTTGAACCAATTCACATTTTAGGGGCTGGGATATACTTATCTGCCCAGTGAGTCATGATTTCCTTGCTGTTAGCTATTAATAACCCTTGGAGGAACTTTTCAAGCTGATAACCATTTCCTACCATTTTTGGCAGTTTGAACATGTTTTTATTTTATTTTCCCATTTCTCCCAGTCCTCCAAAGGCAGCCAGATTGCCAGAACCCTTGTGGAGTAAAAAGATTGCTTCCTGCCCTTCCGTCCTCTTACTTCCTCCACCCTCTCCAGGCCAATAAAAGGACTTAAGATTATTGAGATCATCTTTTTATTTTTTAGTTCTCTTCTGTTTTGTTATTTTTAATGTGGTTGGTTACTTAATACTTTCTCATTTTCTGGCCCGGACCTTCAACTTCTTAGTAGAGTGGATGCTAACATGAACTGGTGAACTTTAAATATTTGGGACCAGCAATAGCCCTTAAAGCAGTGTATATTTAATGAAGCAATATATATTTGTTTATATTTAACCTCCCCCAAGGATTAGAGTTCAAACACTGGCCGATAAGAAAGTTGCCCCTCTAGCTTACTCAAGTGTTGATTTTGTTAGGTCTTGTGATGCCCTTGCCTCTTTATATCAGAATGGGAGTATGTGCAGCAGTTGGGAAGACCAGTCTATGAATAGGGTAGAATGGAGAGTAATTTCACTTTGCAGCTCCACATGTAAACTAAGCATGAAAAATGGGGACTAGGATAATCCTCAATACACTTTGTTTCTGCTCAGGATAAGCTTGCTTCCTGGAGCTAACAGTCTTCTTTACAAAGGGGAATTTCAGCCAATGGATATGTTCAGAGTAAGAAAAAATCTCCACTGTTTCACACAGCCTTTGAGAAAACCAGTGATGTTTCATTTGTCTAGATCAAAAGTGGGAAATGCACAGATGCCCCCTGAAAGATGCAAATAGGGGAGAAGACAATCTAGAGGCATTACCTGGATTGTGCTTTAAACACATTCCACCTCACCGATATACAGCAGAATGGAGAAAAAGACAGCAAAAGCCCAAGATGAAATAACTTCCAGATGCAGCCATTACACTGATACAGTCAGATCCCTGCTGCCTCTCCAACAGAACATCTCAGCCTCTCAGAGCTCATTAGGATCTAAAAGAGGGTCATAGACAATAACTGTGTGCCTTAAATCTTGTCCATCTTACAGGCATCTTGTCTCAAGCAATCAAAGGCAGCCTATGCTGGCACAACCCAGTAATTAGCCGGCTGTGCTTCCAGCTGGTTTGCAGGCACATGGCAGGTTAAACAATAAATAAATCAGATTAGGCTGAAATCTGTTAAGCAAGAGTGGTCCTGGCATTCAAAGCCATTTCTTCAAAGCGTTGCAGATCAGTGCTCAGGTTTTATTTCCCAAAGCCTGTTATCATGGGTATGGCTACATGGTACTTTGCAGACAGACACAAGATCATTTTGGCTGAGCTTTGAGTAGGAGCCATGGCTTTAGACCAGAAGCAATATAACCTCCTGAGAAGGCAGGTATATGAGCTCTGGTTGGCTTGTGGCTGATCCAAGGACTGAATAGAGCAATCTGCTATCTTGTGTGGAAGGAATTTTCCTTGCCTGACCTGGGGAAATGCTTGTGCTTGCTTGCAAAGCTCACAGCCTCCATCCAGATGAACATTACCAGTTCTAATGGCTCCATGGACTTTCCTGTCTGCTGCAAAAGTGTTTCCTGAGGAGCTCAAGGGCTGTGCATGAAAAATATGGGTTATTTCTATGTTAAAGTCAAAGAGTGATTGCCATTTCTGTGTAATAAGGAGAGGGAAGGTAAAATAAAATGGTCTTTTTTTCAATAAATAAAATAACTGTTGCCTGTTTTTTGGGGATTTAGGGATTTAGGAGCACTCGGACAGGAAGCTTTGTCTGTGTTCCAGTGGATCTGACTCTGCTCTCAGATACTCGTCATGGCCCTACAGTTCCCAGAGCAAATATTTCATGCTGGAGAAGAGCCCCAAATCACCTTCAACTTTTCTCTCCAACTGTTCTTCCAAAAGTCTCTACCCATGGTCTCTTAAGTCTACATCTTCCACCAAGGTGAGGAAGGAGTCTGAGATTTTCCAGGTGGGCATATCCGTGAGCAGTAAAGGGCAGGGCAACCTCTATCAAGTCCCTGGAGCTTCTGGAGAAAAACACTGTGTACAAAGAAGCTCATGTAGAAATCCAGGGGTTACACTAAGTGGGAAGGGCAAGCTTTATTTCTGGAAACACTTAGAAAATCTAAGTCATCGCAAGTGCCTTTTTACTCTGTTTCTACATAGTTTTCTCTGTGGTAACATCTATTAGTCCTAGATCTTGACTTCTTGTGCTCAGTGCTATATCAACATAGCTGAGAAAGCTGGTCCCTGGCCACAGAGCATACAATGCCGTAACACCACAGAAAAAGGGACAAGCAACACTGAAGTGAAAAGGATCATAGGCAACTGACCTGACATCCCAATCCTGCTTCCCTTCTAAGCCGAATTAGAGAAACAAGTGAAAAAAAAATTAGAAAGGGAACCTGATGATGAAGGTTGCCTGCCTCTTTCCTGACATTTTCCATGAAGGATTGCATCAGTAGCAGTCAAGATGTTGGTCTTAGACCACATCTCTCATTTTCCTCATGTTTTTTCCATGCAGACTTCACCAAAATGTACTCAGTCTCAGCAAGACTAAATGACAGTGTTATAAGGCAAAGATTTTTCAATGACCAAGCTGCAGGCAGATTCCAAGCCACTCAGCTCCTGTACCCATACCTCATGGCTACCTCTTTGCTTTGGGGGAAGTAATCAAGAATGTGCCCAAATCAAAATATGCAGTGCACTTTCCCTAGAGAAAATACATAAATCACAGCTAGTGGGTTGCTTATAGAAACACTTCTCAATTTTTTCAGGCTGTGTTTCACCTCCCAGAGTGGACGGATCTTCTTTCCCTGTTCATAGTACCTCACTGGCCAGGCACATTGCTTTAGTTACGAGTTGTTCTACCCAGGGGGATAAATATCCCCTTAAAATTATTTTCAGATGGAAATAATGTGTTCTCTCTCACTCTTGCTTCTCCCTCCCCCATCACCTCTGAGGAATATTCACCATAGGCTGCATCTAGAGATGGTGAAAAATTGTCATGTTTTTATCTTGTTGGAAATCTGTCAGAAATCCCAACTCCAAGACTTTTTTTTGTCCCATAAAAAAGCTCCACTTTATTTATTTATTCCCCCCCTTCAAAAAACAGACAAACAAAACAGTTTCCTTGGAGGAGGGAAGGTCAGAGCTCAGCTTCTTCTAGAGCTCATTCTCTGTCTGTGCCAGGGTGTCTGTAGTCTTCCCCCTTTCTTCCCCAACAAGTGCAGGAAAAGTTTGCTGTCTGCAGGGACGTGCTCAAAGGCACAAGGCAGTTCTGACGTCGTTGATACTTGGCAGCTGGAGAGCTGGTGCCTTAGTTGGTCATGTTGCTCTGATAAATAGTGACAGTTTGGGATCCCGCCCTTCCTTCTTATCATCACCCATTTCTGCCCTTATCTGGCTGCGTTCAGGATGGCTCCTTAAACTACCTTTATTGATGACAGATCTAGCAGGGCTGATGGAGATATTTATGGGTTTGGCAGTGAGAGCTGAGGTGGTGCTAAATCTCCTCTCACTTGGCGAACCCCAAAAAATAAAACTGGTGAAGCACATACTCACAAATCCCTTAATTAGCCAATGCTGACATATCACATTGTGAGTGTTAAGAGGAAGATGTTAAATAAGTTTGTTTTCCATCCACAGAAGCAAAAGAGACAATGCTCAAATTTTCAGTGTACCCTGGCTCTTAGACATTAAGTTAAATTCCCAGAGGTACATGAAAACATGCATCTAGCCATATAGCCTTCTCTGTTTATAGATTGTTTAAAATCTGGGACATAATCCTATATTGCTCTGATTTTCTTTTGTTTTCCCAAGTCCTTCAAGCGAATGGACTAATTCTGGATTGCTTTTGGCTAAAGGCTGCACTTGCAAGGAGAAAGATTTGCTGTCCAAACTATTGGGCCAAAGATTAAGGACAGATAACTTAGTAATGTCATATGAGATCTGTTCTTTCTCATTTCTCACTTCACCCCCTTCCCTGATCTTGCAATCCAAGATGAAAATCAGCTTCTAATTCTAACTTCTTGTAGGCAAGAATGGGATGAATTCCTTCCTTGACACCTGACCACTCTTGTGCATCAGCCAGCAGGAGTGGTATATGACATATCTTCCTTGACTCTTCTGGCTCTCTTCTCTGCCATTTCCTCCAAATGTTTGCCTTCTGCCAACTTTTGGGCGGTCTCAAGAAGGGAGGTGGGAAACTCTTCAGCAGGAGGAGTACTTCACTATGGTATCATTATTGTGTCATACCAAGAAACAGGATGTCACTCCATGGGTATCCCCAGAATTATTGCCAGGAGTTAGAGCCCACTAAGGCCACTTTCCTCTCTGTGTGTCAGTTTTTGCTTTGACCATGGTCCTACATTCACAGTAGAGAGTTTCCATTAAGTCTGACTGAAATGGGAATGAAGATACAGTTTTCTATGTGTTTCCCTGCTCAGAAAGCTTCAGAACAAAACTCCAAACTCTGTTTGGAAGGTGGGTCCAATGGCTACTGATCTGGGTTTTCTACCCCTCCAGCATGAAGCAAAACCTCTCATCTCAGAACAGCGTGTGTAGCAAGAAATATCAAGGAGTTTCATATCAGAATCCATCAACAATTAAAATCCCTAGTCATTGTTGTCAGCCGTGGCCAGAGTGCATTTCTAGGATGCAGAGGCAGTGGCTGGCTCTGCATGAACTCCATGTTTCTTTGGCAACTTGGAATAATGCAATAGCTGCTGCAAATAAATGAACTCTTCCTTTTCCACTTTTTTCTTCTTCTTTTAAAGAGAAAATAACATTTTGAGATTATGCCAATGACAAAACACTTATTTTCAGGGGCTTTTTGTAGTTTCCCAGTCTGCAACTGAATAGCACATTATTGCTTAGAGCTGGTTAGTGATGAAAATAAATAAATAATCATCACCATGTATCTCCCCATCTGTGCTTCTCCAGTCACTGAGAAGAAAACCTTAATTGTTCTATGTCATCTGACTGATCCTCTCCTTTCACCTCCATCTCTCTCGAATGTATGTGTAACATGGCTCTATTTGAAACTTTGTCAGACTAAGCAACATTAACGTTTCCATGGGATTGCAAAACTGGCTCAGAACAATCTCACATTTGAGAGCTCTGCTTTGTCCCCACTCTAGAGATGGGTGCAGGAGCTACTTGGTACCTTATTCTTTTATTTAGTTAGTTAATTTAGTTATTTATTTATTTTTGAAAGTTTCAGTTCTTCTGAAGCAAGTGTTGGCTGCAGGCCCACAGCCAGATGGAACTGAACTGCTTTCTAAGAAAAACATGAACAAGGGAATTTCATTTTGATGTTGTAATTTCTTCATAGATGTATTTATTTTCAGTGCTCTTTTTTACTCTCTCACTCCTTCCCTACCTCTGGAATTTGGTGTACAAAAGTCGAAGAAGCTAGCAAACTTCTGTTGTTGTTGCTGGTTTGTTTTGCATCTGGTTTTAATATTGAAAGATGTGGGGCAGACAGCTCCAGAAAGCGAAATCCACAGATTGGGCACTGAAAGCAGTGCCAGATTGCATCATGGTGTTCTGGTCCAGTAAGGAAGAGGAGAAATATGTCTTCTGAGTGACTCTGTTCTCACAGTTTCACAGCCCTTTCTCTTCTGGTGAGTCTGCAGATAAGTTCCATGTGCACTGCCAGGGGCTGGTCGGGGTCCATTAACTCATTTCGTTCATCTCAATTAATGAAGAGCCATCATGTGGTAACTTTATGTCATTACAACGTGAGCTAAATTAGAAGTGGATATTAAAGGCTCTGTACGGAGTTTTTGCATCCTAAAGAACTAATTCCAATTTAGTACAGAGACCAGGTCTATTCAAGCCAGCAGTACCAGCATAGTTACATCCACTAAAGATTTCACCCAATGTATCTGTTCTTCTTGGTCAGTAAACACATTTCAAAAGCCCAGTGAAACCAACTGTGTTTACTGAGAGTCAACTGTCTGGTTGAAAAATCTCGGAACCTTCCCAAATGCCTGCCTCTCAGTTCCCTCAGCATAAAAACTGGCTGAGGAAGGATGCAGTTGTTTTAGTATTTTGCCCTTCCAGTGCATGAATGCAGAAGTATTTTGTTCATAATCAGCTGGAAGACATGTATTCATTCCAATAACTACAGAAAAAAAAAAAAAAAAAAAAAAAGAAGATCTGGTTTTGCCCCTTTTTAAAAAAAAATTATGATTATTATAATTACTTTCTCACTCTTTGGTAGTGCTTGAAAAGGTATTATTGTTGAAAAAAACCCACTGTTCCTTTAATTTGTACTTTATCAAAACATGCTGCATGAGCAGGCATTTATTCAGAATTTCAGTGTATGTTCTGGCTTTGTAGGACCAATAAATCTTGAGCATTAAAAAATCATTCAACCACTCACTTTTGCATCTCTCTGGATAGTGATGAGAAAAGATTAAACAAGCATTATGGATTGATGTATCTGATTTCCATTATGGTCAACAGAGAATGAGGAGGAGCAACTTTGCCTCTAAAAGCAATATACTGTATTTATGACCACTATGAAGTGCTTTGTGACTGTCTCAGGGAGGAGAAGCAGAGACATCATGGAACAGTGGATTTCTTTACTAAAGATTAAACAAACTTAGCCTGATATTTTTCTGTAGTTCTTTCTGGAATTGAGATGGACAAAGCCATCAGCTGAGATGAAGAGATTATAGATCACCACAGCTTACAACATATTACAAGTAGAATCAAGAAGTTTTCTTTACTGAAAACAGCTAAGCAATGCATGAACCTCATGCTCACACATATTACCTGGCTGAGTTCTAATTACCCAGAGATTGTACAAGAAAGAGTTGATAGTGTTCCCTTCACAGCTTTAGATGCACTGACCTTAAAAACTCATTCTCTAGTGATTTTAAGACAGTTCAGAGTTTGCAGCACACCCACTGTTAAAGGATGCTGTAGTCCCAGCTGCTTCTCCTCCCTAGTAATCAGGTTGCCGGAATAAAAGTAGAAGAGATGATTTTAGGATTTATATTGGTTTTGTTTCAGGCATGAGGTATTTGCTCTTGCAAAGTGCATGACCCCAAGGAATGCTCTCTGCCACTGCTGTCAACTTCTGTGCTAGAGAGTGACAATACAGTCTGTAAACATGTTGGAGGGTAGATGCCTTGTCAGAAGAAAACTGGAGGCATTCATTTTGTAAAAGTTCTTCATTTCCAAAGGTCACCTTTTGTATACCATTTTTTTCTAATCTCTTTTGGTTGCTGTTTTAGAAACAAACAAGTGCCAGGAAAGAACAAGGAGACAGAGTGGTTTGAAGGTAAAAGGGCAGAATGAGCTCATGCACCTGGAGTTGAAAAAGGTCTTTGGTGCTGAGCAGTTAATTTTGGGGTTGGGGTTCATCCAAGTAGTCTCTGTAGAATGGAGAGATATATGGTATATTTGTGTACTATCCAAGCACCCTACACATGTAGGGCAAATGTAGCTGAAAAGACAGTTTCTCATAGATCTGCTTTGAATGTAGCATTTGTTACTTCTTCCATGTTTGGCCAAATAACATTATTGCATGTTGCCAAATTCCTAAAAGCCCTTACTTTTCTGATGTAACAGAAATCTGGAAAGTCTACATAATGCTGCCTTATAATACACTCGTAATTTAACCTGGAGGACCCATTTTTCAAAAACAATGACTTCCTGTGATTGTTTCTCCTCTGAGACTATCAAAAAGTGAATAAAAAAAACCTAATTATAACAGTCATTTCTGTCATGTAGGTATCTCCCATACAGTCTTTTAGCTTCCATCCATTTAAGAGAAGAGTCAAATAGAGGGTGAAGAAATGGAATTACTATGAAATAAGATGGAGATAGAGATGTGTGTGTGGAAGAGCAGCACACAGAGTTAGTTATCTGTGTATATACTGTCCTCAGAAACAAATAAAAAATGACATATCAGAAAAAAAAATAAAAATCCCATATACTTTCTCAGTATTATTTCCTCTGGCTCTTCAAAAAGAGAGTCTTGAGTTTTTTTTCTTTCCCTTTGTATTTTCCATCTATCTGATCTGTGTGAAGTTTTGGACAAAAAAGTAACCATTCTTTCACACATACTTCAGGGATGCATAAGCAGTCATAGGATCAGTGATGCTCCTTCTCCAAAAAAGAGCTTGCTTGTCCCCAGGTCTCCAGTTTAGGAAAAATAATTCACAAAAATCAAAACCAGGAGCATAAAGCATACAATGTTGTTAATGAAATCCTTTTCTTGAAGGAGCTTGAGAAAAATTAAGCATCCTTAGCACTGGGCTTAAATTTCTCTCCCTAAGAAGGAATGAAAAACAGATTTCAGCAGTCTTTTTGGCATAAAGAGAAAAATTTGGAAAGTGGGTAGGTCAGTGACTGATGCCAGTAGCAAGCATTTAGGACAGTGTTGATCCGGTCTGGGTCTTAGTTTATGCCTGTGTACCAGCAAGGGAATAATAGCACTATGAAGAATATAATTTGTATATAATATTAATGAATTACATACAGTGTTTTGGACCAAAGAGGTAACATGTAATTACATAAGGAAGTAGTAGGATCTGCATATAATCTACAGTCCTGTGAAAACACTAGTGGCCATTGTGTTAACTAAAATTTCTGACAAAACAAAGGGAAACTCTTCCTAGAACAATTCAAAATTTACAGATGTCCACTCTAAACAGATTCTCAGTACCTAGGACTAGCAAGGTGAGACTTCACATCTAGAGTCCTGCAGACCTGTCCTTCCCTTTTACCTCTGGGAATGACATGGTACTTTATTACCTCCTCCCAAATGAACTGTGTAAGACTTTGCAGTGCTCTATGTGCAGAGACCACCCCTGCTACAACCCCCTTGTTGCAGATATAACTTGTCACTGTTTGTTCTAAGATACAGCTATGAGGTTTAACTTTGCCACCTCCTTCTGCTCTTCTGTCTCCTGCAATTGGAGTGATCATTCATCTAACAGCCCTGTCCAAAATGCTTTTCTGCTCACACCAGATGGCAGAGAATTCACCTTCACTATCTCTGTCTTCCCATGGTGGAACCACATTTTTTTATAAGAGATAAACAATGGAGTCACCCAGGTTAGACGTTATTTCTAGTGGAGATGCAAAGTCTCATTTTCTGGCTTGGGTGGAAGGAGTCTTTCTCCACCTTCCAAGAACTTTGGGACACAAGTGAGTTTGTCTGCAAACTCTCCACCCACCTTTTCACTGAACAAAATTAAACCAGTGAATATGAATACATTCTCTGGAAATTAGAGGAAGTTTACTTTCTGAATATCCTCACGGACATATCTCTAACATTAATTTCTTGAGGCATCACAATGTACTCAGGGCACTGAGGTGGATTACAGAATTAGATAACTAGTACCTCCAAGCCTTATTTTTCATTATAATTTTACAATTTTGTAGGAATCTTCAGTGCTAAGGTTTGAAGTAGTTTGTGTTCCTTCTCTTTTTGATTCTGTAATCACAAGATGCCTCAGTCATTCCTTTCCTGTGGTCTGTCCATATACCACATCCAGGAAACAGCTTTCAGCATCCTGGTGTGATAGAGATAAGCAAGATGTGAGTGTACATACTATATAACCTTAGGCTTCCCATGTCTTTCTGGTAAGGAGAAGGCTTCCTGGATTCAGGTGTCTGTTTTGATTTATTGCCCTTAGGATATGAAGTAGCAAAATAGCTACAGCTGAAAATTACTCTATGGGGAATTGACTATTGTAGCTTTATTCTCACAAGTTACCCCAGCTTGTGAATAAACGTGTTTCACACTTCTCCTGGTTTGAGTTAGAACTAATTCTGTTCAATAATTTTACTTTTCAGCTCAGTCTCTTCTAAGTAACTGCACTTTCTGAAGTTAATAGAGCATTTTTGCAGACAGTGTCTGCTTCTAGCAGTGATATCGATAAGCTTGATATTTACAGCTACTACTAAGGTTTGGTGTGTATAAAGTCTCTTGCTTCTGCTTCCTCCTATACAGACCAAGGTGACTGCTAAAGCTTGTGTACTACGTTGAGGGGGTGCAGATAATAAAAGGCCACACCTGCCAGGAGAAACAGACAGGACAGGTGACCCTAAACTGACCAACAAGGTATCCCATGTATGTCATATTCAGTATAAAGCTGAGAAATCACAAGAGTTAAGTTGTCTTCTTCAGTGGCTGGTGTCTGAAGAAGACTCTGTCCATTATGGCTTCAATCTCAGTCTTTGTGTTCTTGAATCCAGTTCCAGGATTCAGCTCCTGAGTCTAATTAACCTCTGCTCCTGATACCAGCTTGAGACTTCCCCAGTGCCTGCCCACTGCATCAGTGATCACACTGACATAATTGCCATCAGACAGGTTGGTTTTGATATTGATTTTGTATATATTTGTATATATTCCATTTTATTGTCATTATTTTCATTAAAGCTGTTTTACTTTTCCAATCCATAAGTCTCTCTCCCTTATTCCCATTCTCTTCCCCTTTTGGGAAGGGAAAGGGGTTAAAAGAGAGCACCTGTCATTTGTTTAGAGGCTGGTCCAGTCCTAAGCCTTGACAACATTCTTGTTGCATTTTTTGAGCCCATTCAAAAGTAGATAAATCTGACCTTGCAGTTGAATATGTCATTTCCCACCTACAGCAGAAGAAGACATGGGTAGCATTGGCTGGAGGGAGGAGATGTAGGAAAACGTAAGCCATGCAATAAAAGGTAGAGAACAATCAGGAGAAGCTCAGGGACCAAGGGAAGAATAATCTCTGCCATCTGCAGAAGGACACAAGAAATAGCCACCCTTGGGACCATGTCACAATGCTGTAATTTCTTTTTGCCTGCAAGGTAGCACAAGTTACCTCTGTAGCTTATGGATGATAATATCCTTTTCAATGATGGTATATACTGATGTTGACCATTCTCAAGCTTATTATTACATAGAGTATCTTTCAGATAAATTCTGTCAGCTGTATTAGGCCCTGGATGTAATTTGAAATAAAGAAAAGAATTTGCACATTTCCTTAAAAAACAAAACAAAACACAAAACAACCCTGATTGTTAAAGTCAGGGAGTAGGTGGTGTTACCATATTCAGAGAGAATTTCACTTGCTCACTTTCTGGAGACACAAGGGGAAAATGCCAGACTAGAACTATCAAAAATACTACTCACTCTGATAACAATACGGAAGGCATATATTGAATGCAAAGTCAGTGTTATAAATTGATGTAATTCCTTCATGATTATTTGCAATATTGAGTCCTTGTTTAAAAAAAAAAAAAAGGGCATTTCCTGCAAACAATCAGTAAGAGAAAAACACAGCAAAAAGAAACCCTACATTCTAATTCTCATACTCATAGAGAAAGTCTCGCAAGTGTGTGGCCTCACAGAAACTTATGGATGTAAAACTCAGATTATATACTAAAAAAACCCTTCATTACTATTATCTTTAATATTAAGATGTTGTTAATTTCAATCAAAGCTGTAATTTTGAGGTGATACTGCATGGGTTTTGAATGTTTGAAGCTGTCAGAGCTTTATTATATACAGAATGCACTTTTTTTGAGTCAGAGAAGAAAAACCTCTGTGTTTATAAATTAAAGTAGGCAGCACAATAGCCTTCTGGCTATTGAACCTGACCTGTAAATCAGGAATGAAATGTATCTCACGAAGTGTCCTAGTTTAAACCTCTGGAGCAGGTAAGATATACAAGAGAAAACCCATTTTGTAAAAAGCCAATATAAATGCAATAGGTGCTTTAAATTGCTTCCTTACTGCTCCTTCAGAGTTGTTACTAAAACAGGAAAGGATTTTTCCGTGCAGGATGTTCATCCATTCTGTCCTTTTTAACCTCATTCACAAACACTCATAGCTCTCAACTCCAACCAAGCTCACCCATATGGTTATTTCAATTTTAGTGCTCTTTACAGAAATGTCTTTTCCTTCCAGCTCCACAGCCACCAATAAAATCAAAAATACAACTTCCCTTTCTGTAGGGGAAAAAAATCATTTGGGAATAATTTTATTTTTTACAAATGTCTTCTGGATTCCAGTGCCCGGTCTAAGCTCTAGAACTATTTGTAGAAGAATAAAATGAAAGAGAGAAATTAAAATTAGAGATCTGTGTTGCTGTTGATCAGTGTCAGTCACCATGTTCCAGATGCGATCTATCCATGAGTACAGCTACCAGGAGAAAATAAATTAAAGTTGTTAAATCTGCTCAAATGGCTCACCTTCAATTTTCATGTATGCTACTCTCATTTCAAGTCAGATGTTTTTTGAGAGTAAACTTCCGGAACTGATTTGAGTTAAATTAAGAAAGGTTTAAATCCAGACTTGTGTTTCTGTCAGAACCTGTTCCACTTCTAAATGTTTTCTTTAAGAACACAAAAGAAGACAAATCTATCATTTAGCACAATGGATCATTTCAGTGCCTACAAAGCACAAAAGAAGATTCAGAACAGTGATTTGTAGTTTCTGACTTGTCTGTCAGTTCCATACAACTCTCATATCAATACATTTGCTTTCTTTCCCTGTGGGTGAAGTGCTGAGCATTTAGTACTGAGATTACTATGACTTCCTAACCATATATTGCATGAAAATGCAACATTGGGAGCTATTGCCCAGAAGCAGTCAGACCATTTTGACAAGCATAAATTCACAACATCAGGCAGAATCTAAATTGAAGGCAGATACTTGCCAGCTTTTCCCTCTTCTCCATTTTTGACTGGCTGTGCTATTGATCCAGCCTTCCTGGAGCTGTCCACAGCTGCATTTTCCACATAGCCTTTACCTGAGTGATATTCATGATATGCCTTGGGACCATTGCTTACCAGGGGAAGTGATTTGGATGACTGTGTATGGCAAGTCTGTAGACCATGACAGGTGCATTCAGCACAAGGTGGCTTTCTTATGAGAACTGGTTTACTACTAAGTTTTTTGTTCGTGACTGTTTAATGAATTAATTTGAAGGTCTCTTTTTTTGTTGTTGCACAAGTGCAACCTTGTGATCAGAGTAACTGATGACTGAAACCTTTCTGAGGGGAGTATTTCTTGTTATGTGTAGAGCAAAGCTGATATTGTGGGCTTTGGCCTCTGCTCTCAGAATTGTGGCTTGCAAATGTTTAATAATTCCCTTCTGTCTGGGCTACATTTCTGGTGTTCCTGACACCCATTCTTAGGTCAAAAATCATCTAGCTGTCTCTGGATACTTCCCAGACACCAAGCCCACTTTGAAAATGGTAGCCTACAAATAATCTTATAGATAGAAAAAAACAAGGACCAGCACACCTGCCTCCAGAAATATAGCAGCCATCCAAAACACTCCCAGAAATACGTAATATGCAGCCAAACCTCCAGATGCTATCAGATTGGCAGTGAAGAGAATATTCTTGATAACCCCAGTACCAGAACCAAAACGTTCAGCAAACAAGGCTATTCCTCCAGAGACAGAGATCACAGATGTAAATGAGTCTCCTGAAGAACATATATAAATGCAATATTATACAAAAAGAAAAACCCTATTAACAACACACCTAGCTATTACATTTCATGCTAGATTGGAACCTGTCCAGAACATGCTGAAACTACAGCCTTTGCTAGCAGATGATCATTTGAGAGAAATTGTCCTCAAATTCTCCCTTTGAACTGTCCAAATTGCCCTTGCCTCACCAAATGCTTTATTAGAATTAAAATTTCTCATGGCAAACATGTCCCAAATGGAGTGGGGCCATGCCAAACAATATATTTAAGACTTGCTGACACATGTATATACCCTATAGAATAAGAGCCCCATTCCCATCTAAAAGAAACCATCAAAGCTTCGCATTCTACATGTACTCATTGCAGAACGTGATCTATTCCATCCAAAGCACCAAACACCCTCATGGAAAGTATGTGGGTGAAATCCATCAACCACTGTGCACCACAACATTTTCACACAGACACTCTCTGAAAGACAGAAACAGCCAGTGGGAGAACATTTCTCACAATATAACCACTCTCTGTTTGACTTCTTAGTCTTGATCTTCAAAGGCATTCCACAAAACATCTTCAAAAGATGAGCTTTGGATGTCAAATTCCTAACTCAACTTCATCCTAAATATCACAGCACAATGGAGATGTTAGTTTTATGCCACAATTCTCTGTACACTATATCTGAAGCACTTACCTTTCTATCTCTGTGACACAGAAATTACTGAACTTCCCACTTTTGTTATCATAACTTTTATTTCCATAGATACCAAATCCCTTTTTCTCACCAAATATCAAGTTCATTACCACAATTCGGTTCAAGCTGCAAAGCTGGAATGTTGCTTCTTCAGTTTCATGGCCAAGAAATGCCTTGTCTTTGCTTCTTATCAGATGCTCTATCCAGGGGTGTCATCTCCCCCTACAAATCTCTCCCTGCCTATTTCATTAACGATAGTGTTATTGTAGCTGTGGGGCTACCCACACAAACAAAAAAGAGAGCACTAATAGGCTCAAGGTCTGTTTCTTCACAAGACACATGTATCACAGACAGCTCATATTTTCACAGAGAGCCTGGTTCAATCCTTCACATCCTTCATGGGTTGGCTAGCAAGAATGCCACTTCCTCCAGAAATCCTCCCCTCCAGTGAGTTAACATGTCCCATGAGAATGGGCAAGAAGGTATCCTTGCTAGATGCTGCTAGATGTCAAAGTCCAGATTTGAATGAGGGAAGAATCAAGAACAAGTGCAGTGCCAATCCTAACCTTCTGTGATGCTACACCACAAAGTAACACTGCTTGCTTAACACAGTTGTTGGTCGGTGATGAGGTAGCTTTTGTTTTGTTGCTGTTTCCAGTTCCTGTTAGTCAATATCAATTCAAACCTACTGCAGTTTTAGTAGGACGAAAGAGGGGAACATAACTAACCACACTGACACTGATTCTTTTATCAACACGTAGAAAGAGCAAGCAAGGCTGAGAGCAATTCTTTTGAACTGCAGTTTGGCTGGGATAATGGGTGATTAGCCTTCATAGTTTGAAAGAACCAATATGACTAGACATACTGGAAAAAGATGGTTTTAATTTATGTCATTTAGTCATGTAATCATAGAGTGGTCTGCATGTGTGTGGGAATTATTATGAGATAATTCTTGGAAGCTTACTAATCATGTCATTGCTTTTCAGAATTTTGTTTATGCTCTAAACCCTCCTGGAATTTATTAAGATGGACAATTTGATGTTTCAGGTTCCTCCACTCCAAGACAGAAATAGAAATTCTGATACCAGGGAATGCTAACAACCCATCTCTCCTGATAACTTTGCTTAAAGAGTGGCTGGATGATTCAAGGGAAGGTATAAATCTCCCTGTACAGTAGTAACTGTAGAAAATACATATTTTTTTTTTTCTAGCCCATCATATATGTTATGTATGCTGACATATGGGGCTGTGGTTCCCTTATAATTTTTCTAAAATATACAAAATTGAAAGTCTAGATTTTTAGACTGTAAAATCTGTCTGTTTTTCTTCTGTGTAGGTCAGGTGGGACCCTGGGAGTTTTCTCAACATGAAAAACAGGGTAATTTCAACTCCCTGTGAATGTCACAGATTCAATGTCCTCAATAGGACACCTGAATCACTGGCTACTTCAGACACTTCATAAATCTACAGCAAGGGTGGCTGCTAAAGAGGGCACCCCCTTTCCAAAAACAGAATCTTAACAAGTTTGATTAGTCCAAGATCTGTCCGGTCATATATCCTCAAAAAGGTTCCTTCGGTATCCAGGAATAGTTTTGAATCTATATATTTATATGCTTGGCAGGCACAAACTCCACCTCTCTGTTGTGGACTCATAGAACTCCATTCCACATGGATAAGGTGTGTTATTGCCATTTTCAAGCTGGGTGAAATGAGAAAGATCATTTGCCCCAGGGAATCAAAAATTTCCAGCTAAAGATATGTCTCCTTTAGTTATAGAACTTAGTTGTTTTTTTTTCTCCAGGCTTGGCAAGATGACAGAAAGACTCCTACATTTAGTAGAGCAGAGAGAACAACACTATTCTTCATCCACTGCCTGCAATAAAGATAATCATTCAAGCAGAGATGTCTGCATATAGAGAGGGATTTTATGGACTCAAGGTCTCTGCTTTAGCATGTGCAGCCTGGGCTACTAGGAAGGGTAGGAAGGGTTAAAGCAGCACTTGGTTCTGGAAGATGTACAAGAATCAGAGAAGACAGAGGAATTTGATGGATTCTGGAGCCCATGAATTTAATAACTTAAAATATCCCATTCTACCTAGAGAGCGCACTGGACCCGAACTATGCACATGAGAGAAGAGGCAAGAGCTGAGCTACCCCAGGCTCACGTGGACAAAAGTGCATTACAGAACTGCAGATGATCGGGGGAAGTGAACTAAGCTTTTCCTAAGCCCCAGTTCACTCTCAGGAAAGATCTTCCATGTGGACACAAAACTTTTTCTCCCTCTACTGTAAGGGGGAAGGGAAGAGAGCAGGATGGTGTTTTCTACCTTATCCCTTTCTTTTGCTCTGCAGGTTCATGTAACTTCAGTTTCACTCAGCCCAAAGCCAGATACTATGCAGAAATAAAGATATCTTTTTAATTAAAATATTTTCTGCAATGAGTAAAGTTATATAACCCATAATGTTGTAGAGAGAAGCCCAGTGAGGCTGTTACAAGAGCCCGGGAAGCAACAGGATCTTCACAGCATTATTAGTTAACATTTAGAAATTTTCTCCTGGGAGCATAAAAATCCAACAACAACAGGTCCTCACTTGAAAGAGTCAAGAAAGCACAAAGGGATATATCAGTTTGAATTATTTTGGGGTTTTGTTAATTACCACCAAAGCTTTTAGGGTTAAAAGAAATCTGAAGGCCTTTGCATCCAGCCTCTCTCTAAACTCATGCTCAGCTAATCCATGTCAGCTGCATCTTCCCTTGCCAATACAGAGGTGAGTGTGAGGAATTTCTGCATGTTACTTATTTAGCTATAACCTTTTATGGGTCTCTCTGTCTCCTGCTGACTTTCTGGCTGCAGATGGGTTGGCAAGTGGAAAACCGCAAACAATCCTCTTCTGAAATCTTTAAAACTTAGGCAGAAGGAAAGAACAGAGTCTGACAAAAGAAGCAGACACCTGTGAAGTCTGTGCTTGGACCTGGGCTACTACCTTCATGGCTTCAGTAAACACAGAGTATTGTCTCTGTTTAAAGCAGCATCTGCTTATCTCTTTGGATTTTGGGAATTCATTGATCCTTCTTTCTTTTTTAATGTGATTTTTTAGCATGATTTGCAGTCCTCACTTGCATGTTTATTGTAAAGCTTATGTACAGACAATGAAAAAAAAATAAATCTCATTTTTCCAGGTACTGTTCAAACGTCCTAAAGAAAAGGTGGCAACAAGCCCTGCTCTTATGGAGACTGTCTAAGTAGATGAAGAATAGCCATAAATGGTGGAGAGTGGAGTGTTTTCCACTTCACAGCAAGCAGTGATCCTCCAGAGAGATTCAGGGAGGTGGGCAACGATCCACTAACAGACAAGGAAAAGGTTGTAGAGGTAAGGCAGGAGCTGAGAGGACAGGGCTGAAGTGAACATGCTCTGAGGGAACCGACTGGATTAGGAGATCCAGTTACCCAGCACAAGGCAGGGAGAGTCCAAAATCAAATTATCCAAATGCCTGAAGCACCTAACAATGGCTAGAGCATGGGTTGGCTCAGTGTACAGTCTCCTGCACATACACATGAGATAGTCCTCATGCTGGGCTACATTCCTCCAGGAAAACAATCCATGCTCACGTATTCCAGTTGTGTTTGTGAAGTTACTACCAAACTGTTACTGCTATGCTGTGAATGTTGCTTTGTCAGTGTTTATTTACCTTGGCCAAGAAGCATCCATCAGTTTCAGAACAATGAGGAACCTTTAAAGTTAATTATTACAAGGACAATGCTAAGGAGGTGATCACAAGCAGAAGAGCCTGATTTTTTACTTACTTGCAGAAGAAGGGTTTGTAGCAAAAGAAAGAGTGAAAGCAGTGTCAGGTTATAAGAAAGGTGCACATGGCAGGACAGGAAGAAGAAACTTCATGGAGAGATGAATCAGAAGGAAGAAGAGGTAGACAACGTTGTTTTGTTATGAAGAGCCTGGATTAGCTGTAAGACAAGCCTAGTCCGGAAAAAAAACCACAACAGACTAACAACAGATAAATAAGCAGAGGAAGACCTTGAATGGACTCAGGAACTGCCAGGAAAGACACTGTTCAGGAAGTTCATTCTCATAGAAATGTTAAGCACTCTATGGTGCTTGAACGTAAAGAGCAATGCTCAGTTCTGAAACTTTGTGCTCAACAGAGTTCATTTCATAGCAATTACCAACAGAGAGGCAAAACCTGAAATTATCATTTCAGTAGCAAGGTGAGATTCTGCAAAAATCATAGAATTGTCAGGGTTGGAAGGGACCTTAAAGATCATCTAGCTCCAACCCCCCTGCCATAGGCAGGGACATCTCCCACTAGGGCAGGTTGCTCAGAGCCCCATCCAGCCTGGTCTTAAAAAGTTCCAAGGATGGGGCTTCCACCACTTCCCTGGGCAACCTGTTCCAGTGTCTCACCACCCTCATCATGAAGAACTTCTTCCTAATGTCTAACCTGTATCGACCTATCTCTAGTTTTAATCCATTCCCTCTAGTCCTATCACTG
>WUAM01000299.1:1980843-2047430 GCA_024336885.1 Actenoides hombroni
CAAGAGCACACTGATGGCTCATGTTGAGCTTCTCATCCACCAGCACTCCCAGGTCCTTTTCCTCACAGCTGCTCTCAGGCCAGTCACTTCCCAGCCTATACTGGTGCTTGGGATTGCTCCGACCCAGATGGAGGACCTTGCATTTGGCTCGGTTGAACTTCATGAGATTGGCATGGGCCCACCTCTCCAGCCTGTCAAAAATGCACATTTCAAGTTGAGAGGAAATCTGAAGGCTTCAAATGGGTCTAAGAGCTCTGACAAATATACCTCAAGATTAAAAATAAAATAACCACAACAGGATAAGCTGAGATACAGATCATCAGTACCTGTTAACAGCACTAAAACAGAGGAATTGTTGGAGACTGCTCAGGCTCTAGAGGCATAATGATACTTCTGTGACCCACCAGCAGGACAGCAAGGACCCTGCAGAAAGCTTCCATGCTGTGATCATTCCACTCTCTCATGCCTGGTTGCAATCAAGACCTCTAACAAGTCCCCTCACAGCTCTCCTTGGCAATGTTGACTCCAGAACAAACACTCCTCACATCAGATCTGGGGCTTTTCAGAGTCATTTTTACAATTCTGACTATTTCATTATTTTAGCACAAGTTGTCTGAGGGCTGAAAATCATATCCAGCACAATGACTCACATGAGTTATAACCAACACATCCTTCACGTGGGCCAGAAAAAGCCATGTGTTTTCTTCCTTGACAACAGCTTGTCAGCACGACCAATGCCTTGGTTACCAATCCCAGCACAGAAGCACAGAACAAATAGACCAGAAACTGAAACTGCGAAAGCTTGTCTGCATGAATCTGGTATCCAATACATGCCCTTGGTGAGCTGGTCCAGAACATACTTCTCCACGGAAGTCACAGCACAGTTGTCGCATTTTCCCTATGAGCATCATCCTGCCCAACACTTATATCCTAAAAGGAAAGAGTGTCTTAGGAAGTCCAGGATGAAAGATGATGAAAGAATAAAGATGACTTTCGCTGATGGCTGTTTCTGTGCTAAGAAGTAAGAGCAAGAGCATTCACCGGACTGATACCATAGCTGGACACAACTAGAAAACACTACATCACTTTTGCTTTGTATTTTGACTCTGCATACTCACAGAAGGACCTGCTGGCTATTTCTTTTTCCTGGAGGCCCCAAGCAGTGAAGAAATTAAAATGTGTGGAAGCACACCCAACAACTAATGATCTCTTACAAGCAGAGATTGGCTACAAAACTGGAGGCTCAGTTTGGCCAAACCTCATCAATCAGACTTTATTTTTGCCAAACCAAACCCCACACCAGAAATGGGTTTGGAGTCAACTTCCATTTTTTTGAAGCCACTGAAGTCCTGAGGTTATTCAAAGGTCTCTCTATCACCCATCTGCAATTTAAACCTTTTTTCTAGAACATGTTTTCTGCAGATTGCCTTGATATGCCAACAAAGGGTGAGAGGCCAAGGTTGTCTGCAAGTATTTCAGCATTCCCCAGCTCTGGACATGCCCCAGATACTTCAGGAATAGCCTTTCAAGTGGTGGTTTGGCCCTCATAGGCACAGGCAGTTCTGGGAGGAAGACAGTCTCATGTTCATAGAAAATAAGATTAAGAAACAAAAATATAGAGCAAATGGCTTTGAATCTGGAAAAATATGCTCAACTTAGGGTGAAAATTCCAGTTGTTTTTAAATGAGCTAATTTGTTCTTTCCTGTACATCAAGTGTGGGAAGAAAAGGGGAAAAAGAGAATAAAATCAAAATAAAACAACATCGCTTTTTTAAAAAAAAAAATCTACTCCTTCTGGAAAAAATGATGGGTTTGTGCTTAAAGTGTAGACTGGACATAAGAGATATGGGTTCAGTTTGTTAATGTGCCAAAAAATCCCTGCATGACCTCAAGAAATTCCCTTAGCTTTTCCCAGTTCCCTTTGCAAATACTGGGGGTAAGGCTATTTCCCCTCTCCTGTGTGTCTACTCTCACTGCAAGGTCTTTGGAACAGGCCTAAGTCTTCCTATATGTTTGCTCAACACCTACAAGAAAATGTAGCTACTCTTGTAGTTGGAGCTCAGGAGCGAGTACAATTCAAGTCATGTTAATATCCATTATAAATTCTGCCAGGTCCAGTTCTGGAATAGAGTTTTCAACTTTCAGTCCAGTCTAAGGTATTAGGAGATTATATCATATAAATAAGGCTGTAGATGTCACTCCCCCCTAAGAGGCTTTCCCTCTCTCTGCTTTGAGTGGTGGTGTTGGTTTAGGCTATTGTCAGAATGCACTTGCTCACACTTGTGGGATGTTTAGTTTAAGAAAACCTACAGGTGGCCCCAGGTGATTTTGCATTCAGAATACACTAAATCCCAGGGACGTGAAAGGGACTATCTACCAAGCACCATTGTGATTTCACAGGAGGTGCAGGTCAAGCCTTTACCTGGAATTCAAGATTTACAAAAGGGTTTTTGTGTTGGTTTGTTGAGGGTTGGGTTTTTTTGAAAAACACTTGAGTGTGAAATGAGGAGGCCACACACATGCAGCAGTTTCTCACTGCCCAGGATCTGACATGCAACTTAACCCTTGTGGTTTACAACCAGTGCTCACCACACTGCTCATTGAGAATACTGAGTCTCTGCACATGCTGGTGGGAAAAAATCCCCAGGGAATTCCCCAGCTGATGAGATCTTGCCTATCAGAATTCAAGTGAAGGACTGGAGTGTTGTGTCTTAGGAATGGGCAGACTTCAGGTGCAAAAGAGAAGGTCCATCCCCTTCACTGAACTAGAAGCCCTGTGTTTTCCAGGGCTATCTTCCAAACCAAGCACAGTCTGAAGCAAGAAGCAGAAAGGACCACAGGAAAAAGCCAGCCAAGCTTCCCAGGCACTGGTGGTTTTGACAATTCAGGAACAAGGAACTCAAGACAAGACAGGGTTGCTTCAGTCATCACACCCATTCCTTACACAGACAACCCAGGGAGGAATTTTTTTATTGCCTCTGGCAATGCATTGTGAACAGACATTTCCCAGTCCCCTCTAACAAGGGGGCAAGACCTCTAATTAAAGACCAAAAGACACAGAGTGCACCATGCTACCAGCAGAGAGAGGTAATACCAGCAGAGGGAGGTAATCATGGTGAAGATCACAAGCCATTCCTGAAACTGCAGAGAATTTTAAATGTAATTGCTGTAAAAAGCAGATGACTCTGCAATTGGTTCTGTGCTGAGATTTGCCCATTGTTGATGTTTACATTATTGTAATCCTCTTTTCCAAAGTGCAGAAGCTGCTACGCACTCCAAAAAGAAATGCATAACAGTTTGGACATTGTGCCCAGCAGTGTTTTCATCTAGGATTTACACAGTCCTTGAAGATGAGTGCCTCATGATTATGAATATAGAGGGACCTTTCATTGATGCTGTTGGTGACAGCCACACTGGATCTAACCATGTATGTAAGTGAATATTAACACAATTTAACACAATGAAATAGCTGTAGGACTCAGCCTACTTTGTGTCAGATCAAGGGGAAGAACAAGTATCTGCCACAGTCTCTTGACAGAAGTTAGTTGGTCAACATCTACGACACAATATTGTCTCCCATGAGCTGGAGATGCTTCAAGGTCCCATACACAGCTAACAGTCAATAAAAAACAGTTTCTTCTTCTCCTTCAGCCTTACCTCCTCTGTGTGTCTACCCAGTTAAACAAGATTTGCAAGGAGACGCAATGACTTTAGTGAAACAAACTGACATAGCTGGGAAAACATCCACCATGCTTTCAGGCCTGACAGCCCTTCTTCAGAGTCTCCAGTGAAGTGGACCAGCCTAAGCCTTTTGAAGATGCAAAACAGTGATAAGATGGTGAGTGCACTGAGTTCTGTGGAGATGTGAGGATCACACCCTGACACGAGTCAGGGGTGTTTGGGACTGGAATATGATCCCTTTCTCCTCCCTGTTTTTACACTGCATGGCTAAATTATCAATGGCTCAGGGTTGTTACCATGAGATCACTTAGCAGTTAATCTTCTATTTGCAAAGCTGTTCCTTCCCACAGAAGTAAACACCCACCTTATCAGGCATGTCATGGTGGCAAAGGATGTTGTCTAATTCCCCACCTGCTGTCTTCCTCTCATTAGTGGCTTCCCTCCTTTTGCAGCCATTCTCACCCACAATCTGCCAGAACATGCTGCACACCCACAGCCCCACCAGTGATGTTCAAGACATGGTGTGGACTCACCAGCCCAGCCTGTATCAGGAAACAGCCTGTTCCCTCAAGGGATGAGAGTATGACCAGCAGACATGAAGTGAGTATGAGACCCCTCCTCCACAGCAGTGCAGTGCCTAGCCACCCTCCTGAGTCCCTTGAAGCTCTGAAGGGCCATTAATGAAACCACACGTGATTCCTATCTTTCACTGAAAAAAACCCAACAACTACCAAGGAAAGACAGCGTCTAAATCAGGGATTAATCAGCCTTTCCTTGACACAGAGAGAGATCATTGTACCAGTCCCTTTACACTGTATCTCCATTGTCAAGCCCTTTTTCACCTTTCTCTATTAAATCTCTGAGGGCATCCTCAAAGGAGTTGGCTGAGAGGAATGTACCTGACTAAATTGTAACTCCTCTTCCCTGCTGATGAAAATCTAGGGCCTGTTGCTGGTTTTAATATGGTGGTTTCATTTGAGAGGGGACAGACCCAGTGGCTGTATAAAGCCACGTTAAGTCCCATTGAAAAGGCTTCTTGTTTAGCTTCAGTAAACACACAGAACATGCTGTGATGCTGTTTCCTTCCCTGATGACTGCTTCAGACTAGACAGAGGGAAGATTATCTGCTAGGAAAAAACTCCTTTCTGACACTGAGGTCTAGACATGTACATTGTCTGAGGATCTGCCCCAAAAACTGCAGAACAAAGAACCTCAGTAGTGCCTTCACTGAAAAATACGAAAGGTATTCCTCCTGCAGAGCAAAGGTAGTGTGTGTTATTAGACTTAACAATGGTCATATAATCCTGTGTATAACCTCAAAGCACCTTGCACAATAGATCCTGTGCTCGTCTCATGGAGGGTCTACCACAACATTAAGTGTAGGGTTCAGTTTCTATTTGTTTATAGTCAGTGCTCCAGCCGTAAAGGAGTCCCCCTCTCTCATTACTTGACTATGTCCCTCTGACCAGGAGATATGGATACAATTAGATGTCTTCCTCTGAAGTCTGCCAGAGACACTCCAACCTTTCACCATTACAATTTCATATTACTTTCCCAACATTTGCACCCAATTTTTTGAGGTTTTTTTCTAAGGCAGAGGCTGAGGCAGTGAATCCCTGCAAGGGTTTACAGAGTCCCTGCCATCATGCATGGCTCTCAAGGTCTTCAGGAGCAGTAAAGCTATTTATTTCCAGCCTCATTTCTCCACCTACACCTGTAATTCCCATGCATCACTGTGGATTTATTCGCCCATTCCTTATTTTCACTCTCTTTCTAAAGCACTGTTCAGATCACTGAGCTTCACCTTTGCTATCCTATTCTATGTTGCATAACATAGAAATCCTTCCCTTCTTCATCCCAGATTCACCCCAGTACAGAGAAATAAAGCATTCCTCAGAGCAGTAGAAAACAGTCCCTGGCTCATTCAAAATTTCGATGGGACTTTCTGGTGCTGCTGATGCCACTTCCATTCCTGACCCATCTAATAATGTGAACAACATAGAGTGTGACCTTACAGACTGTTACTTGTTCAGTGTTGCTGTTTATGGGCCAGCAAAGACTATGGACCACTGATCTCAGAAGGACAGTAGTCAGCTTGTGGTAGCAGCACACAGACCTCAAGGAGTGTTGTAAAGTTTCAGCACCTTCTTCCCCTAGTATACTCCCACCTGGGACTGCTTGGCTAAATAATCATCCACCCTATTGGATCCCATGCTTATAACCTGTTTCTGCTTCCGAGAAATATTGTGACTTTTTTTCTTTTTCCTTTTTTTTTTTTTTTTTTACCATCACCATCATTCTCTGGGATAGAAAAGGCTGCAAATCTTACAATCTGCTTTTTTCATCCTTGATAAAAACAGTGCTGCAAATCATGGACATTTTCTGCAGGTCAATTTTTTTTATTTAAATGATACATATCAGCTCTAGAGCATAGGTAGCTGAAGTTGTCCTTTAAGTAAAATGTTCTTTTAGGGGACTGAACCTTTATCCTTCATCCCCTCCACCCAGCCTTCAAAGAATTTAATTCTTTGGCAAATTCCTAGGAAGCAATTGTCCAAAATTCATCACCCTTTGAAAGATCATTGGAACATCTAATCTGTAAATCCTGCAAATAAAAACCCTGTGGCATTTAATTTGGTTGTTCTCATAGAAAAAATAACCATGATTTCACAAAAGGTTACTGTTACAGAAGAAATATGAAGAATTGATTTGAATATATTAGGCTAGATAGGTTACAGCATGACACAAATTCTCCCAGTATCCACAAGAGCTCTCTTAAATCCAACATACATCAGAAAGCAAACAGCAGTACTGTGTCTGTCTGATTTGTCCACATTTTGAGAGATTACATATCACTGTGCAATTTAGTATCTTTTGCTCTAAACACTCATTGTCTTTCTACAACACAAAGAAAGTCTCTCTCGAGTAGCCAGTACAACATTACCAGAGCTGGCAGTGCCAAAGAGAACAACAATAAACTTTTCCCAAGAACATCTTCATGTCTTATGCACACAAACAATGAGGCTTGGAAAAAGGACACTCAGGAAAAAAAACAGAATCACAGAATAACAGAATGTTAGGGGTTGGAAGGGACCTCTGAAGATCATCAAGTCCAACCACCCTGCCATAGCAGGACCAAAACTAGGGCAAATCACTCAGAAATGCATCCAAACAGGTCTTGAAAGTCTCCACAGAAGGAGACTCCACAACCTCTCTGGATAGTGTGTTCCAGTGCTCTGTAACCCTTTCAGTAAAGAAGTTCTTCCTCATGTTGAGGTGGAACTTCTTGTGCTCAAGCTTGAATCCACTGCCCCTTGTCCTATCACAAGGCATGAGTGAAAAGAGGTTGTTCCTGCCTTCTTGACACCCATCCCTCATGTATTTATAGACATTAATTGGATCGCCTCTGTCTTCTTTTCTCCAAACTAAGAAGCCCCAGGTCTCTCAGCCTTTCCTCGTAAGGCAGGTGTTCCAGTCCCTTAATCATCCTTGTAGCCCTCTGTTGGACTCTCAAGTAGATCTCTGTTTCTCTTGAAGTGGGGAGCCCAGAACTGGATGCAATACTCCAGGTGAGATCTCACCATGGCAGAGTAGAGAGGGAGGAGAACCTCTGTTGATCTGTTGGACACACTCTTCTTAATGCACCCCAGGATACCATTGGTGTTCTTGGTCACAAGGGCACATTGTTGTCCCATGGATAACTTGTTTATCGGTACTCTAAAGGTCCTTTTCCATGGAGTTACTCTCTAGCATATCAAAATCACTATGATAAGAAAAGGTCAGACTGCTTATGGGTAAAATCGTTTCATCAGCATTTTAATAATTGGTTGTGACCTGTTAAAATATTAGGACTTTTGTGCCATTTTGATCGTTCAGAAACAAGGAGCTGAACAGTATGCAATGAAAGGATTTACAGCGCTACACCCTTAGTTTTATACTAGTCCTTTGGCTTTTTTTTTTTTTTTTGCATGGTGATTATGGGTATTTATTGATTGTGAAGTTGAAGGCCTGGTTCTCAGATGCCAAGATGAGTAAAGGGGATGCTAAAATAGCATGTTGTCTTCTCAGCTTCTCTGGTGTCTTCCAGACTCCTCCCAAAGCCAAATCAGTGTAGCCCTAGTTCTGTGGGAGAGCTTCAAAGATGACCAGAGCACCCACCACTATTTCTGTTACACTTCAGTCACCACTGGCACATACCACCAACTCAGAGAAACTCTGCAGTGCTGACCTGCACAGACAGCAATTCCCACATCCCATTCTTGCATCTTGTTGACACTACTTTTGTCTTTTATTTTGCACTTTTATCTCTGTGGATCCCCAACACTTACAACTTAATTGCACCGATACCAAGATTCAATCTGGCAATCTGATAATGCAGGTTCTAAAGTGAACAACATTGGTAGGGACATCTGCAGGCAGAAGACGTTGCACTACAAATTTCACACACACACAAAAAAGCCTGTTCTTTGAAAAAGAGTCTGGATTACAAAGATGCAATTTTCTAACCTTTAATTAAGCAGACAATTACCACCCCTTCTCCTGATTCCTTCTTTAGAACTGAAAAGCAACCAAATTTTTTTTTAATGAAAGATCCTTAAAGGATAATCACAACATGGACTAGATCTAAACCAATAATTAATCTACTGGAAAAATCCCTTCTCAAAAAATCCCAGCCTACTTCGTTTCAATTGGTAAGCAGAGCTGTGTCGATGGATTTATGATGTGACGTCAGTCTCAAGGCTCAAGTGGCAACTTCTGTATTTTCATACATTGTTTATTAAGCTGCTCACTTCCTTCCTCTAACCCAAACTTTATTAAAATCAGGAAGATGCGCTCGAGTGTTTTTCCAGAGAAGACAGGCCGTTTAGAATTGATACTGAAAAGAGATTCCCTGTGGTAAGGAAATTAGGAACTAGAAAGTGCTTAGAGGGACATATATAATTCCTTAAACTGTTATATTGAGTTAACAACTAGCATGGTCTTGACTTTAAGGAAATAAATCAATTCTCAGGCTCCCTTATTTCAATAATCCCCCAACAGAATCTCAGCTGCAGCTTCTTTCTCTCCAGCAGATGACACAGGGAGGATTGTTTGTTTTAATTATTTATTTAAACAAGATAGGGCAATAGTTACAAGATACCAAGGTGTTTTACAGGGCCATGTGTAGAAGAGGATCCTTGTCCTCATGAGGGCACGTAGGTGTGCACTATACCATGAGGAGAAAGCAGAAGGCTGTGAGGAGGTTATTGCTCTTGTAAGGAAAGCCTGTATGATGGTCAGGAAAGGAGAGGTGGCAGAACAAGGAGACCCCGTGATTTAACAAGGCAATGGGAGTGGGAGAGGGCAGGGGTGGGTATGACTCTTGGTAGCAGGACAGATGAGACAGGCATTGAGAAATACCTTTTCCCATTCAGAATGTAAATCCTTCCATTCCTAGACCTTTCTTGAATGATCCTAGGTGTGGGGAACAGCAACTAGACCCCAGCCCTGCAGTGATGTGCACATCACAGGTGATGTCCATAAGCATCCTACTCACCTGTGTTCCTTACAGCACAAGCAGGCACCAGTCAAGTGAACAGCCTCTACCAAGCTGACCTCCTCATTGCTGGAGTCAGCTTCTTGGAAGCAAGATGAGTAAATCAGGGTGGTTCCTTTGTTCCTAATCTCAGCAAAGCAGAGGAAATGTGTGAGTACACCCTCCACCAGCTATGGACACCCTGCTCCAGCACCAAAGTAAACTATACAAAGCACAACACTAAAGACTATGCTTATTACAGATGAGGATACTTTGAGAAAGAATTTGTATAATATGGAGGCAAAACAGTCACCCTTACCTGAATTAGATTTGCGGAAAGACTCTGACCCTTCATTTCTGACTGCAACATGCCTGAGCTTTTTCTTTCTGCAAGTAGAATACACCCTTCTAGAGAAGCCAGAGGCAGAGATAAGGCATGGGAGACTTGCTTTAACTTGTTCTATTTACCTTGCTTGTTCTATCTGAGAAAACATTCAGATATCCAAACAGAAATATCAAGGACAACACTGGCAACAGATTTGGAGTTACAGTTACCCACAGATATTAATCTAGAAGGTACATGGAGAGTTCATAAATAAATAACAAGAGACTTCATACTCAGTATAGACAGAGATTTCATACTGGGAGTAAAAACATAAGCAAGTTGGCATAAGCTGAAGTCAACAAGGGCTTAGATCAATTGAATAATTGAGATTTTTAAAATCAGAAGGACGCCTATAAGCTCTCATCTGAGCTTCTGTGTATACAGGCCAAAGAATTCAAATGAAGCTTTTAGCATCCAGCTAGTAAGTTCTATGGAAACTGAAGGCAGAGGTTTTAAGAAGACATTCATTAAAGATTCCACGTTTGGGAAATACCAACACAATCCCAGGGAATTTTTTATAATGATCAAACACCTTCCATTGTTTAAAAAAAGTAGCAATCTGAAATTTATTTCTAGACTAAATTTGTGTCAAATTTACTTCCAGCTGCTAAATCTCATCGTGCCTTTTCTGCTAGACCAGGATTATCCTAAATCAGTTGTGGTCAGGAAAGCACTCAACAGCTTAATGGGGCTATATAGTAAAGAAAAAAAGTTGGTAATTCTAAAGAGAAAAATAACACATCTTATCTAATCCACTTGCTGTGCTGCCTGTGGCTGCAATCCACCCCTGAGGACTTTGACCAGCTGGGTGAGGTAGCATGTATGGCCAATGGGGAGTTGGCCCAGAATGATTTATAAATATGAATTGTTCCACTAATGCTGCATGTGATGAGCTTTAAGCAGGATGTCACTGATCTGCACTTAGACTAGTCTGGTCTGTATTTCCTCTCATGCAGCAGTGCCTTTTGGTGTGAAACACCACCAAGGTATTTTATGGTTTTAGAAATGCTATTTCCTAGTGACTTTTTCCCCAGCCACAACCTGACTACTGTTCTCCACAGTCTCATTTCTGTCTTAGTCTGATAAGATGCTGGTTACCTCCTGCTCTACAAGGCAGCAAACAGTGGAGGATAGTTTGGGGACAGAAGGCTTCAGGGATTTCCCCAGAGGATTGACCTGCAGCAGCCCTCAAGGCAGCATAGAGACATCCCAAGGTGCCAGATTTCTGATAAATTGGACTATTTATTAACTTAACCTCTTTTTCTCTTCAGTGTTTTTGAATAAAATATGACTGGGAAGGCTGCCTGAGACTGGCTACCCACTGTCAGTATGAAAGAGGAGTGGATATAACTTGAATTGGCTCCTATTACCACAGTAAACCTCACTCATACTACAACCTTTCAGCAGGTGAGGAGTGAAGATGTATGCAGGTCTATGCTGAGGATGGCAAGAGCTTGAAGCTTGTAGCTGGACTGAGCAGAGCAGAAGAGGAAAATGACATTTTGGCAGCAGCAATATCATTATTAGGTGCTCCTTTCTGGGTTGGTACTATCACCTCTTTGACAAACCTCCCTTGAAAGCACTTATTTGTGAAAAAAAGGCAAGAAATGACAATTGGGCATAGAATACAGTGATGGCAGTGCAACTATAACAATTATAGTTGCATGCTAGGAGCTCTTGTAACACTGACAGATTAAAGAAAAGCAAATCCATATGTTGTCAAAGACAGTGAAGTTCAGAAAGGGCAAGTGATAGGTTGTAGTCCTACAGCATGCCCTACTTGGGACATCTCGTTGTTTTCTGTTGCACAGCTCTTGCTTTTAGAATTTGGAAAGCATTTTCCCATCACTGAGGATGCTGAATGCCTGCCTGTGTTCAGCAGTGTGCCCGTTCTGAGCTCCCATAAAATGCTGTTACCGGCTGCCTGCAGCAGCTTCCCTGTGGGCAGATGTCCAGCCAGCTATCCTCTCAAAGAATCAGCTGATTCACTGAGATGGATCGTTTATTTCTCTCATTAGGAGGCAAAGGAAGTAGGAATGAAGCAAGAAGGCTGTGAGAGAAGACTAAAGCTATTGGCTAATCAGTATTTAGAGACAATTGTAGAAGCAACCAAGATGGGATATTATGTTAATATTTTCATTTAGAAAGACAAGTGCAGGAAAAGGGATAAGTTTTTTTTTAAGATCACATGGAAAATTCAACTCTGGGTGCCCCGGGGGATATGAGGCTAGCAGAATAGATCTATCCTGCTCCGGATCTTGGTGTATATCTGAATACAGCTTTGGACTGTGTCAATCCCTGCCAACGACACTTGAGTCAGACCAAACTTAGCACAATATATACCTCTCAAAGCACAGCTCTCTGCGAAGACTATGAGCATTCATACTCTGACTTGTAAATGGAACAAATTTCCTCTAACATCATGAAGAAGAAAGAACTGGGGGATTGTGCCTGCCTGTATCCCCTTCATGTCATTTTAAAAGAGTTGCTTTTAGGAGCATAAACACCCACTCAAAATTAGTACAAATGTCTCCTTCATCGGCTTGTTCTGACACTAATGGGTAAAACATATTTCCATGGTATACATTCAGCATTCTCACCACACGGCTCTCCTGTCACTAACAGCAGCTGATGAATTTGAATGAACAATTGGCAATAAATAAAAATGACAAGAGCAAATTACAAAAGCGGGAGCGAAGGCCTAGGGAATACTCACAAGCTAGAGAGGCATTACAGTCCTCTCCCCTTTAGGTCACTAGTATCCACTAACAGCCAGTTTGTCAAGTTAGGCTGACTCTTTCTTGTCCTTGAGCCTGGAGGACTCCAAAGAAATATGGGGCTTGTAGCCAGCAGGAGATCCCCCTCCCTTTCCAAGGGCTGGTGTTTATTTATTTCCTATGAGTCTACTCCCCACTCACATACTTTTTTCCTCACAGTTTTCTCATCTGAATAATTTGTAAAAAGTGGAATGATATTCAGTACAGACAGCTTATCTGTATAAGTAACATCTCAGTGCAGTGCAGACTATGCATATCTATATGGTAATATTTCTAATCAGTGGTGTTTGGTCTTGCAGATTAATAAAACTTAAGTATCTTCCATATTACAGTCAGCATATTCACCAGGAGAATTTTGAACTCAGTCCTCCTGAGCTCCATGCAAAAGCTGTCCAAAACAGAGGTGAATTGAAAGCTGTCACAACAGGAGCTTTTAGTCTCTATGATTGCTCTGAGTACTGAGGTATGTGGAAGATCAGAACAGGTGTTCTTGTGAACGAGTTTGGACTCACCTTCAAAAAAACGTTTGCTGCTCTGGGCCTGAGCTTGAAAATCAAGGTATTCCCAGCCATCCCTCCATTGTGGTCAATAGTTCCCAGATAAGCAAATAGTCAATCAAAAATAATTGGCTTTCACCTGCATGTCCCAGGGCCTGCTTTCTCTCTAGATGTCTTTGAGGAAGGAACCTCTCTGATGAGAAAGGATGTCTGCACCTCCATCTTTTTATATTTAGTATAGGTGACAACATCAATAGCTATCATGCCTGGGATAAACTGAGCACTCCATGTGTGACTCTAAAAGACCATGTCCTAAGTTCTTTCAGATTCATTATAATACTTTTCATAATGCATACACAAACAGAGGAATAGGCAGGTGAAGCACTAAGATTATTATCCTTAGTAAAGGACCAAATATAATCCTTATACCCTTTCTCTTTTTGGAAAGTCCAGTTGTCTCTTGTAGTAATTTATAAGGTTGGGAGTATATGGACTGATTTGTTTTGCTTTCCTGGAAAAAAACACAACACAAAACAAGACTCTATGTAGCTCTCAGAGGCTGTAGTTTGTGATCTGTCATTGACCAGAAGAACAATGGTACGTAATAAGAATAAGCTACTAAAATCCAGACTCACACAGGCACATAAGTACCCTTATTCAGATGCTCATGTCAACTAGTATTAAGTGCCTAATGCTAGCCAGCATAGTTTTAAGAAGTAATACTTTAATGAAACTTGATATCTGGAGTCAGGGTGTTAAACTTGTGCTTCCCTTTGTAGAGAAAAAAAAAAAAAAAAAAGAAATCAAGAACCAGGCAAACCAGCCTTAATGTTCTCAATGAGAAACTCTTTACAATAGTCTGCATATATATTGTAAATGTATTTACTTATCAAGATCCCAGTGGAGATTCTTTGTAAATCACTTGAATGTTGCATTAAAGCAGTACTGAAGTCATTTTGACTTGTCAAATTTTGGCATAGCATTTCAATGACATTAAGCAAGATTCTTTGAAGACTAATGAGTCTTAATATGTCTTCAGCACCCAAGACTTGTGATTTTTAATTATGCCGGATGCAGCCAAATCTTCCAAAAGAAATGTGAAAATACACTAATTAATAGGGAGGTGGAGGGAGAAAAATAAACAACTAGTCAGAAGATATTACCTCTATGCATCAGTATGTTCCAGAGTAAATTAGCTCCCGTTAATGTTAGTAAATCTTTATAGGGTGTTAATTCACCTCTGGGAGGTGTCACTGAGATCTCAGTGAAAATGGTCAAGGGATGAAGTCAGGAAACATCCTAAGAAACTAAGTACCCTTCATGACCTGGAGTTCTGTCTGGCTTGAACAAACCTTCCTTGGGTTACAAGGAAAGATCGAGTTTGGACACATTTATTATCATACCTTCAAAACAAACTCACCAAGCAAGAAAAGGAAGAAGGGTAGGCTAATTTGTTCTCAAAGACTGTTGATTAGAACAGATATTTTCAATTACATGTGTTTGTGCTATCTTAATATTTTATCGATCAAAGCTATTTAATCTGTCAGTCAGATCGCATCTTCATCTCACATTTGGAAGAGGAAAAGCAAACAAGAGGATGGAAGGTGCTGTTCTCAATTAGAGTCCTCTGGGCAAATAATAATTTTTTGGTTTGCTATTATTAAGGGAGAAAACTCAGAATGATCCACAGAAATGGTCTATTAGAAGGACTGGTGTGTGAATTTAGGTTTAGACATCAATAAGTTACTTTTCCTAAGAGAAATGCCCCGGAAGAACTGCTTGTGTTGTTTGGTTCTTTTATTTGTTTCAAAAACAAACAAACAATTTATCATATTATTCTTTTACTCTCTACCTTTTTAATATATATTTTAGAGAAGAAACAAATGCTTATACCAGAAATTAACTTTTATATTGTTGACTTTTTGTCAGTAATTAATTTATAGGTTTTGATTATGCCTACTCAGTGCACCTCTATAGAAGTCTCAAGCCATGGATCTTTAGTTCAGTAGAGGAACCATTACAAATAATCTTCATTAATCTTCAATTTCTGGTTTGAAAATTAATTTCAGTTTTGCTCCTAATCAGGCCTTAAAATAATAGGATGTGACTGATGGCATTTAGAGAAGGTGCCAACTTACAGAAACCAACTTCTGCTGTATTGCATAGGAAGAGTGAAAGTTGACAAGAGTTGTAGGCTAGCAAGCATGCAGCAGAGATGAGTTCTAGCACAGAACTATAGAGGAGGAGTGGGTTTTAGGGCCTTTTCTTAGCACTTAAAGCTAGCATTTAATGAAACAGAGCTTTGTAAGATGCTAGCAGTTTTCAACCAACCAGTAGGTTCAGTGGACAACTTTTAAGAAATAACAAAACATAGCCAAGAAAAACTCTCCAGTATCATTAGATTTAAGTAGCTATTCAGAAGCCTGTATGAGCAAGGGAAAATCCACATGGGTCCACAAACTCATAAGGCTAAGGATCTGAGCAAAAGGCTCTTGTGTCAGTGGAAAAAATGGTGCAGCTACCTGCAGCTACATCAATTGCAGCTTTGCACAACCAAAGCCTTCTGCTCCCTCCTCTTCCGTGTTCCCACAGCACAGAATTTTCTGGACTTCTGTCAAAGTCAGAGATCTTGCTGTGAAATACTTTCCTTCTACCATGGCAGAGATCTGCTGAGCAACCTCTTCAAGCTGTAGGTGTGGCAAAGCAATTTGGACAACCCCATGTAGCTCACTAGAAATCCCATGGCAAGCCTTTGCTCTGCCCTTATCTCACTGGGATGAACAAACCAAGCCTTGCTTCTGCATAAACTATCAGGGGATTATTCAGGTTCTTGGGTACACCCATTCTTCACATCACACAGTCCTGCTAAGGACAGCAGACTGTTAGAAAATAAAATCAAATACTCTGCCATTTAATGAAACTCAAAGGTTTCAATGTGCCCACCCACAACAGGGCCAATACAGACTTGTCTGAGTTCAGAACTGATGTTGGCCTTACACAAAATGAGTAGGTAAACTTGGCATCTTGCTGCTTTTCAAAGACTTACGGCAAGTCAGCTGGATGCTCTTGTTGAGAGACGATGCTGCCTCTTTGAACTCACCTATGGGAGCAGAGGTCACCTTGATGTGTAAACAGCCTTTCACTGTCTTTCAGAGGTGATCTGTCCCCACTTATTTAAACAGGAGTGCAAGGTCCTTTTTGGATCATTTACCCTATCCTACAGCAGAACACAGGCTGTTCCGTTTCTGCACTGATACCTCTGTCAAGCCCATAAGCTTCAAAACTGAGTTGGTAGTTACTAAACATTCTGCAACAGATATGAAGTAATGGAGGATTTGTAACATCCTTTGGCATATAACTGCTTTATCAAACTTTCTAAGGAAAGAAAATTAAAACCAAACCAAACCAAACCCAAAACCACCCAACCAAACAAAAAACAACCACCACACCACAAAAAACCCCACAATTCTGGCTTCTGTGTCTGGGACTGGATCCTGTAATTTCTTCAGCTCAGTCATACATCCATTTTTTTCTAACTGCACATCTGTTTATTGACAGTGCTCAACACCCCGTATATTTTTTGTCATAAAATAAGTTTATCTAGCCCCTGTATTATCTGGCTGCAAAGCATATTTTCCATATTTGAAACAGATACGAATTTTAAACTACAGGTATAATTGTCAGTGCCACCAGAAATTATGCCATTCATACATAAGATGCTTCTGATGTTTTCAAATTGTTCCCGATTTAAATAATGACACATAAAAAAAACCTGCTTAGCTATGTAGATTCCTGTGGCAAGGTTTGAAGGAAGAGGTAAAGTTTTTAATTAGACCAACTGATATTGCCAGAAAATAGCAGGCACGTGATTCCAGGCACATGAGCCCTTTCAGACCTGACAAAAGGTCAGAAATACAAGAAAAACACTTCAGGCTAAATACAGGTCGAGAACAAGCTGCTTTGAGTTTAACTTTATTATGTTAATCAGTCAGTTTGAGAGAAAGGTGTGCTTTGTGTTGTAATTCCTCAGCTTATTACATGTGGAAGAGTTCTTAAATTCCAATGTGCTGATACACTTAGGATGTATTTTACTGTACAATTTGCCCATCATTCAGCCTAATAAGGAAAACTTCCAGGAAGTGAAACTGAATAGGAGCAAAGTTCAGCCAATTTCTATTGCAATGCCATAGTGTCTGATCACTGACACTGTATTCTGGAATACAAACCTCTTTGGTGACTCCAAATACCTCCCTTCTTCTCCCATAACAAAACTGTATTCATTGGAAATAAAAGAGAGATCAAGGAAACTGTTCCACCAAATACCAGTTTTGTGATAATCTAAATGGACAAGCCTAGATTCACTTTACTGGCTTCACTGACGCTACTTTTAAAACAACATAGCCTGTGTATCTCAAGGGCAGAATGATCCATTAGATCACCTGCTCTGACCTGCAGAGTTGCGCGTTGTATTATTTAATAAAAGCCAACTGTACAAAGCAGGTGCTCCAAGCCAGACCCCTTCATTTCTCAGTCAATTTTGAAGCCTCCTGCTTTTTTTCCACAGTTACTTAAATCTTTGCATGTTGTAATGCTATACAATATGCAGACAATGTCCTCATCTGAACTCTTTCAGGGTGCCAGTATCAGAAAAGCAAATATTTATACAAACAGTTGTGATAGTTAGTGTAAATAAAGAGGCAATAACAGCGGAGCAGTGAGATATTTCCTGGAGGTTTAATGCCTAACCAGGAGGAGCTGATGCTCTGAACTGGTCTTGGTCAGTTATTAAATGCCTTGAAGTTGTCTATAAATATATCACTGTTGCTATTGTTATTTAATGAAAATGGAAAATTAAATATACATATGGCTTTGGGTTTGGGTCACAATTACCACACACATCACACAGAATAAATGTTTGCAAGACTCCAGCCCTGAGTGGTTGAATAATTTCTCCAAAATCTACCATTTCATGTCAAAATTCCTCATTGGCTCATGAGCCTCTTGCTCTGCATGACCTGCTGCTTTCCTGAAAACAGGAAAAAGTATGACCAAAGGAAGGGCTTTGTCTTCAAGTCCCATTTCTGTCTCCCTGAGTAATGTTACAGTGGGACCTACAGGTCACCTGGCAACATTAGGGGAGTATTTAATTATCCCTGGGAAATGCTATGTCCCGTTGCTGAGGCACTGATGAGCAAACCACATAAAACTCAAAGATGGATTTAAAAAGCAAACTCTTAAAGGCTTTGACATTTCTCTGAGCATAGTCTGGAGAAATCTTTTGTGCCTCAGCCAGTAAAACTGTTTCACAGATTTTCAGTATTCTGCCTATTGCTTTGATCTCTTTTTTTCCTCATTCCTACTTAATCTTGCTGGTCATGGGAAGCAATGAAACAAACAAACAAACAAAAATTTATCTATAAAATGGCCACAAACCACAACAGTTATAAATCCCTGACACTTTTCTGGAACCAGTGCATTCTCACACTTCAGTCAAGAAGTAGTCCTTTAAAGTCTGTTAACTTCAGGTTCATTTTGATCAAGATTGGGCAGAGCTCTTCTACTTCCCTACACCTTGACCTGAACCAGTATCCCACATCACAATTTTGAAGGATCAGAATCCTTTTTTCTATGCACAACTTCCTTTTTTTAGCGTCAGGCCACTGGAGGATCTGTGTCATAACCAGACAACTATGAGATCATTCTTGTTCTCTGTTTTTTCCCAGAACCATCTTGTCAAACTCCAGAGCTCAAAGGTAGAAGCAGAAGAGATGGAAAAGATACACAGACAACACTTGTCTCTCAATATTAAGTCAGAAGTTCTCAGTCTAATTTCAGGCTGGCACTAAGCTCTTGGAAACATGTATGTACATACCCTGTGGGCACAGAGAGATTTGGCATTTTTAGAGAAGGCTGAAATATATTTGGAAGTTGTAAGACGGTGGTCATCATATATCAAAGGGTGTTTCATAACAAAACACTGTAGCAGTCCATTTATAGAAACAGCATATTGCATTCTAGCTGCTTTGGGTAAAACCAAATACTCTCCCTGCCTTCCTGAAAGAGCACAAACAACATGACCTTCCCCCAAAAGGGCCATTTCCATAAGAGAAATAAAACTAAACTTTGTCTTGGAGGAAGAAATTTGTGACATAGAAGCAGTATTTTCAACCCAAAGTTGCCAGGTGACAGGGTGGTGGACAGCAGAAGGCAGCAACCAGTGGGAATACTTTGTGGCTACGTATTTGCTAAACTGAGGTGGATACAAGGAATAAGGTTGATGGAGGACAGCATTTATTTTAGAAAGGAAATTTGAATCCCATTGGAGTGATCACAGTGGAATGAATCCAGCCAAGAGAAGTAGAACTGGGGTCATAAATAACAGGAGTCTCAGGTCAAGCAGCAAGGCACTGCTGCAAAACCCATCTGAATAGTAGAAGGGGGCTTCCAAAAGGATGTAAGTACCAGCCTACAAGGTCCCCAGGCTCCCAGGACCACCAAGGATGTCTGTAACTGTCTAATTTACCCTCAAGACAGTACTTGGCATCTCTTCCAGCTCTTTCTTCTGGTCTTATCTTTTGATCTGTGACTCACAGGGGCATCCAGATCTGCCTCTCTAGTGTTTTGCAGCTGCTATGACACCCTGCCCATCTTCGTAGGACACAAACTATTCATTGTACCCCTCCTTTCCACCATGATAATTCTACTGTCTCCTTTCCATGCACTCTCGTTAGATGGCAATTTTGAGTACATATAAACATGACAAATGATACGCAGAGAAAACATTCTTTGTTGCCTGATTCAGTCTTCCCCCAATACAGGAAAGCATTTCTTTTTTGGTGAGAAGGGGCAAGCATTAAAATATCACATTGTAAGAAAACTTATGACAGAGATCTTATTTTATAACACAGATAAGAGAAAGCAACCTGCTCTAGATGAACTTATTTCAGCAGAATGGCTGGACTAGATGATCTCAAGAGGTCTCTTGCAACCCCTAGCATTCTGAGATTCTGTAATATAGGTTTCCTATGGAATCTTTTACTGCGAGATGCTTGTTTTTGAAAGAAACAGAATCACAGAAACATAGAATGTCTTTGGGTGGAAGAGATCTTCAAGATCATCTAGTCCAACCTTTGACCCAACACTGCAAGCTAAAGCATGTCTCTAAGCACCAGGTCCTCACACCATTTAAATGACTCCAGGAATGGCAACTCCACCACTGCCCAGGGCAGACCATTCCAATGTTTGATAACCCTTTCAGTGAAGAAATGTTTCCTAATATTCAGCCTAAATCTCCCCTGGTGCAGCTTGCAGCCATTCCCTGTGGTCCTGTCACACGTCACCAGGGAGAAGAGGCTGTCCCCCTCCTCGCTCCAACCTCCTTTCAGATAGTTGTAGAGTGTGATAACCTAAACTGCTAAGGGCCTGAAAGGCATTATTATTCTTACAAGAACTTTCAATCTAAGAAGCAATCCTTCATCTTGGGAATTTGATTCAGATGGGGACCAAACAATAATTGCTGCCCTCCTCCACAGGCTTGTCTTGTAATAAGAAGCACGTGTACAGCTGGAGGAGTGTGAGATTGGGATAGGACTAGCAGTGGAGATGTACACATTCAAGAGCAGATGGAACACTGCTTTTTATTAAGAGAGAAGTAGATTCAAAACACCTGGCAGGAAGGTGCTTGTTTTTCCCTTCAGTCTCATGAAAGCCATTGTGGCAGTAGGGGCATTTACATGCAAAAAAATTCAAAAGTACAGGGGAAAAGTGTAAATAGGAAAAAATTATTAGAAACTGAAGGACTTCCTGAAGTATCTGTGAGGGTTTGGATAATTAAGAAGCAGAACTGATTCTTCTCAAACACATTGCAAATATATAAATTCTGAAATTGAAAAAGTTAAGATTAGTTTTATTTGAAAAAGGTGTATCATATTATTATCTTGGAAGTAACCTAATATAATTTTAGAAAAAATTATTAGCCACTTCAGTGACTAGAGCTTGCCAATGTCCACACCTACAGCGTGACCCTGTGTTTATCACTCTACATGACCAGAGATAGCCCAAATAAAATAGAGCAAATATAAAACCATCAGTTGGACAGTCCTTTGCATACCAGAGGTTTTGAGCTTCCTGAGGCAAAATATCATTTATTACCAGAAAACAGAACAGACTTTTATCAGCTGTTGGAAAGAACTGGGAAGTAGCTGTAATGGAGATAATGAGGTACAATGCCATAGAAGAGGCTGAATCAGAAATTCTCACATTTACAGAAAGTTCTGTGTTATAAAGATTTCCATAAAATGGCAAACACCACCTTGAAAGGAAGCTCTGAGCAGAATTTCTTGGGTGAAAAAGGAATTGATAAAAAAAAAAATAATTCTGAAAATAAGCTTTTGCCCCCTCTCCCCCCCCATCAGATTGCCTTGATTTTTTTAAGATCTATCCAAAAACACTGAACTTTGTGAGATGATCCCCTAGCACTGATGAATGCAACAACATTACAAATAGAAAGCATTCAGCACATTTTGATCTTACTTTTTTTCTACCCTGGGTGAAAAGATATATGCCATGAGGAAGCGATCATAGTAATGATATAAGATTGTTTCAGGGACAGGTGTGAAGAATAGATGAATGTTGCTTTCACATCAATACACTTATAACCTCAGAGCTAGTTGCCTGAGCTAACTGGTTCATGCATTCATAACTTGCTGTGATTGATACTGCACTATTCTTTGTCTTTATTACTGACCAAAGCAATAAATCCCAATTATGGAAGACAGTTGAGTTCAAGCTGCTGCCATATTTCACAACAACATTAACACAGAGGTTAACAAAGGTCACCTTGGCCAGAAAGCAGGACTACAGCATAGTAAATCTATATCTTCACTATTCAGCTGCAGTGTCTTTCAGGCTGAATGATCTTTGGTTGCCCCCTATCAGACCCCTAAGCCACATTCTTCTCTCTGAGCCAGGGACAGAACCAAGATATGTGATCTCCTGTCTTGTGAGTTGTGAACCACACTGGCAAAGTGTTTGTCAGTCCCTTCTCCAGAGGTTAAATGAAGTGGCAGCCATGCTTATTATCTTGGGCAGCTGTGGGGTGAGCTGTGGTATGGGAAGAGGGAACCCTCTGAATATATAATTCATCCCAGCAGTTGGCTTGTACTAAAGAAGACTACAGATTATTAATTTTTTTTAAAAGAAAATTAAAAAATATAAGAGATTCCCTTATTTTATGCAAACTCTGAAGACCTATGCATTTAAATGCACCAAGTCTGTATTGAAACCTTGCTGATGTAAAAACTCCAGCGCTCTGGTTAATGATAGATAAAATTGCTTTGAGACACACCTAACAACACAAAACTTTTAACTCATTTTTTCCAAAACACAGAAAGAACACAGCTTCAAAAAAAAACCAAACATATCTGAATTATTCTACTTCTTTTCTTTTTTGGCAATATCTACACCAGGACATTCTTTTCAGAGTTTAGTGTCCATTGGAAGCAGATAGCAAAAAGTTTAGCATGCCCCATCTGCTTCACAGCAGGGTCAGAAGCTCCCCAATAGCTGTGGGGAAAAGATGCAATCCCTCCAGTTGTGACATGTGCCATAAATATAAAGGGGATGTAACTATTTTTTTAGATTTTCTGACATCCCACCAAAGGTCAGTCACTACGCACAGGAGACTGCGCACATGCAGTCTGGAAGGGCTTATTCTATTGTAACTAGAAACTGAAAGGACCTCCATGCATGAATAGAGGCACATTTCACATAACACTCGCTGCAACATGAATCCAGTCCCTTCCTGGGAATTCTGATCAGAAGTATAGGACATACAAGTTTGGATTTCACATTATGTGACACACTCAATGAATTTCAAGTATGAAGAAGTATGTTCTTCCTAGGCAGAGTCCAGTCTAGAGTTGAATGCTCAGATGAGAAATCCCTGTAACAGATAGATAGCAATGCAGTGGAGTAAGGAATGGTCGTCTTCTTGTCCCCAGCCACACAGGTCATGATCTAAAAAGCCTTTTTTCCCTTGCAATGAGGAATCAAAATAAATCATCAAACAAGCATACAGACATATTATTCACCTTAGATGCAGGATGAATAGTTGTTTACCAGGTCATCTAAAGCTCCATAAGTGTAAGACTATAGAGGACCATGCCCCTGCCTTGTAGATATGACTGGTATTCCAACTATGTATCCCACCTCATTTCATCCCATTTGCTCTATTTATACCCCTCGAAGCAGAAGGCTCAGCATGCCCTACAGTCTCTAGAGATCTGGAGACAGGAGGGAATATTCCCTTAATTATGCCATATCCCAGTGGTATATGTCACAAGCCGAAGTGCATAAAGCTCCTGGCCTGATTATCATTCACATGCTGTGTGGAATTTATTACATTCCTTATCCCACAGCCGTTTAATCAGTGGTATTATTGGAATGAGATATTTACCCCACTAGGTGGTATGGACTGGGGCAGGAAAGCATGCCAGGAACAGCTTTGCTGATGCCTGTTTATAAAGACAGTATAATTTTCTTTCCCTTTCCTCAGTAGAACCAGTTAGTTAGAGCTCCAGCAACAGAGGAGAGTTTATTCCGCACCTTCTTTTCTGCAATAAATCTCTACTCCTGATGTGTTTTGATCCACAGACAGTTTAATCTGTTTACTGTTAAATTCTGTTTATTGTTTGCACAGGATCTTTAAGAATTAAGCCTTTCTTTCTCCCTCTCCCAGATTCAAGGTGGATTTATTTTGAAGAGATTTGGAGCTGGGATGAAGACCTGAGAAAGTAATTTCCTCCTCAAAACAAAGCTCTCATGGCATTACCCATGAGCACTGCCTCCAGCCTGGCTGGCTACATCTGCTTTAGACAAAGTATATCATTCAGTCTCCTTGTTTGGACAGTCTTCTGATTCCCATTCAGTTTCTTTGCTTGGATGGTCTTCAGATTCCTTTCTGACATTGTAAATTGCAAGTAGCTATTGTTCTTACTTACATTTCAGCCATGCCCTTAACAGGGAGTTGGACTCCGGAGCACTACAAGTTGTTTCTGTGAATGGTGAGTGGCAGTTTCCATTCCTAGCATTGAAGGACTGTGTTGATCACAACCTACTAAGCACCTAAAATAGAGGGATGAGTCATGTGAATTAGTCTTTCTCCCCACTGATGTGCAGGGACCCTAAACAGCTACCTTACAGTTGACTTTCCAGAAATATGTCCCAGCTTCCATTCCCATTTGCTGTGGTCTAAACTGGAGCTGCAGAAGTATAAAACATCTTTGCTCTTTTTCCCCGAAGGACTTGCATGACTATTCAGCTTTCTGCAGTATGCTGTGTTAGATGTGTCTCCATCCGGGACAGATCTCTGGAGCATGGCTAAGTTGCTGTCCTGAAAGTTCATTTACCTTCATAAAACCATAAGGGAACAGTATGGAGTAATAGAGGGATGGAGAAACATCTGGTTAGCCAACACATGGGCCACAGGAGTAATGAACCCTGCATTTTAATAGGTAAATCTGCACCTGCACAAGATTTCCAGCTTCTGCACCAGCAACAACTCCAGAGAGGGATAAATAATTAAGACAATAAGGCTGAGGCAAAAAATGGCTGCGATATTTGCTTTCCTTAAGAGCACATTAGGGACATGCATAAAATCAGACATGGTTGAGTTTGCTCTAACTGAACTTTGATTGACCCCAGAAGCCCTCTTAACTGAACAGACTGGTGAATCTACCCTCTGTAATCTGAAAAAGTACTGATTATTCTTTGGCTGGTCCTAAGGCTTTTTGGCTCTGTCTTGTTTGAAACACAAGAACCCTAAAACACCGTGAGTCCATGACTTCAAACTATGTCAGCCATGACCCCTGTGTTGCACAGCCATCCCACAAGAGCCTGCTGTGCTCCTACAGTTATTTCCACTCTGAGGCGTTTGCCACTCTAACATGTAAGAGTGGTGCAAAGATGAATTGGATCTGGGCTTTGGAAGAACCTAATCACCACAGCATGAAACCATATATATTTCCTGTTGCTGTACTTTATTTTTAGGGGAAGATTTCATCAGTTTTCAGTTGAAATGGCCTCCTCAGTGTGAAAAATAGCATGGCTGACAATGATCAATGATTAGGTGGGTGACATCTTTAATTGCAAAGGCAGGCAAGTTTGAGGAGAGTCAAGTCTGGAGGAGAAGGTCTTGAAGGCTAGACAGAAACTGCTTGCTGAAGTGTGCACTAAAGTTATTTGAGGTTCTCCAAGAACAATACAGTATGTTGTATTCAAGGGGTCTTGGTCAATTTGGAAACCAACTTATGCTAAAGTCCTTCTTTCCTTTCTGTGAAGCAAAACTGAACTTAAACTTTCTGACACTCCTGTTGTCAAAATGCCCAGACAAGAAAAAGCACATCAAAAGCCTATGGGTTTTTCACCATTATTCTACATCTCTTTGTACAGGGACACCAACATTGATTAGGTTTCACACCAATAAGAAACAACTGGAAGACATTCAAGACATCAGAAAAACTCTTCAAAGGACAACGTATTATAAAGGTGCAGTGTAGCTGGAAAAACAATGATGATCTATTGAAAACTGTTCACACTATTGTAGCTTCTAGCATGCCTTAGTCTCAGGTCAAAATCTCCTTGCTTTGGGAAAACTCAAATCAGAGAGTTTATGTACAAGAGAGTCCGCAATAGAGAGCAACAGACACATATAATCAGGGAAGCAGCAGTGAATATTTTATCAGCCTTTAGTTGTATCTCCACAATCACCAAGAGTGTCAAAAATAAAGTAAACTTCAGTATTTTACCTATTTGTTTCCCAAGCAGGGAATTATAAACCCTAGGTTTTATATGATCCTCTTCCATAAACATATAACAAACTTTTATTTCAGGAGCTCTGGTTCCATTTCCCACGCTTAGCAATTATTTTACATATTATGGTGGACAAGTGAATTGCTCTCTACCTCAGTTTCCCCATCTTTTAAATAGCTTTAGGAATAAAACTCAAAACAACATTTACACATGATCCTTTGCACATGTGTCCTCATTACTGACAGTAATGAAGAACGTCTAAAATAAACTAACCAAACTCTACCCTAAATGGGAGCAAAACAGATAAAGTGTACCACAGAGTATAAACTTAATTTATGAATCCTTCATGTTTTAAGAAAGTCACTGATGATCTTGAAAAGAAATTGGTACTCAATGTAAACTGTGAGATAAAGGAAATAATAACAATTAATATTGATAATCATATTAATATTACCTCAAATAACATCTCCAATTTCAAGAAAAATCAAGGGAGAGTATTTAAAAGAAGTGTTTATGATATTGTCTCCGCCTATATTTAAGGTACCAAAGAACCAGCTTAATATCCTCCTGAAATTTCAAATTGTGCATCATCTGGTAAAATGTGTCATTACTGCTAGGAAGATGTTTACAGATTAAAAGAAGAGACATGTTAGTAGTTTTCAGCTTTAAATTTTACAGGATGGTTACATCGTACCCACAGAAACAGGGGCAGACTTATTGGGGGGTTTTCACAATACTTTTACCATGTCCTAATAAAATGTATTACACTGCCTTCCAGGATTTAACAGACTATTTCAGTGTATGCTAATGAAAATCCAGAGGTGTGACAGTGGACACAAATCTATCATATAAGTGAAGTGGCAAATATTTTCTTTCCTGCTTACAAATGACAAAAAAACCCAACAATTTCCTTCAAATCTTGCATGCTTTTATGAAAATTCAAATGGCTAAGTTAGTTAAACAACAGTTTCCAAGACTAACACTGCTGATTCTGTTACCCCAGATTATAAACTAGGCACAGAAATTATTCATAGTCTTTACTTCAGATCTTGGCTTCTATTTGCTGAGAAAATAATTGTAAACATCTGTCCTGACGGGTCACTGATTGACGGATTCACAGTAACCTTCAGATATATATACAGCTAAGAAGGTTTCCAAATGTAAAATGGTGTTTTGGGAGTGAATAGGCTGGCCGATTGCTTGTGAGTCACGGCTGAGAAATGCAGTACAGGTATGAGCTCATAAAACCGTTGGAGATCTGCTGAATTTAGATGTGGAAACCATATCACAGAAAAACCCCAGTGCCACATAAATGTTGTCTGAATAGCACCAGCTAATTGCAAACCAGTGCTAGCCACTAAAAGAGGAAGCGTCTTTGTACAGTACCTTTGTGTGGAAATGAATTGTAAAACTGCAAGCTGCGAGGCTGAATAAGCTGCGTATGGAATCACCATGGGTGTACTGCCACTGCTGATAAATGACAGGAAAGAAAAAGGTGGCCTTGCTTTTAGGATGGAGTTTGGAAACCCGTGTTTGGGTCCTGGTTTTGCTGAAAGATTTCCTCTCTAAGTCAGAGCAAGTTCCTCTGAGAGGGCATGTGGGCACAGTCAAAAATGGAGCTGTTAGCCATTTTCTACCTCTCAGATACAGCATTAATAAGGTTAGAGAAAGGCTTGAGCATCAGGGCAAGAAGACCAAAGAAACCCCATTAGATTCAGGCAATCTATATGTTCCAAGAGTTAAGGATCTTGGCTCTTAAGCAAACAAATGTTCTTGCATGGCTATTGCAGCAAAATGGAAACCCTTGGAGTAAGGCAGAACTGGAAACCAGTCAGAGAAGTGTGAAGAGAGTTTGTAAACGTGTTCTTCTAATTATACTGCCATTTATGGAGAGCCTAACAGAGTGACTTGGATAGCTGGCCAGCACAAACACATATCATTCATATTATAAAACTACACTATACTATGAAATGCCAGCTAGGATTAGGAAACGCAGATTAGTTTCATAGACTTCTTTAGGAAGACTTTGATTAAGATCTGTTCAAGTTCAGATCTCATACTCAACAATAGTCTCCAACAGTGATCTGAAATCTGGAAAACCTGCTTTAAAGTGAAAGGAATGCAAGTTTAGCCTTCTATGTTGTGACTTGATCCCATAGGATGCAGAGGAGAATATTGGGCATAAGGACAGTATGAGAAGACTCCTTACATCAGCTAACAGAATCATGGGCACAGACTGAATGTTTACCACCTTCCTCCTCCCCCTCCCACAGCTTTGGCCAATTTAGACTAGAGATGAAGCACCCTCATTTTGTTTTCTGTTTTTCTAGCACAGAGGGTCAAGCATTTCACAGCTACAAAGCAGTCAATTCTCTACCCCTTGAAACCACTGCACTGAGGTTAGCTGTGTTTATAACAAATGTTTCTCAACTAGTGCATTGCAAAACCAGGGTAGATAGAGGAGGAAAAGGGAGTGAGGGGTCAGAAAGGCAATCAGAGGGGTTTGTGAGGCATTAAAATGTTATTACAATCCAAGGCCAAGAAAATCTTGCTGTTCTCCTCCCTGTACCACCTTCATCTCCAAGGTCAAATATTCCCTGCCAAGATCTCAGAAAACCTGATCACAAACATGTCAGAGACACTTCACCGTGTTATCACCAGCAGATTTTTCACTCTTACATTTATGGGGAGTCACAAAAATGATTGACTTCTAGAAAGGGGTTGTGACCTAAAGAAACTGAGAAACCTTATACTCGCTGAACCAAGAATTAAGGGCTAGCCTGAGCCCTAACTCAGGAAAAATGTCATTAAATAAACCATATAGATATTACAGCTGAGGTATTAATCCCATATTTATGCATTCACATAACTTTTTAACAGTACTAATCATTGAGATGAAATTACACAGGTGCTTAAGTAATTTTCTGAATCACAGTCTACTTGTTTATTGTTGTGTGTTTTGGGGGGGGGGGATTGATTATGTACTCCATTCTTAGTCAGATCAATGTGAACACATGCACAACGTTTTCCTAAAGTGGAGCTAAAAGAAAGATTATTCCTCCATTTTCTAAGCAACTGAATGCAAGCACAGAGTGGTATTAAAACTCAGATATTTTAATTTAGTAAAAGTCTGCACATTTCACGGATGTTTCTTCATGGCATCATCCCATTCTGACTTCTAGGAAGTCTTGGATATAGTTTTCTAGTATACATCTGTCACAGCCATGGATTTGACATACCAAACACAAATGACACTTGAAGGTCTGCATCAGCTTCTGAGCATCATTCTCAGGAGCAGCAAGTGAAGAAATGAAATGAATCTTCAGAGTTTTTCTTCAGAATTTGGGTTTATTTCTTACGGCCTATTCTGACTTTTTGTTTGTTTGGTTTTTTGTTTTAATGATACAACGATCCCTCTTCTCTACAGTAAGTTTCTTAAAGACAAGACTGTGTGAAGTAGGCTGAAGAGCAGCACATCTTCACATGGATGAAAATGCAGGTTACTTTGTTTTTGATGTATACTTTGTATATCACACATAGCAATGCATGCAACATCTTACTTACCTGGCACTGACAGGAATCTTCCAGGACTGGTTTCTCAGTCATCTTTGTGCTCACAGAGATGCCCTCTGGGTCCATTTCTTGACTTCCTGGAGCAATCATGAACCTGGAGGCCTATAAAAAAGACAAATCAAAGTTGAGGAAGGTTCCTTCAAGACTAACAGTCTAAAGGGATGCAGAGACTTAATTGCAGGCCAGGAGATGATTGAGTTATTTTATTAATTTATTAATTAATTAAAAGAAAGACTTAATTCTTGATTGAAATATGCAAACGCAAAGCAAGGTATTAGTGATCACCTCCTCCCCTTCTGAGAAGGGCAATCCTTCTGCAGAGCATCCTTCTTCCTAGACAGATGCCTGGCTCTGGCAAATCTTAATCAAGTACCTCAGGGGTATTTCCACAGCTATGCAAGAAGCACAGTGGGTTGTGCAATTCAACCTCGGAGGTGGCTCAAAGTGGAGGCAGTAGGAATTTTCAAAGGCTTTTTCCTCCTTACTTGCAGCTTCCTCTCCCCTGAGTGTCAGCTGAAAAAAGTTTACATGCTGCTTTGTTATTCCTTTCACAGAGGCTTAAAATAGCCTAAAGCTTGCATTCAAAGATGGTAAGAGCACTGTAAGAGCTTGTTGAATCTCTACCTCAAAGAATCTAAATCAACAGTTTAAATCAATTTAGAGTATGAGCCTCTCCCAAAGACCCCTCCCTCTTCTTCACCCACCTTTCTACTCTGGTGTCAATTTAGTTCCCTATTCTTCATGGTGGATATTTTCAACTTTGGAAGAAAAGGATGGGATGCCTGGAAAGGGAGACATTGCTGCTTCCATTGATGGACAGCTGGCACTTTCAAAGAGGGTGGTGAATGCACAGAAAACCATGGTCACATTTGCTATGGTCTCTCCTTCAGCAGCCATTAACTTAACCCAGGTTTGGCAAAATATCACACCCTGAGGCAGGAGGCAAAAACAGATATGCAGGCAACAGAGGCTTGTTGACTGTGCTTACCTTCCTAAAATAAAAAAACATGACACTGCAAAGACAGGCAGAGTGATTTCATTAGGGCAACACACAGAGCAATTTCTATCTGCATCCAGCAAGTTACCAGGGGCTTGGTAAGAATATTGGAAGAGTTGCTCTATTCACCGTTCCAGTATCTGGACATCCTAGTGATACATAAATATGAAAGCTCAGAACAGCTCTTTTCTCCCCAGTCTCCCTGAATTGATACAGTGAAGCAGTTCTCCTTTGACCCACCTGTATTTTGTATCCATCCCCTTTCCCTCCCAGCCAGGCACATAAAATGTGTGCTAACTCATCCCTTTCTCTTCACATGTTGTGACCCTCTAGGAGAGCAGCTTTGGGCAGGTGCCAGAAACCACAACCTACCTTCTGGCCGAGTTTGCTTGTAAACCTTAGCAGCACATTATCTCTGTGGTATTTACTATTAAATTTGTGACTCTCCAGGTAAACACGGACTGAATCCAGGCCCTTTATCTTATGTGCTGGAGGTAATTTTCAAAGAAAGGCTGTCATAGTGTCAACCTCACTGTCAGACTTTAAAGCCTGGGATGGAGAGAATGGCAGGAAGAGATTTGTTGTAATGGGAATGCTTGGCGAGTAGAAGAAAGGTTCCCATAGACCAAATCAAGTGTCATGAAAACTAGCATTTGTCTTTTCGGCAGAAATGGGCTGCAGAAAAGAAAAGCAGGTGGATTTATTTCTTCTGATTCAATCTCTATGTTTTATCTTAGGTACAGGGTTTAGCGGTGACATGGCAGTGCTGGGTTAACAATTGGACTTGATGATCTTAAAAGTCTCTTCCAGAGAGAACAATTCTAAGATCAGAACAAGCTGGTGCCACTGTTTTTGCCCATCTCATGAGTTACTGGGAAAGATGATGGGAAAGGTCTGCTTTAGGGTCATTTTCACCTCAGATACTAATGTTCCTATATGCAAAACTTCAGCCATGCGGAAGTGTCCAGCTTTGCCCATCAAGGGAAAGAGAAGAAACATCAATAGAGAATGGTGATTAAGACAGGGTGTCTGACATCCAGCAGCACTGGGAACTTCCCAATAAAACTAATTTCCAAGAAATTAAATAACACTCTGCCAATGAAAGAGAGCCACTGAAATGGGGTTTAACACTGAGGAGGGAATGAGCCAGCTACAAGCACCTTGTAAACATCCAATTGGAGTGAGCAAAACCAATGGGGGAATTTCTTTTTGCCTAGGGAAATTTGACCACAACCTTTAATAATGTCTTCACATTTCACAAGTCCTAATAACAACAACTTGTGTTCACATAATGCCTTTCATCCCAGAGGAACCCAAAGTGCTTTACAAGTGACTTAGCAAACCCTACAGCAATATTCACCCCCTCATCCCCCTCGAGGTTGAAAACTAACTGCAATTGGCAAGGTTTCTCTTTTGGTTTCCAGTGTTCCATGACACTATTTCTCTAGGCCATTGTTATTATTTCATTGTTTTGTATTAATAATAAATTTGATAGCATGTGAAAAAAAGGCAGCTAGTTTCTCAAGGACAGTTGTATGAATATAATCAATATTTTGGGGTCAAGAAAGAAATAAAGAAGTTTCATGTCACACCAACACAAATATGTCAGTTTTGCTTTAAAAAAAACCCTGCAAACAAACCAACCAAAGCAAAAAAAAACCCCAAAAAATGCCATTTGAAGAAATCACAGAATGTTTCACCTTATGTGAAATGAAATCTTTTTTTAATGTTTTCTGAAGACTGAAGTTGACTCAGTTGTAAAAGAAATCAGATTTAAATTGGCAAGTGAATATGAAACATTTTGACTTTCAAAATGTAATTTTTCTTTTGGACACAACTTCATGAAAATAAGGAAATCCATCTCACCTGCTGTTTTTCTTTGACAGGAACTCACAGCAGTGCTTAGGAACAGCTTAAAGAGAGGACAAGTACCCCATTCCTGCTGTCTTTTCTTCACTGTCCACTGAACTAGCAGCAGCACCTGAACAGCCCAAGGTGGATTTTTACTCCATTAATTCATTAAGTTCAACTCTTTCTGAACCTGTGCAAAGTTTATCATCCACCACATCCTATGGCCACAAGTTACACAGCTTCTTCATTGTGCACAAAATTACCTTGTGTTGATTGTTTCAGTACAATTCAATCTTTTAGTAATTTACTAGAAGCAGAAGATGTTCAATCAAAGTGTGCACAATACTCCCCTATTCATTATCACATCAATAACTGCTTTTCTGTTTCTACATGGAATAACTTTGGTGTTCATGTTCTTTGCTCCTGTAGAGGTGCTGAGCAATTCCTTTGGCTCCCTCTTTTCTTGTAGGAAACTATAGTCTTCTAGTAGGCTACATTGTATAGCCAAATGTATACAAGGGATACCGTGGCTAAGCATACTTTGTTTATGCACACTAGACTGAACTTCCTGCATCACTGGAATGGCTCAGGTACGTAAAACCTAGACATAGTATCTTATTTGGTCTCCTACAGTAGCAAACACATCCTATTGGGGATCATGGATATGATGAAGGACTACAGAAGAGATATGTTTACAGATAATATACTATACCATCCAAAATGTGCCACATGCCTATATACAGGCACATGATTCAATCTTTAGTAGTTTCCTCTTAGTATGATATCTGAATGTATCAAAGATGCCCACATTTTGTCCTCTTGCTACAAACAGGACTAATGAAAACGACATCCTTCAGGTGAATTCCTCTGGTGAGCTTACAAAAAACTGCAGTATACCTTAAAAGGCTTGTTGGATCACCAGATACTGAGCTCAAGAGATGCTTCCTTACACTTTTGGAGTAAAGCTGCTGAAAGGTAACTGACCTATAAAATGAAAAGGAAAATCCTGTCCCAATTCCTCCTTTTAAAAAAATAATTATTAAATTCAGAGGTGTTGAGAAACACACTGCGCAGAGTGCAAAGAAAAAACAGCTCATTCATCCAGCCTTTACAAGCAGCTGCACTTGAGCTGAATGGGCTTTTGCTGTGTTCTTTGTGTAATGGTATATTATAAAAATGTTATTAGAAGGCCAAATTTAGGCATAACAGGAGGAAAAGAGGAAAAAAAAAATCCCAAAACCTTGAAAGATAAATCAGCTTCTTTGGGAATGGCATTTTCAGCCTCCCCTTGCACATTGCTATGAAGTTTTGGATCTTTTAATCTACTGATTGGACAGTTCAGAACAACAGGAAAAAGAGGAAAAAAAAAAAAACAACAAGCAAAACCCCCAAACCAAATGAAAAAAGAACCCAAAACCCAAACATAAAGAACCCCACAAAAAACCCACACACACAGAAGAAAACAAACAAACAAACAAACAGAACTAAAACAAACAAACAAACAGAAAAAACAGCTAAAACAACCCCAATTTAATTACTTTGAGTGCTACATTCTCTTGCAACCTTTTCTGAACTCAGACTGTTCAAACAGACCTCAGTTTTAAAGGGCAGCTGGAGCACAGGGGGAGATGGCTAGTTGCTGGAAGAGGTTTTCCAGAAAAAGATCTTCCTCTGACTTTGTTCATGTTTTATATTGATAGAGAGTTAATGAGAAGAGATTCAGTTTGAAGGGGGCCCTGAAACATGAAACACAACAAAGAAAGAAAACATGCATCAATACTGCAAAAAGTGCTGCAAAGCAACTAGAGGATCTTTTTTACCTCAAAACTTTTGCTTCATGTCTGATGTAGAGATGGAGGAACCTCTATTGGTTAAAGCCTTCAATGGCCAACTTAAGACACTTGCCCTTGTTTTCACAGGTGACAAATACTCAAAAGGCAAATCAGCAGCTATGGTTATTAGAGGTTTAAACACAAATCCTAAAACAACGGGTAACCACTGAAAATCCAAAATTACAGGTAATTCAAACAAATGTGAATTTCATTTAACTATTCCCTGTATTTATCTGTCTTAAAAAAAAATATTTATGCTAATTAATTACTTTCAGCTGCAAAATGTAAGTGTTAAGATCACTTTTCCCAAAGGGCTACATTTTAGAAATTAGTATGTCTACCATGCACAAGCATAAACCTGGTCTGGTTACAAAGCACAGAGTTACTCAAACTCTCTTTTTCCCTTAAGCTTTTGTCTTAGTAGCAAATAGGCTTTGGTGGGTGTTTCAAGTTGACTTGTTAATTGAATTATGTCTGTCTTTTTTGAACTTCTGTGACTTGAGGAAAAACAGATCATGATTTTTTCCCCCCTGAAGTTAGGAACAGAGACCTTGGATGGATTGTATGGATTGCCAACTCCTGTCTCCATGATTACAGCAGCTCTTCAATAGCTTTTTCACTTAGGGCGACTACAAATCTTGTACCTCTTATGTTCCCACACAGCAGAGGCTAGAGGATCCTCCCAAAGAGTGAAGACTGTAGGAAAAGCTGGGAAGCTGCCACAACAGCTAACAGAAGACATGAAGGATATTACAAATATCCTGTTCTGAAAAAAGAATTTTGTCTTATGATACTTGGAAAATAGACCTCATCCCTTTTCACAGAGGAACACAAAGTCAAATTTGAAGTGGGAAAAATTCACCTTTTTCCCCAGACCCAGCAACTTGATTAATACACCCACCCAAAACACAACTAGACTTATACAAATAGAGCATGACATGTGCCCAGGAATGTTCTCTGGCACTAAAATCAACTGGCACTGAGTGACTGGCTCACAGCCTCAATCAGACCCCCAATTTATTTATTTTTTCCTGGAAATTAATTTCAGAGAGCATTAGTTGGCATGGACAAAACGCTGACAGTGACCATGTAATGTCTTACATTGACTAGCAGTGTGACAATCACATTCCAGTGCCTGAAAATACTTCCAACTGTTCTTCACTTTCCTGGTATAGATGTTGTCTAAGTGGACTCTTGGAAAGCTTTTAATGAACTTAATTGTGCACCTTGTTTAATTTTGTGCACCTTATTAGTAGAGGTTTTTTTGTGTGTTGGGTTTTTTTTCTTATGAAAGTTACTCACTACTAGTACTTGAAGTTACAGTTCAGTATATAGGTCTTGTGGCAGTGCTTGTGTGTGGCCCATATGATTAGCCAACAAACATAAACATGAATAATCATAACAAAATTTCACTCAGTGGCTATTCAGCAATATTTGTGTAAAATTTTGTTGACCTATAGAATGTTTCTTAGTACATAAAGTTAATGCCTTTGAATGTGCAGGAAATGGAGACCAAACAGAGTTTAAGAAAAATTCAACAGCTAAGTTATTCAGGCACCTTTCTCTAGTAAATAGCAACTGGTTCTGTGTGATTTGACCAATATCAAATACTTAACATGGCTCAAATGAGACCAATATGAATTTGGCATTCCTTGTACTGTTTTTAGTCCCACACCCCATAAGACTTCAGCAAAGTATTTTTCAGAGTCTGTGCTCTGGTCTGTATGTCTTATCTTCACTTTTACTCAAAGGCTTCAGTGCCTTCAGATTTTTAGTATATACAGCAATTAGCAAAAGAGAGTTTTTGCCTAGAGACTTCAGACATTGTCAGAATACCAATAACAATAGCTGCCAAAATGCCTGGAGGTTTCAGGATGGGAGTTCCCTGAGAAATAAAAGAAATAGTCTAGTGGGTGCCAGACTAAAATAAATGACATCTGATTTCTTCCAGGTGCTTGTTCTCCACCACTAAATCCTCCTCCTAACAACTCCATTTGTCCCCTTTCTTCTTCCCCTTCCCAGCCACTCAGAGTACCTTCACATTGTCACATCCCTGAAGTCCACCACACTTTCAAGTTCATTCCTGCATCTGTTAACAATCTTTCTTATACCTTCATCTTCCTCCTGTGCTCTTTAATTACCAATGTGAAAAAAATCAATACATTCTGGATGTTTCTGAGTATGTGTTAGCTGACCAGTCACAAAAAAAAATGGAGAAAACTATACACACATACGCCCAATATGTAATTACTGAATTGTATGGCAACCTTTTTTCATAAAAAGTACATTAATTAGGGTCTTGGCTATACACAGCAGCAAATTTTCATTAAACCTGGTGGAATTTTTCTCTGAGACCTCCACTTCTGTCAAATTTCATTGAAGTGTGTTCATTGATTAAAACTATTGTGAAAATACAGCAGAGCAATGGAGAAAAAGCTTTTTTTTTTTTTCATATGGTTATTTATTCTAAGCCTTCTTGAATTTTTAAATAGGACTTTACTTGTCAGAAATTCAGCAAGTAAACAAAGATGTGGTAAGAGGAAAATCAACTATTACACATCACATTTTACACCACGTCTCCAAGTAGTATGTGTGCGTGTGCTTGTGTACATTCACCTTTGATGGGGGTTACATCTCTCATGAGTAGTATTAACCTCTATGTCAGATGGAAATTGCAGATGTACTGAAAAAAAAGTCAAGTCTCCAAGACATCTCTCTCTTCCCTGATGCTATCTGTACCTTCAGTTAACTCTGGATGCAACCTCCCGCTATGTATTCCTGGTTATCAAAGAGAAGTTCATTAATTTTCTGGAAAGAAAAATATTTTGAATGCAACAAGAAGGCTCCTGAAGAGATGACACACAAGGGCAAGTCACCATGTAGAAGGCAGATCTCTAGAGTTTGCTGTGGCAGCTTTCAGCTGCTCAGGTAAGATGGATGGGTTGTTTAACCAAGCTATACTTCCTGTGCTGAAATAAGTCTTTGCTAGTCGTGGAACATAATTTCATTAAGTGTATTTTTCTTGGCTGGGGCCACGTAGAATGTTCTCTCTTTCTCTGTCTTGGTTTTTTTCCAATATGTGCCACCCTTGGCAATCATTAATAAAATGTTGCAATTAGAAAGTTTGGCTCTTTCATTGTCTATGCATCAAAGCCTAGGATTTGTGCTTCGGAAAATGGAGGGATATCAGAAACAAGCAACTTTGTGTCTAAAGCATTAAACATACTCTTCAGTTAAATTCCTAACAATGAAACATTTCTGTGACCCAGGGACAATTAGGGGACTCTCTGTGAATTTATCTGTTTCTCAGGTGCAAAGTAGAAGTAATAAATGCTGATATGATGGATGAGAAGATTCTTGGGTCACATGGCCTTTAACACTGGGCTTGTCTCTTATGAAACTGTGTACACAAGCTGCTAAAACACTTAGTTCTGCAATTCTAACGTTAGCATCAAAGGTTATAATAAATTTTGTTTTAAATCTGGGAAGGAGTTTTGCTTTGTAACTAACTCTGGAAAACATTCATGGAGCCATCTTTGCCTGAACTTCAGTCTGAGGTTTTGCTGATGCCCTGTAACACATGCACTAGACCAGTGTTCTTCATGGCCATCCAGGAGGTGCTGAGTCATCCCCCAATAGTAGTTCCAATTTGATTCAGGTGTATTTAGATCTAGATGTCTTGACCTCAGAACACTTCAGAACACTTTACAAATGCTGCACTTCGTATAATTTCCTTGAGGAAACTGCTCTGGAAAATGACAGAAAATCAAGAGTCCTTGCACACTCTTCCTAATTTCATGTTATTGAAAAAAAAATAAAAAGGTCAAAGTATAAATGGAAAACAAAAGGTAGTAAAAATGAAAGAAAGGTGAAACAAATGGAAATAAAAATTTCCTTTACTTTTATCTAGAAACTAAGTAACCTTAGGAAACCCCAATAATAAATAGATTTTGTTTTCAATGACCTCCTAACAGAGTATGGAGTGTGACAGAATTTATTATGCTTAGTCCAGAGGAAAAAGAAAAAGTTAAAGTCAATATAGATCAATGGAACAAGCCTGTCATGATCATAACAACAACATGCATCCCAGAGAGCACAGCTGATGACAACTTTTCTGCTTTAAATATATAAACTGCTGTACACTAGGCATTGACAAATGTGTAATGCATTCTACCCATTTCAAGATTAATTTTCAAAGGCCCTCCACAGATGTTCTTAGCTCTGCCTGAGGACAACTTAACTGGGAAAGCTTGTCCTGGACTTATAATCCAGTTGTGGCACAGCAGTGCATCAACAGTGGTCACCAATTTAAAATAACAGAAGAAACAACAAGAGCATCTGTGTACAACCTACGATACAGTTTATCACTTCACCAAGATTATCATCTAGTTTGGCACAAGAGGTACCACTACCACTCTCCTCTTATTCAGGAAGAGCTCTATTATAAAGAAGGTTGGAGTTTTCTGATTTGGGAGGCATCTGCTGCTTATAACACACAGAAACAGTACAATGGTCTTGCAACATCAGATGAGGATCTCATCTGTTTTCCCTTGCCCTTTTTTTTAGCCTATCTCAAGATCACAAAAGCTACTTGCAGCCCCCTTTAGGACTGAATATCCCACTCGCTTGTCTATGGTAAACCGGGTTAGTACCATACCTGTGCTTATGGCTGACCCATTAGACCTTGGTACCATTGATGTCTAGCTCCTCCTGTGTGCAAACAGGACAAGTAACACATAAAACAGCAGTCTTTGAAAAACATACTGCATTTTCTCAGTGAAGAGCACTTATAAAGGACTATAGCAACATCATGAACTGCACCGCCCCCGCCCCCAGCTTTCTGCAGTGGTCTTTTACTAGCAAACATTGCTGAGGCACAGGCTCAGCTGCAACCCTTTTGCCACAGAACAGCCTCACATGACTGAACATCTCATTGTGCCTTGTACAAGAGAGCTGTTTATTAGCTCTGGTTATAATTTGCTATCAAAATTGTTTGCTATTCCCTCTGTGAGAAAATGGAGGGTTTACCTCAATGGAAAACTAGATAATATAAGAATTGTTTGCTTTCTGTAGAGAATACCAACTTTTGTCTATCACTGCAAGTCTGCCATAAGGACATTTTCAGTAGACAGCCATAGCTTCCAACCAAAATAAAATATTTCCACATTCCTTAAATAAAGCATTTCATTTCATTTCATTTGCTTTATTAAATATTCAGCCAGTGCCTCTTCAGCTGCCATGGTGTCTTCTGAAAATTGTGGTTTGAGAGCTTCACATTTCTCTCTCCCCTTTCCAACAGACTGTCCAGTAAGGCCATCACCTGGTGCACCTATGGCCAGGGCTGTGCCAAGAAAATGGAATGTGTGCACCCAGAGAGTCAAGGTGTTGATAAAGGGCCTCACCTTGGGGAAGACCATGTCCAGTTTCTAAAATATTGCAGATTTTGTGGCTATGTCGCAACCAGCTACTGATGTGAGATCATCAGAAATGAAGTTGGGGAAAAGGCTCTAGCTTGTTGTCTGAAAACCTCTAAGCTGTTCAACAATGTCTTGACTTTAGAGCATAGATGGAAATCTCTTAGCAGAAGCTTCAAACAGATGATACCCTGATACCCAAAGAATGTCGCAGTTTGTTGCTCTGTCAGAAAAATTGGGCAAGCAAAAGGAAAACTGATGCTGAAAACTAGAGAAAAAAAATCAATGCTTCTGTCAAGATGTTCACAGCTTTACAATCCAAATATCTCTTCCTCCTTTTGACAAATACCAAGCTTGTGGCACGTGGCACTTGCCATTGGTGAGTGCTGCTTTCGCTCCACACACTACTGATTAGATGTTAATAAAATGAGTGACGACGTGCATTTTTATTGAATGGGTTGATTAGGGTTTCCCTTACCACACTCTTCCACAAGGAGAGACTGGGATATGCCAAGGGTTTGACTCTATTTTTCAGGCTCACGGGGGGTAGGAGGGTTCCTTCTCTGAAAGCAAAAATCTACTCCCTCCCCTGAAAATAAATAAATAAATAAATCCCCTTCTCTGAGCTAATTCTGCTGATTTTTGGCTTAGTGCTTTGTTCCATTTGGAAGCCACATTGCAGTGTGAGCAAGGAAACAGCCAATAAACAAGGGCTCTGGTATTTGCTTTTCTGGAAGTCCCAGGCAAGATCCATAGCTAAGGCACGGTGTTCAGGATCCCAGAAACATCTGTTTTCTTTTCAAAGCTGGAATTATTTTTTTTTATTTGATTTTTTGTTTCCCTCCCTTTCCTGCCCCCATAAGCACCATTGTGCTACAAGGGAGCTGCAGAAGGAATGGGGGAAGGAAGGGGAGCTTTCAACTATATAAGCAGAGCAGAGTGAAAACTGAACTCTGCAATCTCTAGATAATTATGCCTGGCACCTGAATGCTGGGGCAGTAATCCTTACATTTCTTTCACACTCCATTGATGGATGGCGTGCTGGGGGTGTGAAGTCTATTTCCCTTTTCCCATCGCTGTCCAAGTGCTGGAAATGCAGGATGGGTTTTTGTAAGCTCAGTCCTTCTTACCAGATGTTGCGCTTTTTTCCCTTTTTTTTTTTTTTTCCTGGTTAATACTAGCATATGGCTTTAAATTGAAAGGCTGCAACACAAGTATGGAGTGGAGTGCAGTTTTCAGGCTGACTCCAAAACCTCTTGCATGAATTGACCTGGCAAAGAGTGGCTACAAATTTAAGATTAGGAACATTTTAGGAGCCTGGAGAGGTTTGTTGTGTTCCATAAGTTCTCCTGGTTTACTGAGCTGTCATCAGAGTTTTTAAGGCACTTGTGTGAGTGTGTCTATTTATATACCTTTATATCTACATACATATGAGTACCTAGACATGGCCTGTAAAAAACAGGGCTTTGTGAAGGCTTCCTCATCATCAATTCTGAAGTCAGGACAGAACTGACTTTTAAAATGTATTTTATATGTTTGCTCTCAAGCAAAAAAGAACAATTTTAGCAAGGTCTTGACTTGTGCTAGGGACACATGGATTATATAATCCATCACATAAATCTCTTCTTCCTCTGCACTTTATGATTCTAAGGAAATATATATTTGTACATTTATATATGTGTGTGCATATGTATATATGTTTATATAAAAGCCTTATATATGAAAGTATGCAGTTTAAAAGATGGTTTTGGCTTCACTACTTTCTCTTGCTAAGTAGAAATTGCTAATTAATGTAGTTTTAGGGAACAGTGACACTAAGGCAACTGAGGTGGGTAGTTTGTATATAAATACATAAGATTTGCTATAAAGAATGTTGCAGGGATGAGTCTTTGAAAGTGACAAAGACACACAGAACAGTAATTTGAGCTGAACACAAAGCGACAGAAAGTTTCCTCCCAACACTTGCCCATGCCATGTCAAATCACAGCTATGACATTGACAACTCACAGTAATCCAGATACTAAGAGCAGTAGTCCAAATACTAAGAGCCCTACCCCACTCCAAGATTTTATTTGATGCTATCAATACACTGGACATTTGTCCTGCTGACTGATGACTTCCCTGCTGGATTGTTCCTGAGCATGTCTTGTGCTATTTCATGATGGATTTCTGATGTACAGAAATGAAGCAATGTCCTGGAAGTAGATTCACAAAATTAGATTTTTCACTTCAGCCTAAATAAGCTTTTTTGAACTCAGGTTTCAAGCACTGCTTTGTTATTATTATTTCTCAAAATACATTCTGGGGGTTTTAAGAGGAAAGGAGAAAGAATTTCCACAGAGCATTTTTTTTCTGCTTTAGCCTACAGTTTTGAGATTTTCCCGTGAAAAAGTCAAGCTTCAATGTTTTAAAAATATATTTATAAATACTTATACATATTTATAAATACTTGTATAAAATCTCATACACCTACATACATATATATTTCTCAATTTAGTAAGTGTTTTTCCCTCATAACCAGACCAACTACAACTGTGAGAATATTTACCAATCTTAAAAGGACAGCCTTTATTTTATCTTTTTAGCAAGAGGTTTCACATTATTTTTTTGAAAGAAATACATGGGCAAAGAATATTGAAGTTTAATAGACAACTAAAACAGTGATTTCAACCCCAAAACTGGAAACCCCTACTCGGATAGGAAGAAGGAACATTTACTGAAAAAGTTAATTGGCTGCATTCAACGTTCAAACACTGCGTTGGTAATAAAGAAACAAATTAAATCACAACACATTCTTTTGCGGAAACTTAGACTATACTATATTAAAAACAGAAATAAAAAAATAATATCCTGAATCAAATGCCCATGCAGTAGAGGAAGCAAAATGACAAGGGAGAATTCTATCATGCTTTCTCCAGTGCATTGACATTGTTCTTCCTCTTTGGGCACCACTACTAAGATGAAGCTCCATGCCATTGCAGGGCTCTGACGTCCAAGGACTACAGTTTTTTTTTCCCTGATTAGAGATTAACACCTCTCACATCAAATATGAGCCCCAAATTGGAAGGCCAATGTAGCTGAAGCTGTGCCTCTGAATATGGAGTCTTAGGTAGCCATTCTCAAGACCTTCAAAAGTTAGGAAAGATGGAAATCAATCATTTGGAGATGTTTTGTGATGGTCTTCATCTCAAGGTTATATCTGGACAATGAAATCAAATTGGCTTTACTAGGTGGTTTTCAAGCTATTCCCAGTCGCTTTTATTAACTAGCACTCCTCCCTGCTAGAAACATAATGTTTATAGTACTATTTTCCTGATGAAATATTTGCTGCTTTTGGATTATAATTATAGCTGGTCAGAAACAAGAATTTCCTTTCCTTAGGATGCTCTGTCATTTGAAAGAGAAGAGTTAGTACCCCAAATTGGAATAGAAAGCCAAAACTGTGAAAGTTCTTGTGAAAATAACACTAAAAAAATCAACAGGGGCCCATCGAAAGTTTTTATTGTCATAATATCAAAGTATGTTTTCCAGTAAATGAAAACATGTTTCAATGAGGTAAAAATAAAATTGTGTTTCAGATGAATCATATGATTCATTTAGACATTCAACTAAATACGTTTGATTAGGCCCAAATAAAAGCTCACATTAATGCTTTATACAAAGTAAAAGGGAACAACACAAGGAAGAATGGTTAACAAACTATCATTTATAAACACCGTAATAGAAAGAACCATCTTTTTCCCATGGCAATTTACTTTATAAGCAATCATTTCCCCTAGACTGATTGGAATGCAAAGATCGTATCTTTCTGACTTTCTCAAGGCACACTGGATTAGCCTCAGTGCACATCATCTCTTGCCAGGTGGAAAGGACTTAAGAAACATTAGGTTATTATGGAGGAGGTAGAAGAAAGGAACATCTGGAAAAGAGGACACAATTCCACAGGAAATCTGGCTTCAATAGTCTGGCTGCTCATGCAACAACTTATTATTTCTGGAGATATTGGCTTAGCATGATAAGCACTGTCTGGGGTGTTCTGCTCCTCTAAGAGGTGATAAAGAGGGTAAGATCAGTTATCTTTAAGGCTAACACCTGAAGTTGGCATGCCAGTAAGTAGGAAGATTGAAGGAGACCTGGAAACTGCGTTAATGCAGCCTTGGGCAGGAAATTTAGCCTTCATGATAAGACTGTCCTGTGCTCTGGTAAGTTCTAGACAATTTAAAAGTCCTCTGGAGGCAACCATGAAATTCAAAGCTTTTATGAGTTCCCAGGCACTAACATCAAATTTAGACCCCAGATATCTAGGGTCTTTTTGCAGCCAGGATATAATTGGATGAAAAAGTCTGTCTCTGAGCTTCTGTGCACATTTGATTCTGATTTCAGCAAGAGCAAGTAAGTCTGATGTTATCTATCAAAGATACAAGGACAGCTAGTGCAGTTTCTCTGTTTACTAATACTGCTCCCTTCGGAATACTATGCCAACCAGCAAATCGTGTCGCTGGGAAGTTGTCCTCATATCTGTAATTCCCAGTTTGCACACCAACTTCTATATGCATACTCTGCTGCTTTGTGCCAGTAGGCCTGTGCAGCCACTTGACACAGCACAAGTCTGTGTGGTTTTCAAGATCAATAGCTCTGTCCCTTTCACTGCCTGATGGCATAGCTGGTATCTGGAGAACTGCTGTAGATCACACAGATCTGGATCAAGCTGAAATGGCTCCACATCACGAGGTAAAATTTTTCTTCTCACAAGCCAACAAAAATCTAAGTTGAACAGAAAAAGGAATGACTTACAGATTATCCTTCAGGTCAGCACAGAGGCTGATACCAGCCTCAAGTCTCCAAACACTACCTCCTCCTCACCCTCCTGACTGACCAATGCTGTGTGCATGTGGAGCAGATATAACCCATTCTCAGAGCCCCAGAAACATTGCTAGACCCCAATGTCCAATGTGCTCCTGCATTTTGAAGCAGGATGCATTCAAGTAAGCCAACAGCCACACAAAGAACTCCCTCACTGGACCAGAAAGTTTAATGGAAAGTTTAGCTCATGGAAGAGACTGATTTTCTTTACACGGAGGTGTCACAGACAGGTATCAGGTAACTACCAAGGGCATGTGAGGGAAGAGGCTGGAAAATAAACCTCTGTGTCTTCTGGTCCAGCACAGCCTTAAGCAACTCCGGTTACTTTGCCCAGCTGCTGAGGAGTTCATTCAGAGAGGCAAGAGCACAACTGAGATCACATCCTGAACCTTAATGACAGAAATAAAATGGCTGCTAGACTAACCAGGAAGGAAGATAGTAACTACGATGGCACATTATTTCCTTGTGACTGTATTTAATTTTTTTTCAATTTTATTTTTTTAGTTCCTGACATTTTCATCTCAAAACACCACCTTTTACTAATGCTTTATTTCTACCTCCTTTTGTCAGCTGTCACAGCAAAGAGATCCTGTATAAGGGCCCAGTCAGAACAAAGTAAACACCGTTCCACTCACACTGAAGGTGTGTCTTTATATGTAGATTTCCCTGCTATCAAGCAGGCTGCAGGGGGAAACTCTGCTAATCATCATGACTTGCAGCATCAACTGCTAAGTGGGCTGGCTGCCCAGCAGGCTGAGGTATGCTTGTGTGCCCATGTGCATGCCCATCTGTGTGTGTGTGTGCTTGCAGGCACACATTTCCTTTCCTGCTTATGATCGCGTCGCAAGTCACCATGCAGAGGATCCTACATATTCCAGAAACACACAGCCTGTTTCCAAAGATCCACCAGGGAATAAAATTACACCCCCTCTTTCCTGCCTCCCAAACCAGGGAAACACTGTTAAACTGGACCCAGTCCTATTAAACTGGACCCAGTCCTCATATGGTGTAAAGTGGTGTCACTGCCTGGGCTGCTGTGCTGAGCTCAGTAGTTGTCTCCGGGTATCCACTCAGCTGCTGATGTTCTATCTGCACCAAAGCTCCTTCATTCTAAATAAATTCTGATTTAAAGCAAAAATAGAAAAAAAATGTGCACAGGGGTGAACAAAGAACTGTTGAGAAAAGTTCACTTTGGAGAGCTGGGGCCAGATGGATATGAAGTGCCCTTACACTGGCAAGCAAATTTTCGCTTGTGTTCATTTGCCCTACCCAAGCTACCAAATGAGGAGCATAATTGTCCCAGATTCCTTCTCCAGGCTAAAAAAGAAGCACTTTCAGGGGATGACTAGAGCATGTGTCTTATGAGGAGTAGCTGAGGGAATGGGATTTTTGCAGCCTTGAGAAAAGGACACTCAGGGGAGACCTTATCACTCTCTACAACTACCTGAAAGGAGGTTGTAGCAAGGTGGAGGTCAGCCTGGTCTCCCAAGTAACAAGAGATAGGATGAGGGGAAATGGCCTCAAGTTGTGCCAGCAGAGGTTTATGTTGAACATTAGGAAAATATTTCTTCACTGTAAGGGTTGTCAAGCACTGGAACAGTCTGCCCAGGAAAGTGATGGAGTCACCATTCCAGGAGGTAAAGATGTGGTGCTGAGGGATATGGTTTAGTGGTGACCTGGCAGTGCTGGGTTAATGGTTGGACTTGGTCTATTCCAACCAAAACAATTCTATGATTCTATGACTGAGTCTATGTTGGAACTGAAATCTCTGTTTGGATCTACCAGTCTCCCTTTCACAGATGTTGATCAAAGTTGCCCTTGGTGGGTCACTGAAATAAAGGGAGACTCCACTTTGCCTCATTGCTTTTGAATGTCACATAATTAGAGGAAAGGCCCAAGGCCAGATTCAAATTAGTCTTGTAGACCAGCATATTCCCTTTGGCTGTACTTTCTCTTTTATCTCTTTGCAAGTGGAAGCAGATTTTGGGACTATCTAAGCCAGCTTCTCACATGATGCAGCACATCAGTGATGTGGAATCACAAATTGCTGCAATTTGTTCATTTCCTATGTACACACCAGCCTTGTTTCCTCGAACAGCAGTTGTAGCAAGCTGTGTGTGAGCACGTAGTTCACTGTAGCAGGATCTACAAGTAATGAGAAATGTTTCCTCATTCCACCACAGTAGCGTTCAGTCATCTTTTAAAATAGCCCAACTAATATCTCATCCACCACTTATCTCCGGAGACTGTTCTGCAGCCTGGTACTTCTTGCAGTTAGGAAATGATGCAACATGAATGTCCCTTTCTAAATCACACTTTCTCCAGATCATGCACCTTCCCAGGTTCTATTTTTGTTTTGTTGCCTGCAACTGTTTGACTAATGCATATCACCAGACAAAGGCCTGAAACTTCAAAGCCTGGCTCTGAATGCTGCCTCAGAATATCAGAGATGTGTTCTTTCCACTTGCTGTAGAAGAAAGATCCAGATGTGATCAAGGATGCAGAGTACATACAGTTGTCAAGGCTAGTTTAAAAATTTTGCATAAACTCCACAATCTGTCCTTTGCTCTTCAAATGCCTCTCCAAGGTCTACAATGTAAAAGCACAGAAATATTTGCCTGTAGGGTTCTATTTGAAGCTCATCTTTTAAATGGTTTTCACTATGGTGGTAAAGTCGCAAAAGTTAATATAGCTTTCAATTAAAGCAGTTTTTTTCCTGAATTTTTTTCTTTCTTTTGGCAAAGACGAGGGAATATCTACAAAATAATAGTAATAGCCTGACTCAACAGTGGGTTCCTCAGTGAATTGTAAGTCATACTCAATGAAAGCTATTTCTTGGGTCAGTACATGGTGGAAAATGATAGACCCTAATACAGATATGCTAGTTGTCCCACAATAACAGGTCTATACATACACAGAATCTGATATGTTCAAAAGGACAGTGTGTTTTTCATTTTCCAACATGTGGCGAAGGAAATCGTGTAGTGGTTATGGATTGGGTGACTATCACCCTGCTCCAAGAGGCAGGTATGATTTATTTATCAGCTTTCCAGCTTTCCACAGAGAGAAAGGGAGAGGGGGAGGTCTGCAGGGGACTGCTGGGGGAGAAGAAGAGGAGTGTGGGGGAAGGGGACAGGGAAAAGCAAGATTTATATCCAGATGGGAATGTTAGGACAGGGGTGGGAGCCGCGGCAGGGAAGGAGCATCCACAATGAAGGCTATTCATCAACTCTTGCAGAAACACAGTTCTGAAATGTAAAGTGCTAGAAAGTATTCGTTGAGCTCCACCCCTGGGGGGGCCTGAGGTTCCAGCAAGGAAACAGCTACACTCCGGTAGCTGCACAGTTTTGGGCTCAGATATCTCATATTGTGATTGCGTCTGGCTTTGAGGATCACAGAGATCTTTTTTCTTTTCTGCAACTCCTTGTACATGAGTAAGAAAGTACATTCAGCATCTCTTTGATCATCTGTCTCTGAGCAAGGTGGGCTGCAGCAAGAGCAACAGAGTAATGAAATAAAAGCATAGATGGTACAAAGGATGCATGGTACTCAAATTTTTAGTATCGCAGAAACAGAGAACAATTTAAGTTCAAAAAGATCTCAGGAGGGCTCTCTTCCAACCCCCTACTCAAAGCAATGTCTGCCATGAGATCCCTCTTCTTTAATATCACAGACTGTGTTCCCAGCATGACAAATTACATCATTTTCTGATATCTTGGGTCATTTCAGATGTTTATAATCACTGGAGAAAAATTTGATCCAGCACCTTTGAGGATTCAGATCTTTCTTAACTACAAAATCATAAAAAGAATTGCAATGCAAGCAATCTAAACTGAAATAATATAGACATTCATACTTATATTTTAACCTGAGCAAACTGTAGAGCTTTCAGCAGAAGACACAATTAATCTGGAAAGTCTTCTAATTTGTTGTCACTATCACCATGTGTATTTGCAATGCAGGAACCTGGGGGTGCTGAGAGCCAGAATGTTATAAATTGTCAGAGTTTCACCCATTTCAGTGGGATGAGGCCAATTTGATAATCAGCTGAACACCAGGTCCAAATTTTATTTTCCTTCTGTTATTCATATAATTTATAATCTGTCCAGGCTAGCAAGAAAGCAATGGCTTCTAAAGAAAACAATAAGTGACACAGAACAATGACATGTTTCTTGAAGAGCTTAGAGGCTTATCATTTCTTATAGTACCCACGTGCCAGTATCTATTTTTAATCAAATCATGCCCTGCTTTCATAGGCTAGGATTTCCCTACCCATGCAATAACACAGCAAATGGAGGAGTTGGGTGGACTGCTGGAGATTTCTTTGATCCCATACCATACTGCTTGGTAACCTTCATACCTCCTCTGCAAACAACCACTTTTACCCTTCAAGAAGAAAACCCTGCCTGTGCTCCTATTAAAATCTCTCTTTAAATCATTCCTCAATTTATTTCATCCTGCTTCTACATCCATTAAAGGACAAAAACCTACATGAATATTCACAAGGTTTCCCACAGGCATCCTGGTAACATTGGTGGATGCAATGTGTACATCTGCATCATCTGCTGTGGTCAAGGTACTGTAGCTGTGCAGTTCCTACCGTTTAGTTTGGGGTACACCCACCACTACTACCTTTCTAGTGCAAGCTGAAGAGATCTTGCTCACAAGTGTCCTTCTGCAGCCTCACAGGGATGCCAATTTCTGTTGCATAGGCTATAAAATCTTTTTCTTATGTCTTATTTCCTTGAATGAAAAACACTGTCTGAAAACACAAACTGAATACATTATTCCACTATCATTTCTACTGTGATAATACCACTTCCTCCTTTTTCTTGGCACTTATATTTATCTCCTTCAGAGCCTAAGCTATTTGACCACAAAGACCCTAACACAAATATGCTGGTAGCATATCTCTGATAATTTCTCCCAGAGCCATCACTTTCTAGGATACAATCCCCTTGGCCAGATATCTTTTCTCCCCGTGGCCAAAGCTTTGGTTTCCCTCTTGCAGCTAATGATAATCTCCTGCTTCCCGCAAGTATTGTGTGATTCAACCCCAAAACCTCAGTTCAGTTAGAACAACCAAGGCATGCATTTCTAAGCATAAGTTTTGTGGGTTTAATACTACGTTTAAAGGTTTTTCTGATTTTCAGTATGATGTGATATTGTCAGTCTAGGTCTACATATTTCTAAAGAACCCTCTGAGGAAAGGTGAAAAAGAAAAGAAAAGAAAGACTGGCTGAAAAGAACCATTTGATGGCAGAATGTCTGAAAGGTTTCTTAGCTTTATCTCATAATGCACTAATGGATCTGAGGTTAGGCATGTAGGCTAAGCCACTCAGCTAGGCTCCCTGAGTAGTCAAAGGAAGGGATTATTCTCTCAGTATAATGACTCATCCCAACCTGAAACAGGCAGGTTTATTTGTCCTGCTGAGATATCCCATAGACTAGAGAGAGATGAATTGCCTAGAGTAAAAGTCTGAGGAAAGGACTCTCCCCTTTACAAAGAAAGTTTCCTTGCTCTGCTGTCTGTTCCTGTTAACCTAGTAAGACCAACTGCCCTGCACCAACTCCCTAGGCTCAGTGCATTAATTGCCAGTGCTATGGACCTTGGGTAGCACTGGGATGACCTCATACAAAATCCTGAAGTCCTCTGTCAGGGGAACAGGAGGATGCCCGGGGAGTAGGAATAAAATCCTCACTAGATGTGTAGTTAAGACTCCCTGAAATGCTCTCATAAAGACTGTCAAATCAAATCTCAATAACTGGGAATAAAAGGCTTGAGTTGAAGACATTTGGAGAGCACTATGCTGTGACTCAGACCTTGGAGGTAACACACTTGGCCAGGGCAGTGACCCCAACAGAAAAGAAGGTGAAAGAGAAAAAGTCACAGAAAGTGCACATGGCCACCTTATAACCTTACCTGTTGGTTACAGGTTGCTCATGTGAATGTTCTCACAGATAATGACAGCAAGTGGCTATCTGTCATTGAAGAAATGGCCATTGTTTATTCAGATATGGATGAAGTAGATTGATCTGAACAAAAGCAAGTTAAATATTAGCAACTTAACTACTTTTAGCATTGTCTACATTTCTGACAAGTTGTTTTAGCATCACAATAAGGCATTTATAAGGTGAATGCTATACAAAAATCCAATATGTTTATCTCCAATGGTGGGCTCCAATTTTTAAGCAGTGCTTGGTCACTGAACATTTTACAAGATGTGCTTTAGAAGCATTTCATTTCTATGCTGTCTATAAGCAGAGTACATATGGAATTTCCTCTCCCCAAAACTCTCAAGATTTTTAATTTTTTTCCTCCCACTCTAAATGAGGACAAAGCCAAAAATCTCATGTTCAAAAACACAATTACTTAAGAAGTATTCATGTTTCATCAGTCGAAACACTTCAAAGTTGGTTCTACTCCAGTTTTAAACCTTGTTTTTCTTTTAATATATAAAAGCAGCTCAGCCAGAGAGTAGTTTTGAACCAAAAAAACTCCCACCTTCTTTTCATTTTGAAAATGTTGGAATTGGATATTTCAACAAATCTCAAAAGTATTTTTCACTTTCAAATACAGAACCTGGTCAAAAACAACATTTTCCCCCAAAATTCATTAATTTGGATGACTCTACAAATTCCAATAGTAATCAATGTTTTTTAAGAAATTCCCTGGGCAGCTTTTCCTGAACTTACAAAAAGCTCAAAAAATATTACAACAGTTCCTCTCTCTCTGCACTTGCAACAGAGCCCAGTATAAGCCTACATAGGCATTTTCATTCTCAAGCCCAACTGTTATGTTAATTCACAGCAATTTTTGTTTAGGAGCACATTTTAACTATTAAACAGCATGTAACGACAGTGCCTCCTGCAATGTCACCTCAGGTTGTCTTCATGTGGTGTGACTTCTGTTGGGTTTACTTGCAAAGGCCACATATTCAGCAGTGATGCAGGAAGGGATGAACTCTGGTTTCTGTCTCTGAAGTTAGTAGATTAGTTAGTAGATTAAAAATGCACTGGGTGGTCTATAGTTAACCCCCATGTGCATTTTACCTTTAAAAAAAATATCATTCAGTTAGTTTCTCTGAGGATTGAATCTCCTGATTCCTAAAGAACCCCCATAAGGGACTTCAAATGAGGTGGGAAGTAGACTAATTTAGACAAACCCAAATGAAATACCTTATTTTTGGCATTTGTAAGACTGTGTATTTCACCATAACTGCTTCTGATATCTCAGTGAGTTATGCACAGGGAGAAATGGCTATGAAATCTAATCACCTCATGGTATTTCCAGCATCCAGGTACTAGAATGCAAGGAAAAATCTGACTCCCCAAGCACAGTAACTAACTCACAAGGAAGTCAGTTACCATGAACTCTAAGTATATTAAACACAGAAAACAGAACAAAACAATTTTAAAAGGAGTTATGTGCTACCACCCTTTCTTTGAAATGAGAACTCAGTTGCCACAGGAGCATTTTGACAGACCTGACTAGGAGATGTTTTAATCTTGGCTGTGGATCAAAAGTTATGCTGATATGTCGCAAGGAAGCATCCATTCCTTCGGATCTTTTATAGGGTTACTATTATACATGAGAGCTCATGATGCTTTCGTGGAAATGAGGGTGTAACTCTGTGAGGAAACCTACTAATAATGCTTTCCTGTGCTCAAACCTCACATATATTGCAGTTCATGCTATCATGAAGGTAGTAGTGAAAACTGAGAGGGACACGGTGCAGGCTCCAACTGAGAGCGCACGAGAGGCTCCTTCACTGATAGTCAACTGGATTATCTCCCTCTCTGCCTCCCTCCCTATCTCCCTCCCCTCCCCCGGACAAATGGGTGGTAATACCAGCCTTAATAGCCCTTTATTATTCTTTCAGATATGTCTTGAAAATGAAGGGAGGTTGAATTCTGGAGTTGTAGACATGCTGTAGATGCTTGGCCGGACTTTAATTACTCATCTCTTGTGCCTTACCTCTGTGAGAGGCAGGGACCCAAGCCAAAGTCTTTTATGTGGTCACAATGCCTGTGGCCCCATCTGCTTTAACAGTAGTCTGGCATCAATAAAAAAAAAAAGTCAGGCTTAGTACCATGCACATTTCCCTTTAAAATACTACTTACGGATAAGCAAGAAGCTTCAGGGTGTATCCAGCTGCAGCTGGCAACTGCATCAAGAAGGTACATCATAGAAAGCAGGTGGAAAATTATCCAGGAGAACAGAGTCAAAAGGGTCACTGCAGATTTAAGCAAGACCTTATGATGGAGCTCAGCAGATGTAGATGGAAGCTGATTCCTGGACTGTCACTGAAAGACTGTTAGTAACCTTTCCAGGTCATGCTGAGTGATCTGAAGATTCATGGGATCCTGTTGCCTTTACTATGCAGTGAGAAGTTTGAAAAGATGGTTAATGACAGGTCAAATGAAACTTTGAGCGTTAACAAGGGTCCATGGCCAGCAGCTGGGAAGCTGGAATCATGTGACTTTCCACTGACCTACTTATTATTTCTGAATTCTACATTACTTTCATATAAAATGTTCAGTTAAGAAGTTTACTGGAAAAATTAAAAACAACACATCATTCTTGGGAAGATGAAGATATTAATTCTAGCCGTTTGTGGTGATAATTTCTATGTTTTTTCTGCAGCACCAGTATAAATGGAAGTCCAGTCTCTGCCTGTAAGAGTTTATAAATAGTACTACACTAATCTTGTGGAGGGCATGAAAGGGTCAAGGAAAGAAAGGAATTACTTAGGGTAGCCCAGGGGAGCAGAGCTCCTAGTGAAAAGGTGAAACTAAGAAGTGGAATTTGTGGCTTAAGTATTATACTGCTTCTTGATATGTATTTAAACTTTAAGTGGTCTCCCAAGAGATAAGCAGAGATATTAAATGCTTGGAACATTTCAGTTAGATTGGACTAAATTCCTAAAAAATGTCTGGCAAGGAGTTAGCATTCAAAGGAGATAGATGAGCTAATTAGGTTCTTTTCCATCTCCAACTACCATGGCTTTGTGCGTTGCCAGCGCTGTGTGACCTTAGAAATGGAAGTGTGGGACATATCTGTGGTAATGTACTATACATAGTGTTGTATTTCCATGCACAGTATCAGAACCTCTGGCATTGAGCTGGATAAAAAAAAAGATACTTAAAATAAAGTACTTAAGAATAGCAAGACTAACCTTTTGAAAGGGAGCTGATGCAACTATCATTCCTCAGTCACCAGCATGTCCAATTTCTGAAATACCATTAAAAAATAGCAACACATTTTCACCCTGCTGCCTACTACTGGTTAACAGAATGATCCCAGCATACAACCACTTGGTAGCCTAAGAAAATATGGAAACACTTCACAGGCAATATCTCACTGTTGATCCCTTGCTGTTTGTGTCACAATGCTCTTCACACAATAAATCATCTTGCCTGAAGTGAGTCACTTACCGAAAAGCTTCCTCTGCCCTCCTCCCCCTTTGATATGTTTCTTCTTAAATTTCCCAATGTATCCAGGACTGAAGCAAACAGAGTTTGAAGTGTGGTGACATCTGTGATCAGAAAAAATTGCTACCTCCAAAAAGTGACACTGCATGACTTTAGATTTATTGCTTCTCAATTCTTTCCAGTCCCAATCTTCTTAGCTTGCATATCAAAAAGGATGATGTTCTCAGATCCTAGTGTCAGAAAAATCTGTGTTTCTGTTTTTGTCTGTCTTGCTGTATTACTAGTGAAGAAGAGACATGAGAATATTACCATTCTACTTTTCCAGGAATATTTTGTCAATATTTTAAAACAAGATTTTTGAACAAAATTTGCAAGATCTTAATCTAAATTTACTCAGTCCAAATGTAGACCTGAATCCACCATTTGAATATCTCTGAATTCACATATGGATGGATCCATCCCAAAGACCAGGCTGCTGAACCTGAAAGTAGTTGAAGACCAAGCCGAAGTCAGGAAACAAGAAATAAATGCTATTTGCAGCCTCCATGCTGATTTTCTGCACCTGAAATATCATACTGGCCAAAACACATTAGGAACAATTTGGACAGATAAGTCTCAAGCTTCATAAAACAGTAAACATGACTAACATTTTCAATTATTGATAACTGTCCAGGAGATGAAAGCTCCTGACGGAAAACAACCTGGTGTTAATTAATTCATTCCTGCACTGTATGTCAGATGGATAGCTGCAAAGCAATATACCTGGATATGAAGAGTTCATAATTTTGGAAATTTTGAACAAAGGAAGTTCAACCTCTGGTTGTGCAAGACATTATCTTTTGGGAAAAACTGGTATAAAGTAACCATTGAACTGAACAGCTGGGAATGAATATTATGACCATCTATTCTGAAATGCTGATGATTTCTCAGTCACCAAAGGGACATGCATTTTCTTTGAGCCATTAGTACATGCTAGTCAGGATTGATTAGAGGCTCTGAGGGAAAGGAGTCTTCAAGTCTTGAAGAAAAGATGATATTCAAACATGAAAGTTGATTAGGTTGTCACTGATCTTTTTCTGTCCCCTAGCATGCAATGCTGGGAGATACTAATGTCTTATCATTGTCAGTATGTAGGTTAAATTATGATTTTATATATGTATATTATATGACACACCAAGAAACTCTTCTGGAGTCAGGATTTTTGCTATACAGTAGAATTATGGATTTTAGCTTTCCAGATACAGATTTCTAGGGTATTTTGTAAGTGTCCCTGGAGGACTGGGGCTGAGAAACCAGACATGTAGCATCAGGAAGTAGTTATAGTTGGAAAATCTCTCCTTCTCAGGACAAATCTTGTCTCAATGATCTCCTTTTGCCATCACAGCCATAGCAAGACTACTAGCAAAAGATGAAAGATGTTTGACAACTTTGTTCCCCTGGAACCACAGAGCGTTCTACCATAAGGATAACTTTCATGTGGAAGAGACACAGAAATTTTTCCGGGACTGGATCCAACACTTTGAAACAAATCCTCACAGGACAGGAGAAGCCTCCCAAACCTCACCACCTTCAGGTCCATTTGCACGTCAAGTGATTTCCTTCTTGCCTCGTGCAGTGTAAACTTACAGAAATACAAGCATATTTGTTTAAGTCTTCCCCTAACTAAGATGTTCCACTACTCCCATTTCTCCTCCTGCTCTTTGCAATGCTTAATCATAACTGAAGAGTGTGCCAGCACTTATGAACATTATCATCAGAATAAAGAGTAGACAACAGGAATATGTTCTCTTAGCTCAGTTGATGGTAGGATTATAGGGAAGGACAGGAGTGGAAAAGAGGGAAGGAAAGAGACAAATGCTATGGCACATCAACCCATGCATTAAAAAACATGAAAAGTAGCCACTGAAGACCTAGTTTGGTACAGTAGTTTACAATAGACCAAACACTCAGATCTAGAACCACCATGAATGCTGAGACAAGAGCAAATTTGACAATTTTCAGCTCAAAAGCAGAAAAGGGTCCCTTCCTCCTTTGACAAAGAAAAGAAGTAAAATTATCAGAAAGGTAAAGCAGGTCTTTGGAAATCAAGGATGAAATATAAGAATATCTAGGGTTATTTTAAAACTGGGACATACGCTACAGGAGCAAGAGGTCCTTGGGTGTTAAGAAGATAGGGCATTGGGTCTGAAAATAGGGAAAATGTAGTAGTTTAGGATTAAATCGGCACCTACTTTTCTCCTGACTGAAGAAACACAGATGTCTTCCAAAATTACTTTTTCTTGAGAAATTTTCAACTACATGGAGCATGACTCTCTTCCTTGTCTATTTTTTTTCATTCCTGTCTGTGGAGTGTTTGACAGCTTATTTAACCATTCTAAAAACCAATCCAGACACTTTGTGCATCTACAGTCCAGTCCCTGGATACCTGTGACCGGCTCACCCTGAGTACAGTCTATTCACAATTTCACAACTAAGGAGTGTCTCTTCTTTTTCTCCCCTTGTGGATTCTTCAAGAGTATTCTCAGACCATCAACAGTAGTAACCTTTCAGAAAGCACTTGCCCACAGTCACGTGAAACTCCTGCTAGCTAGGACAATCCTGGCTTGCAGCAGGACTGTTAGCAGGAACCATGAGGAAATTAATCTGGGATAACCACTGTTCAGGCTGGTTTTGGCCCTGACAGACTCCCTCAGCATCAGAGTCAGGCTGGAAGAACCACATCAGGTACCCTGGCTCCTTTTCTCCACCCAACAATGCACATATCCTGACCTGTCCAGCATATACCTGGATTATTTTAATATCATTTATTTTATTTTTTATTATTTTATTTTATTTTTTATGGATGGGTACAGCTTCAGCTCATTCCATTAAAACTTGACTCCACTGGCAAGCGTTCCCTCCAGCATCAGTGTCAGCAAGAGGGTGGTGTACATCAGCCCTGCAATCCAAGTGGGCTGTAATCAATGGCAGGGGAGCGGGGAGCGGCTGGTACAAGCAGGAGCTGACTGTGCTGCACTTATCCTAAGGAGCTGAGAGCTGGGGCACTGCAGATAAGAGCAGGGGAAGTGCTGAGTGACTGTGCAGCTGAGAGAGAACAGACCCTGCTTTATCCTGAAGTGGGAAGTTCAACCAAAAGGGATTTTGCCGTTTCAAATTACAAGCTGGTGGCTCCAGGCAAATGTGGAGGGAGCTGCCACCTCCTGAAATAGCAGCAGCACAAGGGCAGCATGTTCATATCAGGAGCATTAGGGTGACATTTTGGAGTGAGGGTTGCTGCAAGATGGCCTTTGGGTGCCAAGGTCACAACCCATCAAGATGCTGCTCCTTACTGCCTGACCCTTTCCTTCATTCTCCCCCCACCTCCACCAGGAGCTGGGGGAAAGCATGCAGGGACCGAGTCCTGTTCCATCAAGAACAAAGTCAAATCTTGCAATCTTGCAGTCAGGAGCCCTTCCCTCCTAACTGCTCCCCCCTTTCTCAGTGAACCCAAACGCTTTGGCTATGTGGGAGCTTAAATATTTTGTTGCCACCCTGATCACTTACAAGAACACAGTGACTGGCCCTAATGCTTTAATCCTCCCATTGTCTTTAAAAGCTTTTTATATCGTCACCAATAAGGATTGTCTCAAGGGTTTTCCTGCTTCTCTGGCTGAGTTATGGCAGTGGAGTGGGAGTAGAGGAAGGGGGGTATGGGGAAGGGAAGAGAGCTGGATCATTTCCAGGTTTTAAAAGGCTGCTTAAGCATTTTTCTGTGGCTTGCAGGGTTTTACTCAGCAAAGTCTCCCAAGCCACAGAATGTGCCCCTACTTGTATAACATTACAAAGTCAAGATGATTAGAGTGTAAGCCTCAGCCCTCTGGAAGCTGCCCTTTTGTCTCTGGGATGTAACAATACGTTATTCGTCCTTGTCTAGTTCTTATCTCATTAATGCACTGCGTTATTTCTGCTCTCCCTCCCTTCCCTGCTCCTGTACACATACCTCTCTCTTCTGTACTTAATGGAACAAGCGTGTGTCTTTAATCCTTTCCAAAGCTTAGGATGGTAACAGGGTGTGTGTGTGCATTGCACATGCATGTTGGAGTGAAGCCTTCCCCCTCCTCTTCCTGCCTTTCCTGCTCAGCTTGGCATGCTGTCATACCCACAACTTGCAAAATCTCCCAGTGCTCCAGGTCTGCACCCCACTGGTTAGATTCACATTAGCTCGGGGCACAAGCTTCACCCATCCATGGTGCATGAACCCACAGATCCTCTCCAGTACACTTAATTTGTTTTCCCATCTTTGTGCCTCCTTCTCACAACATGCTATCGTCCTGCTGTCCCAGGAATTGCCTCCATCTTGCAGTATATTCTTCTGACTCAGAGGACAGGGATCCCCTCTTATGCCTGTGGTTACCAGATTGCACCAGGCTAATGGCTGTGGCTTGTGACCTCTGTGTTTTCATGCATGTGAGAATAGAATCATAGAATCATCTGGGTTGGAAAAGACCTTTAAAATCATCAGGTACAACCATTAACCCTACTCTACCAAGTCCACCATTAAGCCATATCCCCAAGTACCACATATAGCGTGCAAAGGTTTGGAAAGAGGATGTTTTGTACAGATAGGAGTCATGGGAATGAGCCAGGAATACTCCACAAGAGGCTGACCTAGGGAAATGGCACCAGTCGGACCAAAAAAGAAAAGATTCATAGGGTCAGAGAATCTACACACTGTGGTTGAAAGAAATCCTAGGATGTAAGAAAGGGAGGAAATTCTCTTTGGAGTTAAAGCAAAAGGAGGAGTGAGGGTATCCAGACTCCACTTCTAGCTCTCCCAATGGCTTTTATTATATCTTTATGAACATCAAATCCTGCCATGTATGATGTTGAGCAATATCCAATATATAGTTCCCCGGTTTGTGCTCTACTCCCCATCTATCTACAGAATATCTTAACGCTTGCCTTCTGTTCCAACCATAAACTCTTTGGGGCATTTGAGTTTTTTCCTTTAGCATTTCTACAGCATCTGGCACACAATGGTCCATAGCTGAGTACCCTCTCGATACTGTATGAATTCTAACCAGTCATTGAAATAAATAGCTCCACAGCAAAATAGCAGAGGTTAGGAATTAAATTTGCCTTGCCATGCTGCAAATCCTGGTCACTAAACTGGAAAAGAAGCGGTGGAGCCCATCTGCTGGTGGGCAGCAACATAGGGATGTCAGTAGAGTTTGCTGACTGGATAAAATGTGCCAGCATCACTTACTAGAAGTGCTGGGAGTTACAGTGTTCACAGACTACAAAGAGATAGTACATCATGCTGCTGTCCTCACTGCAGTCCCTCCCAAATGCTCCCTCTGATCTTTAGCGGTGGCATCCCTATTATTTGACTCCCAGAATTTCCAGGGCTCAGTGTGGGGCCTGCAAACAAGGCTTTGATTAGTATCATTAACATTTCTGAGGAAGCACTGACGATTCCTGGCAATATACCCCCAGAGCACCTCAGCAGGGAGAGAAAAATGGATAGCATTTTGTTCTGCAGGCATGCAAGAGGACAGATTGTGGCTGCTTGTGACAGATCAGTTTTAAGATGCATGGTAGGAACACACTACAGAGCAAGAAAGTGAAAAAATTTGTCTCCCAATGAAAAAGCGAAATCCGATCAGAGTTAGCCAAAGGAATTTGTCCCACAGAGTGCTTTCCTGGGGCTGCTCAGTGCTCTCTCTGTAGTAAGTGAACACCATTGGCAGGGATCTCCTCACAGTCTCTCTCTTCCTCTTCCAGGAACTATTACCCCCTTCCTGATTTCATTAGAAATTACAGTATTTATTTTGTCCTGACTAGGGAGGAGGAAGGAGAGGAAGAAGAAACACTCTGGTTTTACCCACTAAGCAAAATAAGTGGGGGTTTTTTTCTCTTTTTCCCTCCACTAAAAGTTAACCCTCAAAGATTCTGCATTTCCTTCTCCTCCTCCAGTTAGCAATAGACTTGGCTGCAGTTTTTGCCAGGAACAGGCCATAGCCTCAAACAGACACAGAAATTCACTGAATCAAAATCTCAGGGCCTGCTGTGTTTTACTGTTCATTTTCCTTTAAGACCTTTGGGACAAGTTTTAATAGCACACCAGTGTCACCAAGACTCAATTAAAAAAAAGGAGGACAAACTTTCTCCATGTTCTTTCCCTTGTCTTCTATGGATGGCCAGAGTCTAATCGGAGTTTGCACATAGAGAAATTGCAAAGCAGACAAAGATTTTTATGCTCAATATTTTGAATGATAGCAATGTATAGTCATGTTGCATAGGGAAAATGGTGCAGAGAAAGAGTCAAGAGAAAAATAAAAGCCTGAAACAGATCCTCAGTACCAGCTTAAAGAAAAGGAGTAATTTTTTCTTGTTCTCCATAAAATCCATGTTAACTGTAATGTTTATTTTAAAACCATTCTCATATTTGTAAAGGTGAGAGACCATGAAACCCAGAATAACCCCAGATGATCACATCTAGTTTTAAAGGTAATTAATGCTTTCAGACAGGCAATTAACACTACAATTATTCTAGTGTTTACACATAGTCAAATGTTCAGCAAAAGTAGACAGAGTATCTTCAATTTTGGTTTTTCTTTTAGCATTCATGGAAAAATATGTCTTGTGATTTTCACATATTTGACTTTTAAGCATTATGTAAATATTTGAGTTGAACATATCACTTGGAAGTAAAAATATTATTGGAACTAACTTATGCTATAACACTTGCCACAGGTAGATCTCAGAGTGCTTTACAAAGGAGGTAAAGAACAGTATCCTGATTTCCCAGGTGGAGAAACTGAGGCCAGGAGAAGGGACACGATTGTCCCAAGTACATGTAGGCATTAGTAGAGTTAGGAATGGAGTCATGATTTCTGAAGGCTATGTCTGTGTTTTACTCACAACCTTGACATGCATGCAGCAGCTGTCCCCAGCAACTTCACAATGAAAAAGCAATTCATCATCTGCAACTCTTGTTGCAATTCCCAGCACTATTCCATTATTGAGAGAAACCCTGAAATCTCAGCTACAAATCCTGACCCACAAAGCCACTCCTGCCAGCCTCCACAGCTTATATGCCTGGAAGTGGCTTGCATCATCAGTGGCTTAATACGATTAGTAGTTTCTCTGCTGAATTTTTATATGGATTTGTGATTGTTTAATCCAAAATCTGAGCAATGGGAAGACAGAATGAAGCTACATGACAGCATAGACAGACCAATGACTGGGCACAAAAAGGAATACCGAGGCCTGTGCATTTACTTAACTGGTCTAAATATTTGTCCAGACACTGTGTACTGTGGTATACAAACCGAAGGCAGGTGACTCAGGCCTAGAAACCGTTTGCTTTCAGAAAGAAACAGAGCTACACAAAAGTATGATGCAAATGTGGGCTGACGTCATCGTGTTTGCACAAGGTAAAAAGCTCTTGAGCTTTTTCATAAAGGCAAACAAACAAACTGATAAATAAGTATCTCAGGAAAGACCACAAAATTCTACTTTGTAGAAAAGCTTTTGCTCCAAGCATTCAAACCTGTCATCAGCACCAGTCCTCCCAGAAACCTATTGTGCATGTGTGTGTTTAGTTACTTAGACAATAAAGGACAGATTTCCTGGCACTTACAAAGAGGGCTAATGCTGAGCTATGCTAATCGGCATCATCTGGTGAGCCTACCCTCCCCAGCCATTCGAATGAAATCCCAGTGGATTCACCAAGTGCCGTCCTCCATGTGAGACAGTCAGGTTTCAAACTGGGCATCTTGCTGCAGCCCAGATTCTGGCTGGCAGCCAGCTGCAGGTCCTGCCAAGATTTCTCTCTTCCTTCAGTGCATTTTTCCTAGCTCTAAAATTAAAATCTCACAAAGCAAGGGAGGGAGGGGTGTTAACTGCATCAAGGCTGAGCGAAATGTGTCGGGTCCTTTGCTAACTGCACTTCAGCAGTGGGGTAGGACTATAGCTTGCAAATCACAGTGCTTGAAGTATCTGCTACAGTTGCTCAATCTTTGAGGCAGGTATAGAAAATTATTCCTGCTCATTGCACAGGCAGCAGGGTAGGCTACAGCTTCCTGCTAGCTGTAAAACACATCTTTCCTACTGGATCTGTTAAAGATTGGCTCAGCTTCTCAGTGCATGAGTGGCACTTACTCAGGTGTGTAATACCCTTATGTTCACAGGAGATACCAGTAATGAGGCACAAGGCCTTAATTAACCACTTGTCAGATGTTAGAGTTAATTCCCTTGCAAGGCAGTTTTGTGAAACCCAGAACTCCTGGGATCAGTAAGCAACAATTAGTCCTTCTTCACCAGAGGGAGGGTCATATTTTGCCAGCCTGGCCTGCTGACATCTGTTTGAGACCAATCTCCAGCTTCTGGGAATACCAAAATGGAGGGTATGTGTAGAAGAGCTTGTCTCCCCTGTCATGCTCCCCTGTGAGCAGAGGGAGAGCAGCATGTGCCATGGGGGAATCATCACAGCATGTCTGAGAAGAGCCAGAAAATACACATGGATGGCATCTGCTCCCTCCCCTTTCCTCCTTTGTGATCCTTCCTTCTTGCTCTGGACATTCCCTTCCATTTTCCTGCTGGAAGCTGCTGGCTTATGCACAGGGAGAAGCTCTCTGGGGTGAGGACAGCTGCCCATCTGCCAGGACAGTGAGAGTTTGCTCCACAAGTGAGACTGCTGAACTCCATATTGATCTAAATCCCAGGGATAAATACTTTCATGCATCCAGAAGACAATGAATGAAGCAAACCAAGGCTGCACTAATACCACACCTTATGAGAAGCATTGTCCTAATAGTTCCTGCTTTGTCAACAGTAGATACCAAGGACTGGACTGCAGACATGCAAGAGTTACATCCCCCTTCTTTGCTGTGCTCCTGCAGATGCAAGGATAAACCATGCAGGAATCATGGCAAGCCTGCTCATATTTGACTGTATTTTTAGTACATGTCTGTAATTTTTCTAATCATAAAAATTATGTGGGCAGCAATACGGGAAAACTTTGTGTAATTACAGACAGTGGTGGGGTTTATTAAGCCTCCCTGTGTCACACGCAAGTACAGGCTGAGTTTGCCACTACCTTGCCCCCAGAAATGTGATGTCAAATTGCAAAGATGGGATCCAACTGGAAGATAATGCCCATCTGCTCTGGGGTAAGAAAAGTGACAGGATGGAGTGGGTGAAAAGCTAGGATTTCTTGAGCTGGCTCCTTTGGAGGAAATCTCCTCTGGTCAGCTGAAGGGCTGGGAGGGGAGATGCCTCTAGGACAGCAGGCTGGTAGTTTTGTCAGTGATGACAGGGAGAAGATCTGCTGGGCTAGGCTGGGACAGAGACAAAAGGGGACACAGTAGCGCTAAAAGCCCTCTTTACTTCCCGAGAGAGTGTGGGGCTCAGGTTTGCCAAAGCCACATCATTCAGCATTTTTCCCACCCCAGGGGCGGGATTCAGGGTTGTGCCTCTGTTCTGCCACCTGGTGAATTGAATTGACATGAGGCAGTGAGAGAACCACTGCCTCAGCAAAAGGGACAAGTAAGGACTTTGAAGGGCTGTAGCCTGCAGTCCTGGGCTGACCTAAGGGTCTGGAAATAGCCTTCATGCTTGACAGAGCTGCCTTGAGGCAACAGGTCACCTTCACAAGTGCTAAAACCTCTCCCAGCTCCATCACACAATCAGGCCAAGCCAGCTTTGAAATAAGTGAGCCACAGAGACAGAAGTTTCCCTCTCTACCCCAGAGAGAAATTCTTCTTAGCCATCAAGTGGAAAAACACTAGCTTGCCTTTCACCTGAATCTCGGAAATCAATCTGAGAATTGCAGCAGAACTGGGTGTATCCCTTTGTTTTCCTTTTTTAACTTGGGTCGCTGGATAATGCCAACTTTTCCGTCAGAGGAGGGAACCCTTCAAATCAAAATGAAGGATGCAAATCTCCTGGCAATGGGTGCCAAGCCTTCCTTTCCAAAACCCTTCCAAGGGGTGACACAAGGGGGAAAGTGAATGAGAAGCAGATGGCAGGAGATGCATCCCAGAGGAACAATGGATATTTCTGTGACCCACCAGGGAAAGGTTTGGAAGCACTGACACTTTTATGGCATTCTGTTTTATTGTGCAGAACATTTTTTTCTTGTTAGTTATATTTTGGCTTCTTTGGGCAACATACTTCCAAAGGGCAAGAGTCATGTACCCTGTGTGTCCTTCTGCAGCAACAGAGATGCTGATAGCTGGCAAGGACTGAGTTGGACATTACCTGGCGTAAATATCTCTCAACAATGAAATTCAGTCTTATACTAGAAAAATCACCAGAATGAAGGCCCAAAACTCTCCATTGTCACAGCACATGCAGGTCTATGATAAAAGACTGGCATGCCCACGTGCTGCTTGCAGTCTTGCTCTTCTAATAGAAGATTAGATTCTTTCATCATCGGATATGGAATTTACCTGTTTCCTCTCTAATAGGTTATGTGGCCCTTCATGAACCAAAAGTCTCTTTCTACACATTTGCAAAAACCTCAGAGGACTTCAACTTCTTCTTTACTCCTTTTCTCAACCCACTCAAAGGACCATTTATATGAAGACATCCAGCAAGCAGTTGTGCTCTTCTTCTTCAGACTGTCACAAAGAAAAAAATTGAAACCAAAACCACGTATACCTTTAACCTCTCATCCCTTCATCTCTTTTCAGTGCAAAGTACAACCTCTGTATCTGGACTAGAAGTCCCTGGATGGTTTAGGTCTGGAATGACTGTAAAGCAGTGTGGAGATACTATTTACACGAAGCCATGAATGTTATTAAAACTCAGCAGAAGATACAGCTGTCAGAAATGCAGACATAAGAAGAAAGAGGTGCAAAAAATCCCTCAGACTTAGGGTGCAGAGCACCCTGGGATCACAGTAAAGCAGTAAAGGGGTCAGGGCAGAGGAAGAGTCTTGGTATACCTCTCACAGCCAGCATCTGCCAGTGACTTTGCTGATTCATCAAAGCAGACAGATGAAAGCTAGGGACTAACCTCACTGTACATGGAGATTTAACAGCTCTCTGAAGAGAACGAACTAAACACAACTGCTGCCTTTCAAAGCTGTTCTGGTTTTTCTCCTTACAAAGATGATAAGGCCTCCAGGATACCGGAAGGGATACTTGCCTCCCTGTTTCTTTTAAATACAGTGAGTTTTCCATAACACAGACAACTGGATAAAGAGTGGAAGGACAGGATAAATTCCTAATCATTCTTTTTGCCCACAGGGTATTTTGGCTTGGCTGCACACCCTGGTAGGATCTTGCATTTTTTCCATCTAGGTGAATGTGGAGATACTAGTAAAGAACTCAATCCTTTCCCTGTTTTCATTAGCAGCTACCAGGTTCTAGCAATGTGGACATGCTACCCACTTCTGATGCTGTGTGGGAAAAAAATTCTCTAGGAAGGACCCTTCAGGCAGCACCCCATTGAGAAACTGTGGATCTGGATGAGCATCACATTCTCAGGGGACAAACTCACAAAGAGCCAGGCACAGAGTAAGTGCATCAGGAATGTGTGTCTGTCAAGATCATTGAACCATCTGCTTTACTCAGTACTCAAATGATGAGCCTGGGCCTCATGACATTCAAAGTCTTTATTTTTTTCTTGAGAGCTGTAACCAGTAGTTTAGAGCAGCATTTTAACCAAATTGTGCAAAAAAGAAGAAAAAGCCAACAAAGTTTCTCCCACTGCCTAACAGCAATATGTTTCACCTTTTAGATTCCGGCTGCTGAATACAGACACCAGGTTTCTATAGTTTTAAAACTAAATGACTATGGAATAAAGCAGAGCCAGCTGCAGAGGCTTCATATGGGTAGTTGATGGCACCTGATGGACTTACTGAGATCCTTATTGAACATGAAATCCAATCCCCAAGGGCCAAGTAGGATAGATCAAACACTGAAGTTGCACAAAAAAATATGAAATTATGCAGCAACCAGGATGTGAACATGGGCAAAAAAGTGCCAGAGGATATGTATCTCTAGTTCATTAAAAATAGTTTATTTGAAAGTATTTTATTAAAGCAGACAGGATATAAGCACTATAAACTTTCCCTTAAAGTGAGCATTGCTGGCATTCCACTTGCTTAAATTATTGCTATTTCAAGGGCTGATTAATTCTTACCCCTCTTAGTTAAAAGAGGAAATGGTATGTTGAATGTTTTACTTCCCAGGCTAAAACAAAATGATGCTTCTGCAAGACTGGCTCAGTCTTTCACTGCCCTTTTTCTTTTTCTTTCCTTAGGGAATCTATCTCTGTGTTGCTGGCATGTGACTACATTTTCTTCCATGGACAATATCTCTTGCTTGAAATCTCTTCTGGCAAATCATGCTTTGTGTGAGATGCCTGATTAAAGAGGTTAGCTTTTAGATTTTACTAGGGAAAGTTAATTACACCTTACTTGTCTCCAATGGACTGAGAGAGAAGAAAAAAATCCCTTAAAGAGGAATTTGCAATTTAAGATGAAAAATGAATGGGTCAACAAATAGAAAAGATAGAATAGAAAGAAATATGAATATTTTTTCATGAGGATATGCCATTTTGTCAAAATAGACATGCTTTGCTGGAATATGTTTTCAGCAAGAATAAATAATTCTGAAATTAACTTTAATTTGGACTTCCTTGGAGAATTTCATGGAGCTTATAATTTATTTTAATTACTTTTTTACAAGCTAAAACATTTAAATAATGGTAACAGTACTTTTTAAGCCATTTGTATGTTTTTTTATAGACTATGTAGTATTGCATTTGGACTATACCAAAATAAAAGATTCAGAAATAGTTACTTCAATATTTCAGAAGTCAAGAAATTGCAGAAATTGAATTCTACAAATCACCTGAGGCCTTAATCATTTGTATCAACCCAGGTTGTCCTGGTTTGAGTGAAAACAGAACTAATTCTGTTCAGTAATTTTACTTTTCAGCTCAGTTCTTTTAATTAACTGC